>JAUCRC010000007.1:11169999-11589999 GCA_032399595.1 Tetragonula carbonaria
CAACATTCTGTTCTTGCAGGTCGAGATGAAGGGTATTTCCGGTCCCATCGAATTCAAAGAAGGACGTAGAATCCAATTCAAACTGGACCTGTTGAAACTCAAGCAACATTCGCTTGTCAAGGTGCTCTCTCTCTCTATCTTTCTCTCTCTCTCTCTCTCTCCCTCTCTCTGTCGAAATATCTCTTTTCATAAGCATCGTAAAACATCACGTGAGAATTAAAACAGGTCGGCGAGTGGCGTCCAGGCGCCGGCGTCAACGTGACGGACACCGCGGCCTTCTTCGAACCAGGATCAGCGAATGTCACTCTGCTTGTCATCACTATACTGGTGAGTCTTAACCGCTCTTAACTCCTCTTTTGAAACGTCGCTCATTCGTATCCGAAACAACGAAAAGGCAATCTCTCGTATCGCGTATTTTATTTTAATCCTGGGGATGCAGCGAAGTCACAGTTGACTCGTTCGTGTCTCTCTTTCGTGTTCATTGTTTCGATCGTTTTTCGCTATCTTCTTCTTTTCCTTTTTTTGTTGATTAATATTTTTAACTTTCAAAGTCTCTGCAGGAGAATGTGAAAATACTGAAGAAAAAAATCGAAGGATTGCTTAATTCTCAAACTTGCAAATTCGTGAAGAGAAGACAGTTGTACAATGTTCTACGTAGATTCATTTTGAAGTTTCAAGTTTCTGTTTCTATGAATTAGTTCGTCCTTTCTCCACGATGAATTTTACGAATTTCAGAGTTTCTACGGATGCGTGCAGAATGTTTTTTTTTCCCCATCGTAAGTTTATCGCTTCTCTTTTGCTTGATTTGTCGTTTGTTTTCTATCTTCTAAATGAAAATTGCGGCATACTACAACAAGCTCGCGTGATGGCTTTGCAAAGACCATTAAAAAAAATGAATTATTCATTGTGAAAGTAAAGACTTCAAGCTTTAAAAAACGAGTCCAGGCAGAATGTTGCTCGAGCTTCTTCCACGAATGTAACGAAACATTTTAAATATGAATAACATTTCCGCCGGAAACTAAGTAATCCTTCAATTCTGCAGACCAGAATTTTGTGTATAATTAACGAAACAGATCCAAATTTTCACTTTCATAGTTCTCCATGGATTGACAAATTGTTCTCGCTCTAATCTCTTTGCGACACTTTACTTACGCGAATAACAGCGAGAAACCTGGGAAAAACCGATCGAAGATCACTCGTCGTGAAAAGTCGAGCGACAATTCGCCATGAATTGACCATGTTAGATCGAGACGTTTCAGGCATACGAACGATAACACACCTTGAACGACACGACGATGATCCGAGCAACGTCTCCCGCGATTCGCGGTGGGCAAGGATATTTACGAGCCACTGTGACGAAGTAATAAACAGCAATTGTGGAGCCTCGTACTTTATGTACCGGTGTCTGTATAGCGCGTAACGCGTCGCATCGAACGATAAAGGCTAAAGTGGCATAAAGTCTGCAGCTTCCGTTTGTCGGATGTAAAACGAGATGCGTCGTCGAGACGAGTCGTGAAATTGCTAACAACCCGGAGGGAAGAACAGTCTGAAGTTTGAAGATACTGGCTACGGTTAGGGTCATTTTCCACGAACAAATAGGGAAACTATAGAAACAGAAAATTGCCGTATTCCAGTTCAGAACTGTAGCCACAGCGAATTGTTCGTGGACGGTTTTCCAATTTTTATTCGAAATTGCTTTTTAGATTTTGAATGATGGGCACAGTAACACACTTCGTGTTCCAATTCAAATTCGTTCTATTCGTTTTTCTTTCCCTGTTGTTCCTTTAATTTGTTGTTTCTTCCTTTTTCTTTTCTTTTTAATTTTCGAATGACGAATGATGGAAATGCGAAACTATCGCGTTCTGATTCAGATTGGCAAATTGTGTACTAATCCTCTATTTAATTTTCTGTTCGAATTGTTTCATGTGTTTTTACTTTTGAACGACGGAGATGGAAATACGAAACTATCGTGTTTCAGTTCAGATTAATTTTCACTTGAAATTGTTTCTCATCTTCGTCGTACATTGCTCTTTTTTAATTTTTAGGTAACAGAAAATCGATCTACATTTGATTTTCTGCTTTAAAATTCGAAATTTCGAAAACAAGCGTGAGAATAGAAAATCTTTTTGTATTCTTTAATATCTATTGCAAGTTTGCAATAGATATCTTGTTCACTTTCATACATATTTACAGATTCCAAACAATTCGTGTCTCGTTACAGTGTTGATGAAATTTTAAAACACTTTGGATAAAACACGTGATAATACATGAGATATAAATGATACAATACAAACATAAGTATTCGAATACTTTTGCGAACCACTGTATACTTTTATACTTTTGTTACTCGCAGAATTTTTTTTACAACACAAATTACCTCGCGAAATCTCGAGGAATCTCATTTAACTAAAAATTCTGATCGCCACAATCGTGCAAGAAGATTTCACGATCATGAATCTTCCTATCATTTCAATCAAATCAGTTGTCAACAATAATTTCGACAATAGTTACACAATGGCCTATCGACACAATTATTCTCGAATTATTCTTGGGAAAAGCTTCTGGATCAGCGATGAAGAAATCGTATCGATACGAGAAAAAAAGCATGTATCCGTGTACCGTGCAGAAACCGTGTATCATACAGATCTGACAGCGTGTTCCGTTGTTGCATGGGCCCGCCTGTTGCCACACAGGAAATACCGTACATGATGATGCACTACGAAAAAAACTACACGGGGAACGCGCGGTTTTACGGTTTTTGCGTGGACCTGCTGGAGGCAGTGGCAAGGGAAGTCGGCTTCTCATACAGATTGGAGCTGGTACCGGACAGGAAGTACGGCGCGAAAGATCCGGAAACCGGCGAGTGGAACGGCATCGTCAGAGAACTCATGCGACATGTATGATTTGGTTTGTTTCATTTCTCTCATCTCACTTGGTTCGCCACAACCTTCTCGCGCACACGCGAGAAGGTTGGTTTCCACCTGGGTAACTATAGAACACACACACACACACACACACACATACACAGACTGTTTATACCAATTCTTACACAGTTTGACACTCTATAGACACTCTATAGTTTCTTTTCTCTCTCCACTAATTCTATTAGATCACTAACTCTTTAATCGATACATTTTCAACGATTTCACTGTTAACACTCGTCGATAGACACATACGCACCTTGTTAGTTATAATATTAGGCTAGACTTAGGTCGAATTGAACGTTTAACGAGCGAATTGCGTTGACACTTTAATTTGACAGAGCGTGTCAATCGATGTCCTGGTCGATTTGTTTAAAATCGAGAATCAATCAAGTTTCTCACGAAGAACTCACCAGCGAAGATAAAAAAAAAAATGTGGACGGTATGTAGGACGGAAAGAACAATAACGAAAATAATATTCGATCGAAAATATTGACCTTGAAATTTCCTCTTCGTAACATTCAAAACACGGGATTTAATCATGTAAAATTGATTGGAATGAAGTTTATCATAATTTTAATTATAATATGAAATGTATTAACGCAACGCTGGCCTCTAATGGGTTGAAAATTACGTTATCTATTCATGCTATTCTACGGTGTTCAACGTGAAATATTGGAGAATGTTAATGAATGTCAAATAATCTTTACTACCTATATTTCATGTAAATCTAACTATGGCGTGAAATAAAATCAATTAAACTTTCGTTCGCATAAATATAACTCGTTTCATCGATTACTACACGTTTGCTCCGTATTTATGTTTTAAATTTTCTTTAATATTTCGTTATATATTGATTTTTGTTACATTACTTTGGAAAGAAATTTTCGATCAAGTGCGAATATTGGAAAGTACTCAAACACATCGAAATCTTCTGTTTCCTCGCCAATTGAATTAAAATCCATGATTTAGTATTAATAGTTTTAATTAAACAAATAAGATACTATGAAATAATAGTGAAAGGAATGTTTCATAAAATATTACAAATAAAATCAATTCTATGTTTTAATGGTCTCGCAATCAATAGCCTTGAATATGCTACGAAATAGTTACATTTAATCGAACATCGTTAGGAGCTATTAGACACTAAAAAATATACTAAAATTCTAGAAATTACAAAGAAATTACTGTTAATGGTAATTGATATTAAATTAAACTAATAGATATTAAATTAAATTACTAGTAGATATCAAAATATCTATTTATTTCGTAAAAAGAACGTATACAAAAATTCTTCGGCCAAAATTGGACAGTACAATTTTCACCTTCAATAAAGACATCAATTGTCACGCTAAAAAATCTAAGTGTTCACATAGAGTACACTCTTACAATTAGTACCAGTGAATTAGGTTAGTTGCTGTATACACCGACACATATATGAGACAGTAGTCGAGGTATAAATAGATAGTTCTCCCGGGATATACATAATACTTTGGACAAGCACGGAACACTTTCACTTCTCCATAGGATTCAAGGGTGAAATACATATTTGTTACGCCAAGAAGGATCGACTGTGAAAGGATCGAAAGTGAAAGTTGGCGACGTTGCAACGCGTAATACGTGGGGAAAAAAACGATCTTTCGATCGCTCGACTCATTGTCAGATTAAAATCACCTCTCACTTGAGGCAAAACAACAACACGAAAGACTGGACCAGATATTTTCTTTTTTTTTTTTTTTTTTTGTTAATCAGACACTCGTATTCGCGTATCGATTGTTATTAGACGGTTCGACGTCTCGCGACTCGTCGTTTATCCACCAAACCTGTCTACCATCTAAATCATCGTGATCAATCACCCGGGCGACTCGTCGCCACGTCCGGCCAACGAGTCGATGGTAAATCACTATACCGCGCGTTAATTACTCGTGAGGCTCGGCGCGTCGCGTAATGAACGCCGTAAATCTAAGAGTGGATCATAAGCTGTTAATTGACATTCGTCAGCGCGAATCACGCGAGATATTTCTGAACTAGCTCTGGCATCTCCTTTATGCTGGAATTTGCCATATTGATGAAAGTGTGTTCAATCCCTTCGCATCTGTGAACAAAGCATCTGTGCTCTGGTTATAATGTTACGCGCGATCAATCACTAGTAGGCTGCAGATTTTTATGCATTTAAAAACTTTTGACCAACTAGAGAGTATCGGTTTTTGATTGTCAATTTTAGGGAAAAACGTCTCATCTCTCTTTCTTTCGATTATCCTTGCGTTTCATTTTGCAAACGTAGCGGTGGAGAAAATTTTATGTTCTTCTCGTTCGATTGATATTTCATTAAACGGTTCGATCGTTACTAACACTTTAAAATGTCTCGTACATTTCAAAATGCATAAAAAAACCACAGTCTACTGCGTTTCCGTTACATTTTACGTTCCATCGGTTTCATAAAAATATGAAAATGCATGAAAGTCCAATGCAATATCACAGGATCCATAGATGCATATCTGAAATCGATTAATGACAACTGAACTGTGAATTTTTATTTAATTTGTGAGAATAACTCTGAATATATACGCCGTGATATACAGAAATATATATCTAAAGCGCAATATATAATATTCAGTAATTGAAACAAATCTCTGCAACGAATCAAGTTTAGTTTTTCGGATTTTATTCCGGAAAAGATATAAATCTGCGTGTCTTTCGTCGGTAAGTCCGAAACTAACTTACACGTGCAGTAATAAAAGATTAAACTCGTGCTGTTCTGAAATCGACTTCGCGGCTTTAACTTTGAATCAACTGATAATCACGCGAGCAAGATCAAGGAGAACAGATGAAAAGTCCATCAATAAAAGTTTCGTATGTTCTCTCTGTTCCTCTTTCGATATCAATTCCAAAACCCAGTGAAGTTGGCATGACTAACGGGAGCCGCGACACACACGACTAATTTGCAATTCCGGGGAATACATGGGAAGAGACTCTATGTGCAAGCAACCCGCCGGCGGGTTTTCCCGTTTACCGAAATAGGGTACGCCTCCCTTGGAGAAACTTAAATTAAAGTTAAATGAATTCGATTTTCCAATTACTTGGTCGCCAATCGCTCCATCGAATTCGCTGTAAATTAACCTAATCTCTTTTACGGCTCAGCGAACGTGTCTGTGTGTGTGTGGAAAGCAACATCTTTCTGTTCGTGTCTTCGATTGCACAGAGTGTTGCACAAATATTGTAGGATTTGCAGATACGTGCATTACTCTACATATCTGATACATTCAGATTTATTTGTTTGTCACGTTCATTTTTATATTAATATCTAGACTACCACGCATAGACTACCTAAACACTTCTAATTTGTTACGATATGTTACAATACAGAGACAAATTTCTTTCATTGACACAGTTGATAGATATTTGGCAAAAGTAAAAAGTAATTAAATGTTTGTGCAGAGTGACTTGTTAAAATCTTTAAATATATGTACGTTTCCAATCACGCGGAAGAAGGTTTAGAAAATTTCATGGATCATCAGCCGAAAGAGCAATTTGTCGTATTACAAAGCCGAGATCTCGTGTATTGATAAATATCCAATTATACATGCACGGTAGTCTAGTAAAAACGAATAAAAATTAATTTCTCTCCCACCCAATATTTCTCCTCGTAAATGTCACATTCACGTCGCGTTTGCAAAACGAGTTACATCGTGTCGCGGTTGAAAGAAACGAAAAGAGAGGGACAGATCACAGATGGAAAATCTGTCTTCCGTCGTTTTATCACTTTCTTGGTTCTTGCGACCGATTCGCCGGCGTACGAGCGTGCCACGAGGGAACGTTCGTGGTAATAGTCTATCGAGTGGTAATCCATTTAGACGGTAATCAGCATCGAACGCCGTCGAGTACGAGGTCTCGGTGCGTGGTGCATCTGCGGTAAATATCGATCAGACTCGTTCGAGGCACGAGTGGAACGATGGTTGCTCGATGGTCGACAAACATCGTCGTCTTTATTTCTTCCTCTTACGACTGGATCACTCAGTTAGGAGAGAAGAGTTTCCCCTTTATCCAGGAACGAAGAAATAATCGGCGTGATTTATAAATCTCGCGCCACGGATTGGTGGAATGTAACTATCTCGCGGGTTAAGTATCTAGAGGGTGAGGTTAGTGGTAAGAGTTTCAAATGGTAGAACCATGGAGAGAAAGGATAGCTTGCCATTTGTATAAACGATTATCCCCGCGAAGGGAGGATCGAGACTCTTGGAAGGAAAAATAATGGGGAAAAAATGAAAAGAGAGGGTATTTAAGGAGCTATCAAGACCGTTCGAGACCGACGAGAATTTTTGGAACAGATATTTTCTCTGTGTTTTTTTTTCGGTAGAATCACGCTTACGTTGCTTGCGAAAGATGAGGATATCTCAACGCTTGCATTTTTGCAATATTTTGGATATCGCTGTTTATGCGTTAATGTGAAAAAAGTTTGGATTTCATCACTGTACTGCATACTTACAATTAGTCTGATGTTTCTTTCTATGTTGATGCAACGAATCGCTGATTTAACGATTTCACATAAACAGAATAGTATTTGTTTATATTTCAGATAACTTCTATATTCGATTTTTAGACTACTTACGTTTAATCGAAAATCTTAGCTAGAATTGATAGAATTATTAATCTCGTTGCCAGTCATTAGTGCACTGGAACTAGGTGTCAGAGAAATGAAAAAGTGCAAGGAGCAGGAAAAAGTTCGTAGTACAATGAAGAACATACAAATTTTTATTTCTACATCTGCTAAAAAAAATTTCAAGACAAGCATATATATATATATTACATTTGTTTCGAAATTGGGAAAATTAATTAATACTTACATACGTTGATAATACTATTATATTAACAGTTATAATACAAAATACGCATGAACATAAAAATTTCATTACATCATTCAACGAATGATGAAATTTTAACAATGCCGTAAGTCTTTCAAGCGACGATAAATGCAAACTCGCTGAAATTTTTATAAAAGCGCTCGTTACAAATCCACTGGATGGAAAATTTCCATGGAAAATTACGTATCGATCTCGAAGTCACGACGCGACAACGGTCGTCTCATCGTCGGTCTCGAATTGTGTAAAAAAAAAGGGGGGGGGGGGACAAAGACGATAAAAGAGAGCGGTCGAAACGAAAACGGAAAGATATTAGAATCGAAAGAGGAACACAAGGAGGACTTAATGAAACAGAAAATAGCAGTAAGAACGAGAGAAAACGTATGAAACGATGCGGTAGAAACGCAGCGGACAATAATGGGATTGAGGATGTGGGGAGGGGGGAGAGGAGGGGGAAAATAATCTCGCGGAAACGTACGAATAAAAAGAAAGGCCTGGAAAAGGTCGGGAAAGGTGAGGTCAGAGAAGAGAAGATGAAGAGAAGAAAGAGAGAAAAAAGAAGAAGAAGGAGAACAGTTGGAAAGGTAGTAGCTCCTTTTTATGGTCCCCGTAGGAGCAGCCGTACGTAATGCTGAAGAGCAGGGGGAATTTCAGCGGGAACGCACGTTACGAGGGTTTCTGCATCGACCTACTCAAGGAGATAGCTCACATGGTGGGCTTCGCCTACAGGATCGAGCTCGTGCCGGATGGCAAGTACGGCGTTTACGATTACGAGACTGGCGAGTGGAACGGAATAGTCCGCCAGCTGATGGACAAGGTGAGTATGCCCTAACGCCACGAATGCGTCTACGCTCTCGTGGAAATTTACATGTAACCGCGCCGCCCGCAACCTCGTCGCGTATTCGTCACTATCACGCTGCTCTCACGCTCTATCCACGCGAACGTGGAGAGTTACCGTTCGTTCGTAAGTATAAACCGACCGAAGTTTGTCGGGTGTACGTGTTATAGTTGAGCGCAAGTGTCCCTATAGACGAGGATGCTGAAACGCGATCGACGATGAAGCGTGGCTTTTGCACACGTTGAGAATGCTGCTTTTTTTTATGAAATTGAAGGGCGACGTATGTGCGAATGTTTAAAACGGGGACTAGATCAAATGAACGAATGCTCCGTACTTTGTGTTCTGTATCGTTTATCACGTTAAGTGATAAATGATTATGTAACAAGTGGGAAGGAATAGGGAAGGAAGCGAACATCCTCTGATCCGAACGCATCGTGATTAAAGACCAAAGGGGAAAAAAACAGGGAGCAGTTTCGTGATTCAATATGTTCACTTTTGCATTTGATGTATTATATTGAATATAATATTCAAACTTGAATGATTACTTTTGGAAAATACAACTAATTACTGGAATTAAAAATTACGTTTAAACATTTTTTTAACGTTCTATGATTATTTCTTATAAAATATTAATACAGTCACAGACGAGATATACAAATAGACATTGCATCTTACCAAATCTACTAAATCTCGTGAACGAGATCACGAAATGAGCTGCAATTAACACGGAAATACAATTGTACGAAAAAAAAATAATACCTTGAGTGATATTATATCACAGTAATTGAAAGCTTCTCGATAGCCATCATGACAAAAAATGACTTAAACATATACGACTTGAAAAAAAAAAAAAAGGAAAAGGAAGGAAACGACGAGAATGGTAAATTTCCCATCGTTAATTCCTCTCGCGGATTCGTAACTCTCGGCGCGGCCAAGTAACCAAGCGCGTTCTCAGGTAACTACCATCAACAAAGGTACGGAATGTGCAACAACACATTTCGCAAAGACAGTTTGCAATGCAAATCACGAGTCGATGCGGCGGAATGGTGGAAATGCGTTCACCGTGTTCCCTGCTGGTTCTCGTGTGAGAAGTGTGAAACCATGGTTTCCGTGTACAGTAACTTCAACTGTCAACTAAACGAGACCCAGAAAGCGGCTAGTACAAGCACAGTCGATTGGTTAAGCGTGGATTACGTGTTACAGATCTCTGCCGGGGAAAATCGAACATTATGGAGTTAGTAAATTAAATTATTAAAGACAACTTCACTGAGGCAGAATCTGTATCGAAATTGCATGAAAATTGCATTGGCGAAAAAGAAAAAAAAACGAAGATTCATCGGACTAACGTCTCTAGATTACTCGGAGATGAACCTCTAAAATAAAGTGTTTCCCAAACATTATCTCGTGAATTCTATCTTGCGAATCTCTGAGAATTCGAACGTTCTAAATTTGTTTCAGTTCCAAACACAAAATCTGTAAAATCTTCGAGTAATATCCTTGAAAAAATTAGAGCACGTTAAAATTCGAGAAGCAATAATGATTTCTTCAATTGAAGAAACATCTTATTTACAAATATCTTATATATCTTATTTATAATATTATTTTCTTACAGTATCAAAGTAATAAATTTAATTAATTATAATTTTCTTCCTGAGGAAAATGTTGACGAAGAAATTTGTTTCGTCCAAAAAGTAAACTCCAAACTGATGAGAGTGTACATTTATGTTGAAGCAAAAATTTAATGGGACATTGTTAAATTGTAAATAGTATAATTCGTTCAATTTTAATAAAAGTAAGAATTAATTTCAAAATCTGAAATGTGAGAAGAAGTGTTTGATAGGTCAATCGCTGCAATTTTTTTCACAAAAATATATCGACACAAATGAATACAATGTGAAAGCAGCATTAGGCTCGAAATTTTGTAATCTCTTTGTCATATATATTTCATATATTCATATATATTTTTTTTCGTATATAAGGCTCGAAATTTTGTAATTTCTTCATCATATATATTTTTCCCCGAAATCAATCTTTTCCAGACTTTCCTCATCCTGACAATTATCAGAAACTTTAATAGACAATTCGAACAGATTTGGTTCTATTGAATCCATATTATTCAATATAAGCTGCCGAATGCTGCAAATTTTCAATTTTCAGCCGCGATCTCTCTCTTGAAATCGGTGAAATTCTCCCTGTCTGGGAATTCCTGCAAAATATGGCGACGTTTCGTTTATTTCGGGATCGTCTGCTGATGGAACAAAAAAGGGAAAACAGGCGAGATTAAAACTGTCGTAAAAAATACGAAGCTGGTGCATGTAACAGCGCGTGTCGGTGCAATCCCCTCCGAAAGAAAGAAATTTTAGAAACTACTTTCGTAATGAATCTCGAATGTCGGAGTCGGAGAATACGTTTGGTATACTGAAAAGCTCAAGTCGTACGTTTCCCACGCGATATGTATAAACGAATGAATCTTGGAGCATAACAATTAACACTATAATGCTATAGCAACGGTTAATGAGCGTCGAGAAATAAATTGTAATAAGCTTAAATATACTTGTGTTTTTTTTCTTTTATTTATTTATATATTACTATCTTTATACTTTTACAGAGATCATAGATTTATGTAAAGGATCCAGAAGTTAATCGTTTCTTATTAATCGTTGACTTGTATCACTAGATATTCGAAGCAACAAAAATTCATGTTTCACGTTACTTAATTTTGTAATGATTCAATTTTATTGGTAATCTCTCAGAGAGAATATAAAATACGAAATGAAATTATATATGAAATTTTTGCAATACTTGGAGGATTATTTATAATGTAATTATTATGACGTAACAATTGAACGAATATTGTTCTCTGAAAGAATATTCTTCAAAAGGAATATTCGCATAAATTACTCTTAATGAGAGTTGACTTACTGATTAAGCTTCTGAGCCCTCGTGTCCACATATAAATATCATACTAAAACCCGAGATAATGCAGTTTCAGCATAACAATTAAAATATAATTAAAGACAAGCAACGATAAATTACACCAAGCTTAGCTTAGCTAGTGTTTCTTCTAAATAACATCGCAGAAAACTCGATACTTTTTCGAAAAACGATTTCCCGAAAGGGACGAATTTTAATATTTAAAATCAATCTCGACGAAATTCACGTTGTAATAACCTGATAACTCTGACGTTCGTGATCTACCTACGAAAGTGAACGAAAACACATTCTCGTGAAACTAGAGCGAAAAATCAGATACACGTGGGAGGTTTTCGTATTTGAGATCTCGAATTACTTAGGATCACACCTAGAATCGCCTCTCAACAAATGGATTTAACAGAAACTCGGCAGGAGGAAATTAGGGGAGTGGAGAAATGATAATTAACGGTTAAACGAAAACTAGTTTTAAAGGGGCGCGCGCGCGTTTTGCAAAGCGGGGGATGCGAAGAGAAATTTCCTGCGGCTAGAAGGCTTTTTTTTTCCCACGCGCGCTCAGCTGGCACGGCAGCTGGTACAAAGCGGATGGCGCTATATCACCCGGGGCTCGTGTTATTAATTTCGTCAGACGATCATTAATAATTCGCGTGTCTAGCCGTTTGCTGGCCAACGGGAAAGCGCGACTTAATCACCGCGATTTTTCCGCAATAAGGAGGAAAGAGAACACCCGCTTGAATAATCGGCTGTACTTAGAATTTCCTTTCGCTGTTTAATGGCGATAGATGTTTGTATAATTTAACGCGTGCCTAAATTATAAATTATACAATTCTCTCTCTCTCTCACACACACACTCATTGTACGAGATACGGACGAAATAAATTACGCGCGGTTATCACTCGGATGCAAATATTTTCGACGAGTAATAATTAAAACGAAAGATTAAATAACTTTACGAAAATTGAATGTTTCATATTTCACTCTCGATGACTGAAAGGCATCTTGATACGGATAGTAAATTTTGTCAACGCGGCACCTCATTTGCAGTTCGTTCGTTTAATTTATTATTATGAAAATTGTAAAATTATATAACCTCGTTCAATATTCTTCTCCTTGTGTCTTCCATTTATATTCCACAATAGTATGAAATTCCAACAAATTGAAGTATTTACTACTTGGTTCTTAGTCCTTTGAATGCTTATTAAAATTATCCAAAAATCTAGAATAATACCAGAGTAGGGAGCACGTAACCAAATAATAAAAATGCATTCGTTTTTAAACATGTACAATAACTTTCGATTATATTTATTCGACATATAATAGCATGTCTCTCTGGACGTCCAGCAAGTAAATTAAAAGTTAATCATTTTAGAAATCTACGATACACCGAGTATTGACTAAACATTCAAATGATTGACGAACGAATCCTTTCCACTTGCTCTTTTTCCTTTCTTCCGCGAGAAATACATAGACAAACAAATATATTCGCATTCGCAGCCCGATGAATAGGTAATAATTAAAACGCTCCGTTTGAATATTCTTTCGATATCACGAGGGGCTTATTCGTCCACGTTTGAACTCCGTCTGTGTCGATCCACATCTAGGCACCGCTCTCGAACGAAGTCACGATAGCGCGATCGGCAACGATCCGAATGACTCGTGAAAAGAAACAAGGGGTGAAACGCTGACAAAACTCATCGTTGGATAGAAAGAAAAGAAAAAAAGGGAGAGGAGGGAGGGAGGGAGGGAATTCTAGTTGAATCGTTGGCGATCCTGCGTGAAGAACTCCGGTCGAAAACGTCTGGTTCGACGGCCGGCTCTGTCGATGGCTTGGCAAATTGATTTAACCGATCGTTTTCACGTTGCATTACGTTAACTGTTCTCGTCGCGTTTCCCATGAAAAACTGGCCATCTCGATCGGCCAGTCACGATCGTTCGCAGGGAGTCATTTTGTTTTTTAGTTCGAGCCACACGCTCGGTTCGTTCGACGTTATACCCGGATCGTTTTCACCTCGAAAAGAAGTTGTTAACGGTGAAACGATCGACGATCGAAGTATTTCAAATCATTCTGTTCTTCGTCCCTCCTGAATCTTTCTCGTCTTTGAATTATATTCCGAACGGTGGCCATTAACGGTGAAATTATCGATGATTAAAGAGTATGAGACGGTATTTTATTTCAGATCACGCTCGTTTCTAGAATTGAATTTTTTTTAATCATTTATATCTTTGAGCTTATATTCTGAGATCTATCGTGATTTGTTGCATTCGCGGTATATTCATATATTTTATTTTATAAATCTCATAACATGTTGATAATTGTAATAATTATACTTGTGATGAATCAACGTATTCCTTTTTTTTATTATATTTTTAATATAGCGTAATATTTAAATCCTTAAATGCGTATTGTCGCAGATACGCAACATTCTCTACATTAATCAATTACGAGTCTATCGGTTGAAAAAAATTTCGTATTTAAAGGTTAAATAATTAATTATCTATTATCGTCGTTATTATCGGACAATACAAAGAGAAGCACATTGAAATATGACTAATTAGCAATTTAATAACATGCAAGCGATATAACAAGTAATAATTCTAGTATTAACACACTCGAATTATCACCGAGGTGCAAGAACAAGTGGTACAAGTAAACGACTGCGGCAACACCGGACGCTCGAAGCCGAAACTGCCCGTTTCGAAGATTCATCTTTCACACTGCTTAATTTTCGAACTTCTGATTTGATAGAATTTTACCAACGATCTCTATCGGAGAAGATATCGAATATAAGATTAAATAAATTCTTGTAACATAGCCAGTAACCTCAGCATGCTACTTAAGCGGTTAATTCCCCCAATATTAAATTGAATGAAACTCGCACGTTTGTGGGTTTCAAGTATTCAGTGGGACGAGATGAGAGATAAAAGAAATACAGAGAATGAAAAAAAGGAGGGGGAAAAGAAAACCAACGGAAGGACGCGC
Organism: Tetragonula carbonaria; assembly: GCA_032399595.1. NCBI lineage: Eukaryota > Metazoa > Arthropoda > Insecta > Hymenoptera > Apidae > Tetragonula > Tetragonula carbonaria. Next base: position 11,184,529 of record JAUCRC010000007.1, read on the forward strand.
GAAAAGGCGGTCTGTGCGGTTTCTTTCGACCACTCTTATCGGTCGTGACCACATACACGGTTTTCCAAGCAGCCACCGTCGGGAATAAATCTGCCTAGTCTTGCGGCTGTGGCCTGTGGCGCGCCGAGTGCTTTCCCAGACGCTGAAAAAGCAGTCGGATAACGTATCTCGGCTGCGTATGCATACTGCGTTTTGCCCTGAAAACCGTTTCCCTCGGCTGGAAATCTTTCCCCCTCCCGCCCCCCCTCTCCTTTTTCTATCGAATCCCGCAGCGACTCTTCCGTTCTCATGCGACATGCGCTCAGATTGGAAAGGTTCTCCAAAATGAATACGAGACCGTTCGATTCGTCAACGGATCAACAACTGATACGATCTCGTCAGAAGTTTTTCGGGAACTTTAATGGGAATAGCGTTCGAACGTAGGAAAAGTTCGAACGTAGAAATAGAGCGAGAAATGAGGAGTTCCCCTTTTCTTCCTGGAGTCTGTTTTCGAGTTTTCGAGTTTTTTTTTTCCCCCTAATTTCCCAACTAAACTCGATGACGTCTACGTGCGTTTGTGACGAGAGGTCGATCGTAGGAAATTCTCAAGTGGCGCAATTTGTTTCTGGAGAGTCAAGAGGGTAATTAGTGTGAGTTTTATGATTTTATTAAATTTCATTGTAATTTCATTGTATTGTAAAATCATTCTATTGAACCTTTCGGTTGTGATCTAATGTGATCATTGAATACAATTAAATTGCTCTGTCGACTGAAGGTTTCATTGACGAAAGGATATTTTCGTTTCTAATGAGAAGCTTGATTCGCTTCAATGTTAGTCAGATAATTTAGTAATTTCTTGTCCAGTTGTAATTTTAGAGATAATACGCAGAGATAACACCTATTTCCCATTCACAGGGAAGAACAGAATTACTTCTCTTGAAGTTCCCTGACAAATCTTGCAAATATTCACAAAAAATCGGAATTTTCATATTACCAAAGTTCCCTCGTAAGCTCAGATTTATTGTTTAACAATCAGAGGAACTCTGTTGCGAAGAAATTTTTATCTGACCAACGTGAAACTTTCCACATCTAAATATTCAGATTGATGTGTTAATAAATTTTTCGATTTCTTGTATCTCAGAAACTAATCGTCGACTCAATACGAAGACTTTCTACGATTGATGTCTCACATTAGGCTGTCATTTCGTACTAAATTTCGTTCCGAAACTGAGAGGCCAATGAGACGAAATATTCTCCCGGTCAATCTTTTACTTGAAAATAATAGCCACACGAAGTGATTTCAACGTAGAAATGAAATCACGAATACATGGTGATAGCTACACGAGGTGATTTTAACGTAGAAGTAGAACTGTAAATTACATTTGAAAAGCGATTAGATTTCCTAGAGTTTTACCCTTGCTTCCGTAGCGAGTCTTGAATCCTGCACCGACTGCACGTCACGTTCAACAAGAACACTGGCACCGCTTTCGATTAGACATAGGAAATTAGATTTAGGTGAATACACACGTAGAAGCATCAAAGAACGTGGAGAAAGGTAGGAGACACGTGCAACCACTGTCATACGAGTCTCACACATCTTCAACGCGTCTTCGCGAATTACGGTGCTTTTTAGATACTTCGATCTATGTGTTTCGATTATTCTCGACTATATACTTCCATGCGTTGCGACACATTTGATATCCATTTTTTTTCTTTTGAAAAATGTTCGCACGTCAGCCAGGGAGGTTTATATACGTTCGCGAATTTCAAATGTTTAAGGAAAGACAAGGATTTAAAATATTATGTAATTAATGAATTTATTCATTGCGAATTGAAAATAGAAAAATGACGATGTTTCTTATATTCGTTCACTGGAGAAAATAAATTGAGGTAAAAAAAAAAAGAAAATATGAAATCATAATAATTTACAATTATTTTAGTTTCAGTTAGCGTAAATTTCCTATGTTTTTTTTGTGTTAATTATTCAAGTTTTAGGTTAAGTTAATTATGAATTTTATAATTTATAATTATATAACTTCTAGTTTAAGTTAATTTATAAATTATAATGTAGAATTTATACACTCTACAAGTTTACTGTTGTATTTAGAAGAAGCTTTATCCTGTTTATAATAATTATTACGTAAATTCTCAAAACATCGTGCTTACGATTTACTCACGTATTCTCTCAAAAGAATGTAAGAAACATTGCCAATCAATCCACACTCGATCTAATTTTAACTAATAAATTAATTAAGATCCATAAAATGTCTCAAGTCCTTATCTTTTTCTTTAAATTGAAATTTGACACCTGTATTATAAATTTCTAAGACTGACTGTGTATATACATATATATGTACATAGGTCCACGTATCTAACCATAATTTATGAACCATTATGTCCTCAGTTTTGCGTTTGACGTTTCAAAGAAACGTCATTCGCTCTATTTCCATCGACTGATTAAACATACTCTTCTCTTACCCGCAGAAAGCAGACTTGGCGGTTGGCTCAATGACAATCAATTATGCCCGCGAAAGCGTGATCGACTTCACAAAGCCGTTCATGAACCTTGGCATCTCGATTCTCTTCAAGGTAAGATTCTTCGAGGAACTTTTCTAGTTTACGTGAAAATAAAAAAAAAAAAGAAGGGAAGGAACAGATGTGAAAGAACGAAGAGGCAAAGAGGAATTTCGTGTAAATTCCTCGATTTTTCTAGTAGACGCCATTTATCTTTCTGGAGGAAACGAGAGATCGAATCTGTGTTTAAGGAATATACTCGTCGCGGAGAGATTGTAATAAATACCATAAAATCTATTGCCAGAAATAAGAAATTGGAATTATTAAAAAATTAAAGGAACATAGTTCATGGATATCTTTTTGGTTAAAATTCAATTGAAATTTTTATTCGAATAACGGAAGTAGACATTCACACAAAGATTTTCCAACTTTAGTCTTGAATTTTTTTGGTAATTTTAATTTTCAGTTTTTAACGATATTTTATGGTATTACCATTTTTTAATAGCAATATTCTGAGGCCACGGGCCAAATAAAAAAAAAACACACACACACACACACAGTAAATTTCAAATATCACAATTATGTGAAATTATAATTTCTCGAAATTCATTTTAGAAATAGAATATTTATTTAATTACTCGAGCATATGTGGAACGTTTATTCAGCCGCACAATACTTCGGTAATATTTTTTCGACGATTTTCGCATCAGAGTAAATACATGAAGAATACAATAGATGAAATTTCAAATTTATCATCCTTTCCATATGTTTAATTTTTTTCTTTTTAAATAAAAAAACATGTCGTGTTTAAATTTCATGAGTGGTGTCAAAATTCAGCGAATATTTAAGCAGTAAAATAATTTTTCCAAAAAAAAAGAAAAAAAAAGAAAAAAAGACGACATTACTACTTCATTGTAATTTAATTCAATTTTACAATATTTGCTCAATGTTTGACGACTATACTCGTCATCGTTTAATTCCACCTGCCCGACATAGATATATATTTTTAAAAGAGAACTACACAGTTAACAGAATCGCTCGACCAATTTAATCCGGCTCGATACTGCGTTCGTTCTCGTTCGGGAATTCATATTTTCGATTTTCTACCGTCTACTACCGTTCATCGGATAATCTACTTTCCTTTCTGCGTGTTCTTGCCTATCTATGTATCTATCGATTAAATTAAATTATCAGCTATAGCATTTACGTGTCCCTGGTCATTTAAATTACAAGTGATCATTGCTTACGAATTTGTTGAATTGTTTAATTTCTCTTTTTTTCACTGTGTAACCGAACTTGTGAATCTCTGTGAATCTAAAATTTTCTCCGTTTCCTATAAAATTCTCCCCTTCTTGTTCTTCTCGTTCTTATAAAAAGAATAAAAATTATTCTTCCGCTCTATGTATCTAAAATAAAAAAAAAACACGAACATCGAAATTAAATTAAACTTTAATTAAAGAGAAACTTTTGCTCGCACCTTCACGCATCGGTAAAATTAACGATCGCATAACACCTCTGTGATTCAAAGTTTCGTTTGTTAAAAGCTCGACGAAAGAAAGAAATCCAGATTCTTTTCTTTCTGTTCTCTTGAGATTGAACGTTTGTAACATTCGTATTCGGTTTACTTTCTTGGATTAGAAAACGAATAGTCGCAAGGTAATAACGCTATTGCGAAGAAAATACTAAAATGCAGCGGCAGCCATAATTTAGGCACAGGAACAAATAACAGGTACATTCGCATTTTTACTTTACTAACCGCAGTACGACAACCGGAAGTTATGTCTACACAATCTCGCGCACCCGTTTATTTCTGCTTTTTACTTTTTCCTTGCTATTACGTTAGGTTCTCTATCACCCTTGAAATATTCTTTTTTTTTTTATACGAGCTGCTGCTTTCAACGACTTCGTCCCCCAATTTCCACGCTGCTTTTCAATAATTAATTAATCACAATAATGCTAAAATACGAAATTCGTATCATCTCCTATTATTTGACGAATAATATTATTTGAAAGACAAATAACAACTCTGCGACGTGCAGCATCCAGCAAATGAAATTTGTCATTTTCAGTGATATCGTTCTCAATATTTTTCGCGAGTGCAGTCAACAATGATATTATTTATTACTAGACAGACCAGATCCAATAAGATGCGACAATAAATAATAAAAATATACTAAAAGAAAAACAGAAAAGTACTGAAGAAAATACTGGAAAAAAAACTAATACTAAATAATATCACTAAAAATAATACTAAAAATACTAAAGAAAAATACTGAAAGAAAAAATAGTAAAAGGATCGTTGTCAGACACACGTTTAAAATTATGAGCCTCTGATACACCGTATTTTCAAAGGAAACGGCCTTGAACGATCGATCGATTTCAACCAGACTACAGACCAATCTTAAACACGCCTTTCAATTTTATTCGCGACACGGAACAAGGACCAGGCCAATCGACCAAAACGAAACGAACATCGTTTCCGGCGATATGTCGCCCAGCTCGAACCACGTTCCAAATCGATCCAAATATATATACACACATCATATAGAGGGTGTCTTATGTCAGTTGCTTAAAATAAAAATAAATAACGTTCGTAAGTGTTTGGAATAAAAATTGTTTTATTCTGAAGGGGATGTTTTGCGACGACTACCAGATTTGTCTGAGTGAAAATTTCCGCGATCTTGGATCGATACAGCTCAACATTCTCTATAAAAACTTCATAATTTTACATTCTATGCATATAAAATTTTAAGTCAAAATAATTAGCTAATTAGCTATTATATAATATATCTTCGATATACACAAAAAGAAAAAAAAATGTGTCGAACCAACGTGTAAAGAAATATGTATGACTCTGTTTGAAAGAGTGACCTTGATATCTCGCGAACAGTTCCACCTAGACAAATCTGATAAAATGTCCCCCGCGAACAACGGAACAAGCTTTATCTCAGCTTTAACGAGTTTCATTTCTTCGGATAACAAACAGTTGCTAATTCGCATGGACGAGTGAGAATGAAATGTCCTGTATACTCGTGTAATTCATACAAGTGGAAAGAATCGCTGATCCGACAGGATCGTGTCGAACTCCTAAGCGAATAAACAGAAATATATCGCGTGGAAAGTGTTCATGCGAGGATTTATTATTTCGCGGCGCGTGAGGAATTACCGTGGCGAGCGAACGCCGCGTGATAATTAGAGCGACTCGCACGTGATGGCGCACGAATCATTCGATTAGTCGGAGATCCGATCGACCGAGAAATTCGATTTCCGTACGGGCAAACGATTCTCCGGCTTTTTTTTCCTCCCCTCTGTTAAGTCGATCGGTTGCGACGATTTTTTGCGAATACTGGTTGATCCAGGATCCACGTATTAGAGAGCAAATCGCGTCGAACGTATTTTTTTCTCGATTGGAATCCAGCGGATCGATCGATTCGATCCTTGACTTAATCCTTCGTTGGCAAGCTGAGTCACTTGTTTCAGTGGCGAATCTTTCGCGGCCAAATTCGATTTGTAAAAGTGATCGTGTAACGTTGCGAAGATTTTATTGAATAGTTGAAAATTTTTTTCACAAATTTTTGAAAGCCTGGAAGAGTGAAGAAAATGAATGATACAACTTTCCTAAGGACGATGCGAATATGCTTGTTCATGGAAGATTGATACGATTTTTGTGAACAGTTTATTTTAAGTTTCTTCTGTTTTTATGATTATTCATATCATAATTCAAATACAGATATTTTTGAGAAAATTAACGTTGATATATATAATATAAGAGACCAAATATCTGTATAATACAATTAGACATATAGTTTTCATGTAGTAGATTTGAAAGTGCTAAACTATATAACAATGCAATATTTACTATTTATAATGTTTAATAGATGAAAAAAATTTTTGCTTTATTCGTTTATTTGTTTTTATAAAAATATAAAAAATATGGATATGAATATAAATCACACGACCTTTGATAAATATTCGTGAATTTTCATAAAATGTCCGCAGTCTATTAATTACTGATTGAATTGGTTATTTAATACATCTACCAAAAGTACTAAAATTATGAAATTTCATGTCTAGAAATTTCAAACAGTTGTTATTACATTTAATTAATTAAATTTCATTAAAGGTCCTCCATTTTGAAATTAATACTGTAATGAGAGACGACTATTATTGCATTGGCATAATTTGAAACCAATCGGAAAATGTGTATGTCAAAATCATAAGATATTTTGATTGCAACATATATTTAAAAAATACTGTAATAAAAAACTGTAATAAATTTTAGTAAAAAAGATTAAGCATATAACAAAGTAACTCCATTGAATGTTCAGGCTTGTTAATATAATAGATAATTGATTATTTAAATGCTGATCTGTGCGAAATATACCCACAGCTCCATTAAATACCTTGAAATTTCTGTATTTCTATTCCTATATTCTGTATTTATATTTCTTTGTATTATAATTTCTTTGCATCATATTTCTATTCCTATATGTTTCAAACTCAATCAATAATAATCATACCAGTCGTGTTTCATTAGAATGTTAATGAAATTTCAAAATGTTTTATGCATAGCATATAATATATAAAAAAAAATAATCACGATATCTACGAAGTATATATTTATATAAATATATTAAATTATAATATAATTATAGCAGTCTCACTACGGTTCACTACAATGAAATATCAGAATATTTCATACGACACGCGTAATACGTCCACAAAATGTTCGAATATTTTCGTAAACAAACTTGCTTAACAAGAGAAATTATTATTTCCTCCGCGATAAATCAAATGATCAGAAATAGATTCAACATTCGACCGAACGTTTGATCAATGGAAAAAAATTCCCGCAGAACTTGTCACACAGAAATTCTCGCAGAATCACGTCTCGAGATTCATGTTAGTAGTTGAGTGAACATGTGCTCGACATGTGCGTCTCGTGGAAGAACAATAACGACAGCAATAATGAGGACAGGCTGAAACGAGCGTCGCGGCCTCTTAAATAAAATTTTCTAGACGATCGTGCTTCGTTCAGTTTCAGCCTCGTTTCACGTTTCCATGTTTCCGCCCTTTATTTGCCGGCTATCGATGGAAAACTCAATCGGCCGTTTCTCAATTCGGCGAAATTTACAGGACGATCGTGCCAGTTCCACTTCTAACTCCTCGACATTTCACCTCTTTTCTTTCCCCATTGTTTCTTTCGTTACAATTTTTTCTCTCTCTCTTTTCTCTTTCTTCGCTTCGTCGCCGAAATCTCGAAGAAGCAAACAATGTGCAATTTATGTCGACTCGCTCGAGTTTCAAACTGGCGATGCTAATTCCTCTTTATTTTAGAAAATGAATTGCCTCGTTATTCAAATTGATAGTTGTTTTTTTTTTTAAATTATAATTTGATCAGGTATGCAAGGATCTTTGTATAATTTATGAACTTCTTTGATGAAGTTTTTGTTTACATGAAGCGGCCAAGCCATTTTTAGTTGTATGAAACTAAATTTTGTATTGTAATATTAATTATAATATAATATTATGTAATATATAATAATATAATATTATAAAATTAGAGATATTATAAATTTGAAAGAAGTTCGATATCAGCTATGATGCTTGGAGATCTTGCATAGAATGTAAAATTTCACAGTAAAATTTCATACTGTTTCATTTTAACGAATGTAGTGTTTTCGTATCGTGCACCAAAATTTTTCACTAAAAATAAAGGTCTCTCTGTTTCTGTTGAAAATAAATGATGATCGAATAACACATTTGCATTTAAACAGATTGAACCTATAAAAAATTAATCATCTACTTTTACTTCGCTTAAAAAAATTTCGAATTAATAGACGGTTCGCGGGTTAACAAAAAATAAAAAAAGCAATAAAAAATAGTAATTAATCTCGTTTCATATTCACCACGATAATTGCTATTTTAGCGAAGCTTGTTTGAATTTCGCGGGCACGTTTTCTCGTTTCAAAGCAAAGTGCAAATTTCTTTTCTTTTCTCACTCCTGTTCTTTTTTTTTCCTTTTTATTTTTTCTTTTTGTTGGGATAGTCTCGTTTTTCGCAAATAACACGGTACACCACTGGTTTTCAAATTACGAATGAAATCGTTATGAGCATGAGTCTGTTACTATTGTTCTTGTTAATTCATATCGCGGCCGCGTTAATTGCCAGTAAATTTTCTACTCTCCTCTTGAAATAAATACACGAAATGCTATTCTTTTGTTGCATATTCTGGCGAACGAGTTCTTCCCCGGAATAGCGGTTCTACCATAGCAGAATATAAAATACCATATGAGAATAAAGCGAACGTCCGTTTTATTAAACTGTCATTTACTATTAAACAAAATTATTTTAAAGAAACTGAGAAGTACAAGAAAATGATTTTTATGTAGATATTTAATTTTCACTTTGTGCAATTCTTGTTAGATATAAAGTCTATTAATAACTTTTAATAACGTTAGTCAACTAATGTCGCTCTCGAATGTTTTTGATTTATTGGTGAACCTGATGATCAATTTGATCTTCTTGCAATCAACATTTGGTAAATTCGTATTCCTAGTTCTTTATATTGAATCCTTTGGAAACTTTGGTAAGTGAAATTTTTACTGAAAAGCTTCTCAGAGTCGATGCCGATGCAATCGGATATTTCTTTGACAGTTTCTTTACATTTGAATATTTTACGCTATTATTCCAAAATTACGATCGATCGCTCGTCTGCTTATATTCTTTAAAACGAAAACCGATTACCGGACACGAATACAAACATTCTTCATTCGCGTTGCAAATGATTCTTTTGATTCGTTAGTTTCTTAGCCGCCGACTTTTTATTGTCTCGAGTTCTCGAAGCTCGAAACTTCAGTCCGGAGTTCGGAGTGATATTGAAAGAACGAAGAAATCGATTACGAGTCCAAAGCGGATTTTCTCCCCAATAAACTTGTTCGCAATAAACTTCGAAATGAACGTGAATAACGTGCACGAGAATTTCCAAATGTTTTCCAAAACGATTATTTCGAAATGATCGGGAACAACTGTGCGTCGGAGAAAGAAACGATCTCCGGGGAGGCTCGTTTAAACTTTGAAACGTCAAGCCGCTCCTCTCGTTTCCGATTGAGAAACAAAGAGGTAGAAGAACAGCGAGAATCTTGATAGTATCGAAGCGCAATCAGCGCCGAGCGAAGGAAGGAAGGAAGCCTCTCTAATTAGTGTAATGCGACCGCTTAATTGCAATCAGCGTCGCCGGCGCGGCCGGTCGCGGTGTCCTTTAATTATTCGATATCGTAATTGATCGTCGACAGTTCGCGATTTCAAGCGTCAAAGCGTTCAACCGCGATACTACAATCTGTTGTTGCCGCAGACACGCGTTTCCGCAGTTTCTTCGGCGGTTTTCTTCGAGGCTGGACGATTTCACGAAGAGAAGAAAATGGAAAAGTATGGGTTCATTGTTTCATTGCTTTCGTTCAATTGAAAGATAAAAATGTCATTTATTTGTAGCCAATACAAATCTAGTTTTTCTTCGATTTCTATTTTTAATTTTGTGCTCAATATTTGTAATACAAAATATCACATGTATAATGTAATATAGTATAATAATTATTAGTAAAGTATATAATGTAACAAGTATCACGTAATACTTGTAATATCGTGTGTTTTTTTTTTTCATTAAGTATCTGTGACAAAATTTAATTTCACTGCTTCTTATATATATGTTTGTAAATCTTATGTGTCACATCGTTGATCGACGTATTACCTCTGAATCTTATAAAATCCTAGCGTAATTATTTATGCAAATATACATTTGCTCATGAAAACATTTGTACCACTTATAGAAAGTTTTTACGAATATATACATTATCTCTGTTATGTAAAACATTTTGAATTCGCTAGCATAGTTGAAGCAAATCTGAAACCTGCACACGCCTGTTTCGATCTTAAATTGCTATAATTCACTGTGTCATTCTTGAATATTCTTCAATATTCATTGAAACTTCAGATTTATTTTCAGTTCTCTTTCTCGTTACGAAATTTTCAGAATGTTTTATGTCATATATACATGATTAAATATAATGTTCAAATATTTCCATGAAATACGTAAATAGAATTAGCATACGTACGACAAAATTGAAAATATCCTTCGAACATTGAATGAATAATAAAATTCTTGAATAATTATGACGGTACTCAGAAAACACTTCAAAATAAAGTTAACAAAAATTTTACATAATACATAAATTCTACGTTTTAGAGTAAACTATATTCCCAATGATATGAATTTGCACAGAAAAATCAGATAGCAATAAATATAAAAATATTCTATAGTAATTACGTAAATTTCAATGTCCATAGTGCTTATCGTTAGAAACTAATCCTAGAACCATAAAAAATATTTCAAATACTTTTAAACAAAAAGAAAAATTTCTCTTCAATTTCAATTTGAATTGTATCGCTTTACGAAAGATGTCAGGGGAAAAAAAAAATAAAACTAAATAAAAAGAAAGAAAAAAGAAAAATAAATGAAAGAACAGCAACGGACAAATGTCGATTCAAAAATTCGACATGAATAAAAGAAAAAAACTGCCAATACAAAGGGAACGAAGACTAATAAGAGCAGGTGAAGAGTAGTAAGATTCATTCTACGGGACAGGACGTAGTCTTCACCTGCTTTCTCATTGCAACTCGATGGAGAGGGAGGAGCACAGAGTCAACCGGCGGAGTGCTCGTTACAGTTTCTTACAATCTCACCAGCGAGATTAACTGATTTAAAATCGTACAGTTGCTGAAGGAATCGAATCGAGTATCCCCCTTCGATTCCTCGACGAAGGAAATCGAAAGAAGGAACGAGGGATTGGAAGTGGACTTGAAGTGGATAGAAATTGCGATTTCGCTTCCCTACCGTGTAGTTATAGAATTGTTCTCCGACAAGATGCAAATTTAAATACGAAAACGAATTTTTTTCGCTTCTTTCGCTTGTTAAAACATAAATTGTACAATTATCATCTCGAGATAGATTTGATTTAAGAATGTGGAGAGAATACTCTCCGATCATTGAGTTAGAACCACTCGTAATTTTCAATGTTTTACGTGCTTTCATAGTCAAATTGAAGAGTGCTTGAATTTAATTACAAGTTTTACCAACTATTAAAGTTTATTGGTTTGTGTATTATTGGCTTGATTTAATATAATACATAATTTTTAATCATACGTAAAATTAATATATTAAATTAATTTAATTCACAAGTATTTCAATCATACGTTAATAGAGTATAGTAATTTCCAGCATGATCTGTATATTAATAATTTATATGAGTCTCTGAAAATGTATAAAGTAATGTCATGTGAAATTTATAAAAAATTCTTGTAAAAAATACATAAAGTAATGTCATATGAAATTTCATAAGAATTTCTCGAAAGATGATATAAATTATCTTCACGAGTTGAAAGAAGATCATACATATAAACAATGGACATTGAATTAAGACTCAGAATTTTAGATTTTTCTGAGCTTTAAATAGAATTTAATTACAAGCTTTATAAATAAACTTGTCTAAATTCTAATGTTCGAAGCACAATCAAAATCAAAAGAATCATCATCACAGTTTTATGATCTCGATGTTGAAAATTCGTGAAAACTCATGACGGATCTAGTCGTGAAAAAAAGATTTTCAATATTTTCGGAGACGTCTGAATGTCAGATGTCTTAAGACGATGAGAATTTTCAACGTTCAAAGTTTAGTAAAACGGCGAAACAAAATCATGCAGCAAGTTTCAAGGGGTCGTTGCGAAGAAGGAAAAATTTCAATCCTCGAAACCACGATACATTCGAAAAAGATACGTTCAATGTTTTTCAGGGACAGGTTTGAATTTTCACAATTTTTCGAGAATTCACTTTTCCACCCGCTGAACAACGAGCTGAAGATTGTCAAAGTAAAATCTTTCAAACGAGACCAAGTAGATCGTTACATGATTTTCCTTCACGAAGTTACAACAGTTTAAAATTTCAACGATGCTTAACTAGCTTCATTATATTCCTTGCAGTATATTCGTTTCATAATCGTAACAAATATTAATTATCACAAATTTATTATCCAACAGTCGTGGAATTTCTCCTTCGCCACGATTCTTTCCATATCTGTCCAAGCGTTTAAAAGTTCGTTTTTAATTAAAAGTCCGGCTATTGAATCCAAAGACTCATAATGAAATTCTGGGATCGTGGAAATCCTGTCCCGTTGGCATTTCGCTTAGCTTTGTCGTCTGTTTCTAGAACAGTTTCGGTCGGTAATGTGCTCGAGATTAAACGCGAAGCGACAAACGCGCTTCAATTTCGGCCCTGCAAACGCGACACGTTTGCACATTCGGTCGATAATGAACTCTGCCTGTTCGGCAGAATTTACAGCCAGAACGTTATGAACGTTAGGCCTGCCGGGCTACAATTGAAATGAAAATCGATACCGGCTTTGGATGCACGTCCCTGTTCAATAACAGCGTGATATAGCTCCTCCATCAGACAGTAATCCACGGGGTTAATCGACGATATCTTTGTTATCGTCTGCTATCGAGGATCCACCTCGAGAAGACACCAACAGATCGGGAATTATGATAATCAAGAATACGTTTTCAACGTGGCAGATAAGTTAGCGTATTATGATAAGAGCGAGGATTTGGATCCACTTTCATGGACGAAGCTGAGAAAGATAAAATTCAAGTAGAGAGAGATTTGTTTTTTTCTCTGTCCAGACCATTGTGATGGCTAAAGTATAAAGTGGAAATTTCGTGAAAATTGATATTCGTATCGTGGTGATACAGTCGCGAGTGAGGTGCAGCATCGAATTAAAAATTTTCTTTGAATTTTGCTAATCGAATTTTTGACTGGATCGCAGACTTTTACACGTAAAATTTTTATCACACATTTATATTTGAATTGCTCGGCAAAATTACACGCAAAATGTGGAACACAACATGGAAAAATGTATGATAGGTATTTCAAGATGGGTATAATATTTGGGCGCGTAAAACAATTTTCAACTGAGATTCCATTTCTTTTTAGCTATACTTTCAAGAATATTCGCAGCCTAATTATAATAACCGATACTGTACTTCGTATATTTTATATTTTTCATTTTCTATATTTCCCATTTTTTGCAACGCGTGAAAATTAATTTATGACTAGACTGAGGAATTTGTTTTTCTTTTTTCAGAAAATATAATTTAAAAAACACAACCCGAATACGTTGTAACATTCAGAAAATAATACGGATTCGTTGCTTTCTTTCTTTCTTTCTTTCTTTCTTTCTTTCTGTTTTTATCTATTTTACTTTTGAGCTAACCAAGCCTAATCGTGTAAACTGATAAGAAGAACAGTATCCGTGTTCAGTATCTCGGTACTTCAAATTTCCATCGAGTTTCCACGAGTCGTGTGAAATCGTGCGAGCATTTCATTCCACAAAATAACCTCATCTTAGATATTACATCAGGGAACGTAAAGTATAAAATTCCTGTACACAACTAAAATCGAAAAAAATTACTAAAAGTTTACTAAAAAAAAGAAATACTATAGGCGGCCAGAGTATTGAAGGGAAAGGCGTAACTAAAAATATATATCTGTAAATTACAAGTTCGCGAATAAACAAATAAGTTCCAAGTTCTTTAAACTTTTCTTCATTGAAAGAGACAACGAAACGTAGCTAAAAATACAATTTGTAAATTGCACGTATACGATAAATAATTCTAGTTCTTTAAAAAAACGTTTCTATTCAATGGTGTTACTATGTATTAAATATTACCACGTACTATCGAAGATTTTTCCATTCAGAGACATGCAACATCATATTTGGAAATATGAAAAAAAAATATATGAAAAATGAATAAATAAGTAATTCTAGTTTTCTTTTTTTTTTTTTTAACGTTTCCATTGAAAGGCACAACGAATGCCGAAAAATTGATCAGATTCAACGCGAAACGATAGATATTAATTGATTACAGGTACCGACCAGTCATCCAGCACGGCTATTCTCCTTTATGAACCCGCTGGCTATTCAAATCTGGCTGTATGTGCTGGCTGCGTACGTCCTCGTCTCGGTGATGATGTTCGTGGTTGCGAGGATCAGCCCGTACGAATGGAACAATCCCCATCCCTGTCACGCGGGCTCCGAAATCGTCGAGAATCAATTTTCTCTGGCCAACAGTTTTTGGTTCACCATTGGTACATTGATGCAGCAGGGTAGCGATCTGAACCCTAAGGTATGGCCATTTCATTCTTTCCTCGAGATTGACATTTGCCTTTTATCATTTATTATCTACTAACTCCTCGGAGATGGCGCTTAATGTTGATTTAACGTGGACATTTTTCATCATTTTTCAGGGTAGGTTTGTCTTATTAAGAGCATCAACATTTCATTTGAAATTCATAAAAATTGTGAAATTTATATTATCGGAGATGACAATGAAAAGATCAATTGAACTGGCCAATCTTTCAGAATTTTCTTTCGTAGCTGCAACACTGAAGTAGATAAATTTTGGTAACGCAGTGGTTGCGAAGAGTTATTAACCATTCTAATTGCCAAATTTATAACGCAAATGGAAGAATTTAAATTAAGCTGAAAGCTACAGAAAGCATTTGCACATCATCATTTGTTATATTAATTGGGTCTAAGACTATTAAATTTCGTGTAATTTGATATTACGTACCATATTGCTACGAACATTTAATATAAAATGAAATATAGAGCGTGATATAATATGAAGTAAAATATATATGATACAAAGTGAAATATAGAATCTAATGAAATAATGATCTTCATTGAAAAAAAACAGGGAGTAGTTATTGATAAACTTTTTATTATTATCGAAGTCTATAATGTATATGTAACTGTAATACTATGAAAGGAAACTATGAAAGGAAATTTCATTATTACGTCTTCCATGTAGATTCTGTGATTCTATAAACTTTCACGAAATTAAATTATACTACTATATTATATTTATAATGTCATGACAAATTATTACTTATAATTTCATCCTTTCGTGAATATTTGAAATTTTTCTGGCTCTTAGTCAGAATTTAATTACAATTATTACATTACTACACAGATGTTCATATTCATAGTACAATACAATAATTTTAATTTCCATACGCATTAAAACTAACATACTCTTATCAATTATCATTTGTTAGTTATCAACGAGAGTATCAGAAATTATTAAAAAATCATTTTTTCTTACAGTTACAAATTCTCTGAATCTCTTCATTGTAACAATCACTGGCTTATAGCCTTTATCATTTCGTAATAATTTTCTCCGCGTAATAATTTTATAATTTCATTACTTTTTCGTTCTACCGAAAGTAAATCGCAATCGTTTTCATGAAAAACGATTAATAATAATTTATCGAAATTACACGCGCGCGTGTAACATCGAGCGTGAAAAAAGAAAAAAAGATCGACGATCGGTCCGCGTCGCAGTATCAATTTATCGTGCTTGTAGAATTTCTCCGTTTCTGTCCGTGTTTCGGCCCGTAAACATTTCCGGTAACGCGAAATACGAAACGAAATGAAATATAAATTGCACCGGCCGAGAGATTCGATGACTTCATTTCGAAAGCACTGACAGCTATAATTGCTGAATTTAACAACGCAAATAAATCAATTTAAATTAAACCGATTATCGAACTCCTCTCTGGCCGTATATTTGTGCAACGTCTCCTGCATCGGACACGCATATTAAATGCAAATGGGAAAGTACCAAGGTGGCCGATCAAACGGCGACAATATCATCAAAACGGAGAGAATTTGTTTTTACGTTTGTTTCGCCCGTCCGTTGACAAATATCGAACCGATGACCGAAAAACATAATTTCTGTGGCATATCCGATGCGTCCTGGCGGCCTTACCGTTTCAATAGATGGCTTTATTTTCTCGCTAAATGAAATAACGTTTCGTTTGACGATATACGACGATGAAGAGACTGTCAAAAATAGATTAATTTTGTTCTAAAAAAAAAAAAAAAAGAAAAGAAAGTAGTGTGATTAAATAATGAAATAAAATATGTGAGCATTTTTCTCTAAGTGAGATGCGATTGTATCGTTTCCATCAATTGATGGTCTACTCGGAATACTATAATAATTATAATACCATATAATAAGCTTAATATTTTTTACTTAGTTTTTAATCTAATTTTGTAGTTAATATTTTTCTTCTATTTCTTAATTAACGTCTTTCGTTTAATTTTTTTCTCTTTTTTTTTATTTAAGCTTCATTGGGCATGTTCATCATACTGCATGTAGGAAAGCTAAATCATTCATTTACGTCTGAATTTTTGGGTCGTTCCGGGCTTTCAAAAAATGTAAAAAAATATTTCCGTTTGCTTAATGAAATCTTTACTACACGTATTATACGATCAGCTTTCAAGTTGAATCTTCTAGAGATTTTTTTTAATAATAAATATAATAAACTCTATTATAAATCATTGCGCGGTCCTCAATAGGTTTTGATTTAAATATTATTCAGTTGATTATTTTATAATAGATATAATTAATATTATTCAATTTCATTATAAATTATTGCTCGGTCCTTAATACGTTTCGAGTTAGTTTCATGCTTCTACAGAAAAAATAGTTAGTCGATTAACATTGACTTCTGCTTTTGCTGCGACTCTTTTCTGCCAATTTTAAAGGCAATGAAACTCTAAGAAGCACGTGCAGAAAAAAAATGAATTTCAAATGAAACAAGTACTTCTTACATCATGATATATTTTGTCTCGTTTCTGTGAGACCCGATGCAGGATAAGACACTCTGAATCCTTGAGTTCTCAAACGATCTTCGAGCTGTCCGTTCGAGGGGAATCTCGAAGAAGTCTCGTCGCATTGTTCGATTAGCGGTGACGTGGAACGATGGCGATCGGCCCGTTTCATTAAGCAGAGTGAATTAACCGGCTCTCGGAGCCTTCGCTCGCAGACTTAGGGAAGCGAAATTGCACCAAAGAGATAATAGAATCTCGACACTCCGAAGCCGCAGTGATTCGAGTTTATCGATGGGATTGTGGCGCTTTTGCCCGAATATTCGCGTGGCCCTGTATGTGTGTGTGTGTGTGTGTGTGTGTGTGTGTGTGTGTGTTGCAGCGGCGTAAAATTTTCATCGCGTTTTCATAAAATCTAAAGCATGATGAGATGATGATATATTTCAGGTTTCCTAGATAAATGAAAGAAATTGTTTTATTGTATATTAACGATAACTCGGTAACATTCTACGAATTTACTTTATACATTCTACACGTTTACTTTATACATTTTTACTTACTTCATGCATTTTATACGTTGTAATAAATTTAATAAATTTAATCAATTTTGTAAATTGTTGATTTTCATTAAATATTCGTTTCGATTCGCGCAAAATGATTTCTGTGATCTGCGATTATTTTCGTGGTTGTTCAAATGGAAGAAAAATTTGGCAAAGGATAAAACTGTACATGCAAATTTTCCGAATAAAATTCGTTGTTCAGAAACATTGAATAAAATCACAGAAGACCGTGAACGATTAATTACAAGTTAACGATTGAAATTAAATCAGGAATAGAATAATCAACACTGTTATATTACTCATACGATTTTCAAGAAACGTTAAATGGCACCTAATATCGGGCACAGTAAATCTGTAATACTTAAAATAGTTTACAACATTATATGTATCTTGTGTATTCTTTCAGTCGTAATTTTCCCATAAAAGTGCGCTTATTCAAAAAATAATGTTCGATATTAGGTGTTATTCGTGATTGGAGAAACTCTCTCTCTCTCTCTCTCTCTCTTATATATATATAAACTTTTATTACTTTCAACGATAAATTGAAAATCGATAGCAGTTCCTCGAGAATGATAACGCTGATAAATTTAATCAGGCAACGAGCACGCGGATCGTGGGCGGTATATGGTGGTTCTTCACGTTGATCATCATATCGTCGTACACTGCCAATCTGGCGGCGTTTCTTACGGTGGAGAGAATGATAACGCCCATTGAAAATGCTGAGGATCTCGCTAGTCAAACAGACATCGCTTATGGTACCCTGGATAGCGGAAGTACCATGACATTCTTCAGGGTAAATCTTTCTTGACATTCAGTTTTATCTAACTGTATCGGTTACGTCGATAAAAAAAAAATCAGAAACTAATGTCTGAAAATTAAAAAATGAAGTAACGATTTAATTACGGATGAAATTTGTCTGAAATTTATCTTCTGGCGAACTTATTGAACTTCAATCGAGACGCTAGCTTACGAAAGTATTTAAAAACTGCTACGTTCGCATATCGATCAAAGATATAAATCTATAAACGTAGGTAGAAATTGATATTTATTACGAACATGTATTTAGTAAAACACATAAGTATAATATAAGTTTTCCCCGAATATTCAGGTTTAATACAATATTTCGATTATGATCGTTTAAATACTTTTGTGATCTTCGTATGAAATATATACTTGTATTAAATATTTTTACACTTGAACATATAATCGTGTTAATTCTACTGTCAATGAAACTTCAAAATATTTCATATAAGCACAATAATAATAATATATATATATATATATATATATTCATAAAAAAGTTCCTCGAAAAGTTCGAACGCTTTCGTGAGCAACTGTACAACTCTAATAATTCAAAGGATTCGATGATCGAGACATACAAGAAGATGTGGCGGTTCATGGAGAACAAGAAACCATCCGTGTTCGTGCCTACTTACGAGGAAGGAATCCAAAGGGTTCTTCAAGGTGATTACGCTTTCTTAATGGAGTCGACCATGTTGGATTACATCGTGCAGAGAGACTGCAATCTAACGCAAATTGGCGGGCTTCTAGATAGCAAAGGATACGGCATCGCTACTCCCATGGGTGAATTGCGTCTTCTTCCATGTCTATTGAATAGATGTTCTCGGATTGTAACGTTTGCCAATTTCTTGCAGGCTCTCCGTGGCGAGATAAAATTTCCTTAGCGATCCTTGAGCTTCAGGAGAAGGGTGAAATTCAGATACTGTACGATAAATGGTGGAAGAGTCCTGGTGACACTTGCATGAGGACTGAGAAGGGCAAGGAGAGCAAGGCGAATTCCTTGGGAGTGGACAATATTGGTAATTTTTTAAAGAAACTAATTTAATTAATGAATTAATTAAATTAGTTTATCATATCGGGTAGAAAGAATGTTAGTGTAACTGGACTTTTATTATAGAAAATTATAATTATAGTCAATTGTAATTATATCATGGAAATTTTATTGTAGAAAATTTGAAAGTGCAGAGCTCTCGAGAATGTACACAGTATGAAAAAAGAATATAATACTTTCTGTAATATTCACTACGTATAAAACAATTCTATTTTTTTTATTATTATTATTATTATGTTTATAAAATTTGACAGAACATCTGAGGATCGACAGACGATCACTTTTTATTTCTGATATTCAGCATTACTGTGAAGAATAAAATTTTTAAATTTTCGTAATACGGTTGTCAATATATGAACGCTCCACAGATTCCTTATTATATAAAGATATTATATTATAAAGATAAGATAAGATACTTTTGAACGACGATGTATATATTAGATTTCTGTGACTGAGCACATGCCTCAACCAGTACAGTGGTACAGCAAAAATTATTCATTTTCTACTCGAGACACCCTGTGTACTTTAACGAAGTACGAGCATTAATCTTCCCCACACGTTGTTTCACTGTTTCGATTTTTCTGTTCGCTACCATCTTCGTTCGAATCGCGTCGAACCTCTTCGATCAGCGAGAAATTCGAGGAAACAACGTCCTGTCCGCGACCAGGACCAAATGAATTTTTACATTTGCTGGAGGTTAAACTTCTTGTGCTGTCTTTTAGGTGGAGTGTTCGTTGTACTGCTGTGCGGTCTGGCGTTCGCCGTGTTGATCGCGATCTTCGAGTTCTGCTACAATACCAGAAGGAACATGCCGGCGGAACGGGTAAATAATTGTCTTTCATTTTAGCATACCTTGATCAACAGACCTTGATCGTTGAATCGGGATCGTTCACGGTCTTTAACATTTCACGTTTTATTTTTGATAAAATTGCCACGTCTGAAGGGAGTTTCTATTAACTATTAAAGTTGATATTATACACGGTACGCTATACATTATTAAATTGTCTCTGTGCATAAATGTTAAACCGTCTACTAATATGTAATAATAGAAATATATAAAGTAATATTGTAATACGAATTTAAGTTCCACTTTCTTAATTGCACTGATAAGAATGTATTTACTTTATGCTGGAGTTACAGAAAATGAACAAATAATAACAATAAGCTTCCTGCATGATATTGATACATTGGCTGCCACAATGATCATTGGTGACTGACATTATCTTTCGAAGTGATTGAAATAAAATAAATATTTTTTTCTTTTTTTAATATATTCTAACTACAATGAGATTCTTACTTGGAAAGATTCCTTTAATATTTCTCAATGGGTATTAGATAATTTTATAAAACTTAGAGATCCGCAACATCAAATCTTTGTTCTAATTTAAACTGTCACGTTTTACCGTGACAACCAAGAACGTGAGTGACAATAAAACTTCCTGTCAAATCGCGTTCAAACTCCTTAATCTTATCGAACATACACGTAAGATGTTAAAATTTGTGAACAGTCCCGATTCATTGATCAAGTGCTGTAGATTTCCAGAAAAAAAAACAAAACGACAAGAACATCAATGTCGACATTCCACGGATTTTTATTTTTTTCTTTTTTTTTTCCATCTCACGAGCACCAGATGATTTTTCTCCGCTCTGTCAACTTGTTATTCTAACAAATGACAAAACAACGACTCGTAGGCAGAGAAAAGAGAGAAAAGAAAGAGACTTTTTTCCAGGCGACGATTCCGCGCGATGCATGATGCTTTAGGATTGCATGAATTTTTCTGAATTTTGTGTTCCATTTTGTGTGGCCCGCCGTGGATTTTTTCGCGGAACAGCATGAACTCATCCTTCACTGAAGCATGCCGGCCGACTGCGAACGCGCAAAGCTCAGTCGACAACCAAGGTCCGTCATTTTTTTGCCGAATTTTTTCTTCTTGTCCTTTTTTTCAATGTGAAAACTTCGTTATACACCGCTCGATTTGATTCCCCTTTTGTTCCGTTCTTTTTCCGTTTCTTTTTTTCTCTTTTTTTTTTTTATTTTTCAACGTCTGCTCGTAATTGCGCGTCCTGTTCCCTACACGTTTTTTCTCCTCCTTTTTTCCCCTTTTTTTTTTTCTTTTCGCTCGTCTCGCGTTCGATAGACGAGTATCGAGAAAACGAATGGCGTTCGCTTAAATTACCGATTCGCTGCCGTTTCATTACGTACACCACCGCTCGAAAGTCTCAAGGCTACATCACTTATTTATTACAAAATTAGGGAAAACTGACCTATTGAAAATCGATACGTACGAAACATTGACGTAAAACGACAGAACGTTGACATCAGAACTATCGGTCTCTGCAAACTCCGGAACTGTGCAAATCGATATGTCAGTTTTCCCAAAGAAAGGAGATCTCATATTTTAGCAGCTGCAAAACGAAAGAAAAAGAAAAATCATATCGACAAATTTGATAACCGTGATATCAGAAACGAGAGAGACTTCGTCCGAAGACTTTTGAGTGAAAGTGTACATGCGTCGTGTTCTTCTTCCTTTTTTTATTCTGCTTTCGATACCTCTGTTGTCTCGTATCGACGAGCAGAGGTATCGAAATCGATGGTGTTGTTTCCTTAATAGTACCTGCACTCTCTCTTTTTCTGCTTTCGCGCGAAACTCGAAACGCACAGAGAGCTCCGATATCGACGCCAGCCTGCTCGGATTCTCTGCAAGGAATCTCGCAGTCCGTGCAGCAACAGCAGCAGCAGCAACAGCAGCAGCAGCAGCAGCAACAACAACAGGCGAACCAGCAACAGCAGCAGGAATCTCTATGCTCGGAAATGGCGCGGGAACTGTGCCGCGCGTTGCGCTGTCACGCGTCCTCGCGACGACGACGCGCCTGCGAGAAATGCTCGACCCACGTGCTCGCCTATCAGCCGGACAACCCCAATGCCACCCCTTTGAACGGGATGAGATCGCAGGCAAGTTGCTCGTAGCTCGAGGTGACTAGAGTTTAGGCACCAAATTTCCATAAAGTAATAAAAATGAAAGAAAATTCATAGAAAAGAAGAATTTATAGTCCACGATACGGTGGAGTACGCTTTTATTTATATATTTTACGAAAGATTATTTAAATCATATTTTTCGTCGTATTTTTTGTAAAATTTCGAACGAAAGTTATAAATTTGCCGATTTCGACCACGTTTGGTAGTAGGCTAGTTAAAAGAAAATGTTCTGTCCGATGAAATTTGTACTGTTTGTACGCACGAAGGGCCTCAGTGACGAAAAGTCAGCTTCGAGAAAAACGTTTCTAGAGATTTAGAAGTGAAATATCGTATGCACGTGTAATGAAATTGCTGCGAGATGGACTATAACGTCGAAAAGTTTATGATTTTGCTCGTTGTTACTGCATAAATTTTTATTATCCATCCTGTTATCATATATTGTTATATTACATTATAATGTACAACATATATTTTGTATATTACATAAGCTATATTGTACATAATACAGTGCATTAGTTCAGCTCAACGTAATGAATACATTGAATGAATGAAATGAATCTTATTGCACAAAATATTGACATATGGGAAACACTATCATTTATTAACATTGTAGCCTCCTTGTTGACTCATTCGAGCGTTGCAACATTTACACTGTACCGTCTGAAAATTCGATTCTTCTAATTTACAACCGTGAAAATAAGAAACTTCAGAATAATTGAATACTTCATATACATAAATCATACTACATTCAGAATTTATTTTATCATTAAGACTCTCCTTGTATCCAACAGTATATATATATATATATATATATTGATCAGTTTATGTGTCCGAACTATTCTTCCCTGTGTGTATCTTTTAAATCACCTGTTAATACAACCTCCGAAGAAAGAACATTTAAATCCACGCGTTCGCAATCTTCTCTAACTCTACGAGATGAATCAGCCGAAGTTCGAACGAGTACGCTGTTACATCAATGTGTAATTTCTCTCGTTGCAGAGAAGCAGCCTGGGTGTTCCCACAGTCGAACTGCCGCCACACGTCCACATGCATCATCACGCACCACCGCCACACGACTACGACGGGACTTAAACTCTGATCTGAATGCTTCTTCGCACGTTTCGCGAAAGATCCACCACTTAGAGCTTAACGAACGAGGAGAATCGGACTAGATGAAGAAGAAAAAAAAAAAAGAAAAGAAAAAAAAACGAGAAAATGAGAAGCGAGTGCGAGTAAACGACGAAGGGCGAGAAACTTCGTAAAAGAAGAGAGAGGAACGAAGCGAGAAGACCGAGAAGAAAGTACAAAAACGCATCAAGTAGCATCGGACGGACAGATTCGACCAGTTCGTCCCCTTTCCATTTCTTTCTTTTTCCATTTTTTTCTCCTCTTTTTTTTTTTAGAAGTCAAAGTAGAATCCCGCCGCGAGTGTCACACACGTCGAAAAATCACCGTGAACCGAACGGTTGCACAATTTCAATCAAGGATCGTGCGTTCGTCCGTCGAACACGAGCGAGAAAAGGATTCGTCTCGTGTTCCTCGCGAATCTGCTCTTCCTTCTTTCTTTTTTCACCGAGAACACGGAGGACTCGTTTCACTTTCTACCGTAGAAACTTGCACCGAGAGAGAGGCGACTTGTTCGTGTACGTTGGCTAACGACAAGTTGAGGGATCGATCGATCGCGGAGAGTTCGCGTGGCTCGCGATGGAAAATCTATTCCCTTTTCGACCGAGGTCTTATTGTTTCTCGATTCTCGTCTGGCCTCCTTCTGGCCATTTCTCATCTGAATCGCGCAGAGATAGCACGCTATTTGTCGCAGGATTTCGAGGAACACGTGTTTTGAACACAGAGATAGAGACATCTTTCGAGCACTTGTTTGTCTGATCTGATTGCTCTGGATGAAAGGATATCGTGTAATCCTAATAAATTGAGATATCAACCTTCAAATAGTGTCGTTGGGTTATAAATTACTGAAACTTAGATTATCTAATTCTGTTTTATATTTCATCGTGCTTCGTGATAGAGGTTGGTAGCTGAAATTTTTCAAGCAATGATCTTTCTCTATCACTGTGTAATTCAAGTAAATTGAGATAATTAACTCTCAAATAGTATCATTGGGTTACCATTCGCAAATAGATTGCTAAAATCTTAGGATCTTTGATCATGTTTTATATTTTACATTCTTCGTAATAAAGATTATTATTTAATCGGAGACAGAGAAAAATTCTTCGAAACTTGCAGTGATTTTTCGCTTCGACAACGAAACAGCCTTTCAAGAATGAAATTCCATGAATTTAATTTACCAACAAGTAATGCTAACTCTCAAAGATCCTCGTTAATTGTCAATTTATATTTTACCTTATCCGCGATATTTCTCTATTATAGATCAATCGAATAGAGAAAGATTTTTCAAGCTTGCAGTGATATTTCTCGAAATTGCAATAAATTCAATCCAACTAAATAATATCAGTTTTATTATATGTTTCATATTCTTTGGCAAAATCGACAAAATCGAATTAAATTAAAAATTTCAGAACTAAGCAATTTAACTCTAAAATACTTATGGCGCCCTGATGATGCTAGTTCGGAGTTGACAATAAATTGGCACATTCGCTGGTCATCACAAATTCAGTTTCTGATTTCGTAACCTTTCGTTGGTTACCATTGAAGTCGTCATCGTTAAACTTTAAGTTTAAACTTTAAGTTCAACGTATTGTTTGCTTCAATGAGAGGAAAGCCAAGTAACGTCATAACATTCACTTTGCAAAGTGCAAAAATACCAACCACGAGGAGAATACTTGATAATAAAATGAGATAAAAGAGAATACTGAGATGATAAAATTTGTACATTTCAAAACGCGATCCTCGACTATTACTTACTACTACAGGTAGCGCGACCGGATTCCGTAATCGATACGAGGAAATCCTCGATCTCAGACCTGTTCCAAAGGCTTGTGAAAATGTTCGACTTGTTTCTTTCTTTAACTCCGCGTATGTAAACGAGGATCGAGCAATCGATTTCAGGCTGAGAGCAACTTCCTGCATTCGTACTTACCTCCTGCATTCCGCGTTGCGCGTTGAACATTCTCCGTTCGAGGAACCATCCAGCCGGGGATTGAATAAGAACGCGACGTTTTCCACGATTTTTCTTCCGTTTTCAACGAGGCGAGAAGTCGATACGACCGACTTCTAGTCTCACTTCGACGTTTCCTGTATCTTTTTTTTTTTTTTCTTGGTCCACGCGATCGATCGTAGAAATCGGAACGGCCAGTAAAGGCGGTGAAATCGTCGATCGAGGCCGTTTCTTTTTTTTTTCATCCTTTTGCGTCCACGTACGCGAACCGCACTGTAAATGATTCTTGCATACTTAAACAACATACACACACACATACACAGAGAGACATACGTAATACACGCTCACAGAGATACAGGCTCGTGTAAATACCGCGGCGGCAAGCGCGAAAGTAGACGATTCCATTTGCAAGTATTTTAAGGTAAAACTTTGCGAGAAGGCAAGTGAGCTAACTGTTTAGAGTTAACGAAAAGAAGAAAAGAAGAAAAATAAAAAAAAAAACAAGTACAACCAAGTAGACGTTTGGTGTCATTTTTGGTGTGTATATGCAAGATAGAGGACGAATAAACGTAAGACATGACGATGGACGTGGATGGATCGTTTCCTTGTCGATTTTTCATTCCTTCAAATGACTTTCCTTTCAATTCACTGTCGGATTTGTTGTTGTGGTTTTTTTTTTTTTTTTGGAAGACAAAGCTGTTTTCTTATTTCATTATCTCAGTTCGTTACCAAAAATTTCAACACGTGCGTTTTGTGTGTAAAAAAGCTGGCAGCGAACGTCCGATTGCAATTCTTTCGTTTATTAACGATACACATCTCAGACATTTTGTTCGAAAAAATTATAGAATATTTTAATTTCAACCTGTGGGAACACCGTTGATGGAAATCTTCGAGTAGTAAAATCTTCAATAAATCTTCAGTAAATATAACTAACACACTATGATTTTAATATTGAGATATTACATTGTCCGAGATATTATCTTGTTCCATAATGTGTTACTGAATTAATTGTTTTTATTTTTAATATATTGAAGCATTTATTCCAACTAGAAATTTTACTTCTTTAAAATATGCACGTAGTTAATGGCGACATTTGAAATCGCAAAAAAAATTCCAAAGAGTTATATACATATGCAATGTGTGTATATCTAAAATATACAAAATTAATATAAATTTGATGTAACCTGTTCGTTATTCGAATTCCCTTGCGATTTTAAATTTCGTTATTATTTGACTGTGCCTTGAAATAAATTAGCTCCACGTGTCTATCGACTAAAAGAATTATTGTAAAACATTAGAAAACAATTGATCCAATAACACGGTTACAATAGCAACAATATCTCATCATGGTGTTCGAGTGTTAATAAAATAATCATTGTACATCTTCTAACATCAGTATACATACTCATTGTACGTGTACACGTATTTTCAATATGTTCGTTCGTCGCAAGAAAATGACAATAATGGTAAATTGTAAGGTAAGTTTGAGAAACAGTGTTTGTTCATCGATTGATCGATGTGACTTTTGAACTTTGCTTCACGTTTATTGATCTCTGATTTTTTTACACAATAGCCCTCGAATCGCAAATGATAAAACGTGACATCGAGGTCGAACGAAATTACGATACATTACGGAGCATTCGCCCTAATCTATCGTCCAATAACGAAGTAAAGTAAGAGTAAGATTATTATTCAGACGAGGTAACGAGAAAATCTGTCAAAAAAAAAGGAGTCGAAACTTTTGTATAGAAGGAGTGTGCAAAATTTGAAACGCATCGTGTATCTTTTTGTTTTTTTTTCTTTTTTTTTATATAACATCATTTATTAAGGGATAAAATAAATGACAAATAACATATCACTTATACGAAACTATAACATTTCTTAAACTGTTTCATCATTCGTTATGATATAAAAGAAATCACATCACATACGACCCTCCACGTAACGCTTCGCACGCTCGTGTCAGCTCGATTTGCGCGCAATTTCATCGTAATGCGAACCTCCTTCCTTTCTCTTCTCTATCGTTCGAAACTTAGAAATCCTTTCACACTACGAATAATAATAGTAATGATAATAATAATAATAATATAATAATATAATAATAATAATAATAATAATAGTAATAGCAATAATAATAGCAGTAATAATTAAAATACACGATCGACATCGACTCGATCGACTAAAATGGACGAAATGGACAACGAAGAAAGAAACGACCACAACGCAGTTTTTTTGTCAAAGCCGGAACGATTCCATGTACTACAGAGTAAAACAATAGCGTCTCACGCCGCGGCCCATGATAAGATTAGGCGTCGACCGCGTCGCTTAATCGAATCAACGTGACCGTGATGTTCGACAGGCGGAGTCGCGCATAAATGGAATCTCCCCCGAGCTTTTATTTAACTCTTTTTTTTTATTCAACCCTTTAACACTTTGGATACGCTCGTCTCGCGAAGAGGTAAAATACCTTCAACTGTTCAAAAAAGTTCAATCCGAATTTAATTGTAATTAATCAATCAATAGGTCAACTCGTACTAATCACTTTGATTATCAAGTATTGGTTTGAAATCAATCGATTACAATTTTATTGTACGATTTCGACGATCACGTGCCCGAAAACGAAAACGGAATTTCCATTGTTAAAAGGTCGAACGAACAAAAAATGACTGAAGTAGAAACGAGAGAAAAAAAAAAATTATATATATATATATATATATATATCGGGTTATGAACGTATAAAAATCGAAGGGATTCGCGGCAGATCGAACAGATTCGAGCTCACACCAGCGTGTTTTACTACCTCTCTCTCTCTTTCTCTCTCTCTCACTCTCTCTTTCTCTGATACAGTATAATAATAATAATAATAATAATAATAATAATAATAATAATAATCATAATCATAATCATAATCATAATCATAATATAACCGACTTAATCCATTTTGGAAGGGCCTAGTCAAATCACTTGTAATTATCACACGATCATACTTGACAAGGTGGCTTGTAAATGTTTTCCTTTTTTTTTGTCGTTCCTTTTTCGCAATATTTTTTTTGGGGGGGGTGCGCCCTTTCTCTATTGTAATGTGCTCGTTTTCTTTTTTCTTCTTCTTTCATGACTTTTTTCGAAGGTGGCTCAAGCTCGATGAACGATTTCTCTTCTTTGATGATGCACTCGTACTGTATATTAATATATATATATATATATATATATATATATATATATATATATATATATATAGTGTGTGTTTGTGCACGTATCTGTGCGAGCCTGTCAATCCATCATCGAAGTTGCAAAAGAAAAACGAGAAAAATGAAAGAAACAAGGTAGATTAACAGAAGTAGAATAACAATGGTGTAGTAGTAATAAGAAGGAGAAAGCAAAGAAACGATATGCTTGTGTTACGCGTGTTGTGTACGTACGATGTGTGCCTATCTGTATGAAACAAAAAAGGCCTCGTTCTTTCTTTCGATTGCTTGCTGAATTTTTTTTTCTTCTTCCCTCTTGATTTCTCTCGTCCACCTCCAGGACCTCTTTCCTATTATCTTTCTCGCTTTTCACGGTTTTTATCGAGCCGTCGTTTAATCTCGCCCGTTATCCTCGAACAAACGCGTAACACCAGAAACCGTCTCGCTTTCCGAAACAATTTTTCCGAAACGATTTCTCTTCGGTATGCGGTATACAACGAAAAGAACAAAAGAAGAAAAGGTAAAAAAAAACACTTTCGCTACTCGCTATTCTCTACTTTACAAGATTTAAATATCACGTCAGGAAATGCGGAGAAAAGCGCGGAGTGGTGACAAAAAAAAAAGTTATCGATGAAGATCGTTGAATCTCTCTCTCTCTCTCTCTCTCTCTCTTCTCTTCGTTTCTCGTTTTCTCTTTCTCTTTAAATCTAACGAGCGCAAGGCTCAATTCTTCATTCTTCACTTTCTTTCCTCCTCAATTATCAAAGTGCTTATTTTATTTTATGAGATCAAAAAGTTCGGGCGCGAACTTGCGCCGCGGACACGGTTCTTGCATTTTCATTCATTCTCCCGAGGCGCTCCTCGAGTCGAGTTCTCTCGCTCTCTCGCACGCGACCCGCTGTTATAATCCCTCTGCAATTTGCAAACAAAGTCTGCAATTTGTTTCTGAAAAATTGGCCGTCGAACACGACGGACAAAGAGAAAGAGAGAAAGAGAAAGAGAAAAGTAGATGGAGAGAAAAAATGAACGAAAATTCACAGAGAGAGAGAGAGAGAGAGAGAGAAGCAGAGATGGAAAGAGAGAAGCGAATGTAAGAGAGGGTGGAGATGTACAGTTCGAAAGTGGACCTGTTTTCTTGTTTTGTTTCTCTCTCTCTCTCTCTCTCTCTCTCTCTCTCTCTCTCTCTCTGCTTTCGACAATTCTGCTCGAACAATAGAGAGTGAAGGAACGATTTCGCGCGACAATGAAAGACTGGCGTATAAAAATGGATGACGATCGAATCACGGTTTCGAAGTTCTGCCTCGAAAAGCCTCGAAATAGCAAAAAGTTTTTCTTTGGTCGGAGACCGAGAGATCTGCTCCTTCTTTTCCGTTTATACTTTTGTAATTTCTTTTTTCCCCTTTTTCTCTTAACCGTTTACACGCCATGCGTGTCGACGCGCCAGATTGAAAACATTAAATACACATACGTACATTACGCGATAAATAATTTCATTTTTTTTTTTTTTTGGTTTTTGTTTTTATGCAAACTACGCTGTTAAATATCATACAGAACAAACGGACGTTCTTAAATACATAAACGATATATATATATATATATATATATATACATGTTTGTATGTCGAAGGCCTCTCGTCGCTGGAACAAGGAGAAGAGAAGAAGAGAAAGAACCGAAAACGATCGCGTCAAAAGTGGCGGCCCTGTAAACGGTTAACTTTCGTTCTCTCTGTGTTATTATATATTCACTATCAGACTGCGGGTTTTCACTGCACTTAAATAGACCAGACAATTTTAAAGTACAGAATGCGTGCAAAAGAATATATAAAATATACGAGGTAATATCTAGAGCTTTCCATGACATTTGGTACGTAAAACAACAAATTTCCTATCGGCCCTACAATCTTTCAACTGCGTTTTCAAACATACGAATTTGCGTGAAAAAGTCCGCAGTCTAGTGCAAGAAGAGAAGGATCTTGTTAATGGAAAATAGGAGTACGAAAAAAAAAATCGAGACGCGCGCTAAAACAAAGAGGAAGATAGGAAAGAAGAGAGAAATAGAAAGAGAGAGAGAGAGAGAGAGTTATGGGAAAATAAATCGTTAAAGAAACTGTGAAATACTGTGGTCGAGTAACACGTTGCTTCTCTCGTGTTTTCGTTCGCACACGTGCCACGGGCTCCTTTTTACAACCTCTCGAAGCCTTAACCATCGTCAGACCGCGGATTTTTATGCACTTACAAGATATCTTAAAACGCAAAGTCGCAGAGAACACGTACGAAAAAAAAAGAAAAAAAGAAAAAAAACGAATGGAATATCTAGACTGCAGCGCTGTCTATATAATATTCGTCACTCGAGGTTCTTCAAGTTTTTATCAATTAACGTTCTCGAGCGAGAACGAGTCTGCATAAAAATCCGCCGTCTGATAACTATCGTTCGGGAACTCCTACCGAGGATTGCAACTGTTCGATGAATTATACGAGACTGTTGAATGTAAACGTTGGATTTCTTCCTCATTCGAATTCCTGGAACGATCGCAATTTTTCGAACAGGAATCCCCAAAGGAGTAAGATCCGGGGCACGTGTAAAGCGAAGAACGCGAACGAAGAAAACGCTCGACGACGACGTACTAAATATCCCGTCTATACGGCTAGGATCGCGCGAGAGCGATCGACACTCGCAATACTCGCCCTGAATAAACTCTCCAAGTGATATGTGGGGACGTCGTTTCAGCCAGGTGAACGCGTCGCTGTTGGTCGAAAAGTCTAAAGTGTGTCTGTCTGTCTCTGTGTCTGTGTCTGTGTATGAGCGTGTGCGTATGCGTGTGTGTACGTGTGTATGCGTGTACGTGTGTATGTACTTGTTCTTCTCAAACACTGCATCAATCGTAATAATTAACTTCTTAATTCGTCAGATCGTGCACCGTCTATCTGAATATTCTCGCCTGTGTTCCTCTCCTCTTTCCCTCTCGATCGCGAATCAATCCGAGGAACGACGTCCACGGGATTTTACAAAAAAAAGCTGTTCGATCGACGCGACGCAGACTCGATTTATCGTGTTGCATGCTTGATTCGCGATCGCGAGCGAAACTCCGTCGGCGCTTCCCCGCTCTCGGAGAACGCGAATTGCTCCGAATCATATATACACACGAATATACGATTAATTCCAGAGCGCGCATATACACAATTACATAATAAAGAGACACCGCTTAATTACAAACGCTTGCATACGTCTACATCTCGGATGTTTCTTTCCTCTTTCTTCTTTTCATCGTTTTTTCCATCGTTTTCGCTTTCACTCAGCTCTCGCGTGTAATATCGATAATAATGCATCTCGCCTCGCGTTGCTCTCCCCTCTTTGTCGTAAAACGTACAGACGTTTTTCTTCTTCGTCTTACGTACGCGTCAGCGTACATACAAATATATAATATATATATATAATATTCATATATATAATATATCGGGCCATTTTTGTTTTCTTCTTTTATCATCATTACCATCATCATCATCATTATCATCATCATCATCATCAATAATGCATATATGTGTTATATATCTATTATATATAATTATATGTGATCACAGACACGCGTGATTCGCGTGTATAGAGTTTGCTTACTTTTTTTTATCTCTCATGTTCTCATTTTTGTGTCACACGTCCTCTCTCTCTCTCTCTCTCTCTCTCGCTCTCTCTCTTTCTCTCTCGTGTACCTTAACGACTTAATATCAAATTTGATTTGTTTAAACAGCCTCTCTGTCCTTCTCGCATACTAACGCCACGCGTGCGTTCTGCTGTTTGCCAACCTGTTCGATGGTCAGAAAGGGCGAACATCGTTACTCACGCGTTTCAAGTAATCTCTCGTCTTCTTCAATTGTCGTCGTCACCGAGGCAAGATCACACAACGTTGCGCGAAAGGCAATTGAAAAAATTCGTTGATAAAAACGCACGCGCGTACGCGTGCTCATCGTGCCGAGTCACATTGTCTTCTCGTTTCGTCTCGCGATCGTTCGCCCCTTCGCTTGGTCCTTGCCGTTTCCGTTCCCTATCCCTCTCCCTTTTATAATCAAAAGTTTTTTCGAAAAAAAAATCGAGTCGATACGCACGCCACGCGTACGACGTAATTTCGTAATGGCCACACACGTTTCGCGCGGCGCGAAATGTTTTGAAAAACCACGCGAGATCGAAACTCGCTCGAAGATGATACCAAAGGATGATCTTCGCGCGAGGAAAATTTTTGTCAAGTACGCGCGACGCGACGCGACGCGCGTGACTCTCTCCCCTCTCGATTTTCCCTTTCTCTCCCATTCATTCCGCTTCGTTCGATTTTTGCTCGAGCTAGTAAATACGTCGCGTATTTTTCGGATTGGTGACAGTAGCGCCGTGATCCATCGTAAATAAACACAGCCGATAGGCATTGCTTGTCTCTGCGAGCGCGCGCACGGCCGCCGGTGAGCGCGCGAACTTCGAAAGAGATGCGCGCATCAGGGGGACGGCGCATGCGCCCGCGCGCAGATCGTCCTACGATCTAACAACTTCATTTATCACCTGTACTCTCGACACACACGGATACGACGAAAACGAAGGTACACATTTTTTTTTTTCTTTTTTGTCATTTCTATATTAATAGCTTTCTCGTTATACGATAGTCAGTGAAATAAACGAGATTAAAACGTATATAATATGTACAGCGCGAGTCGCGGTCATAGCGCGAAAGACAAATTGTTTCGCTCGGTTTT
This sequence comes from Tetragonula carbonaria, assembly GCA_032399595.1. Taxonomy (NCBI): domain Eukaryota; kingdom Metazoa; phylum Arthropoda; class Insecta; order Hymenoptera; family Apidae; genus Tetragonula; species Tetragonula carbonaria. The sequence continues at coordinate 11,218,125 of JAUCRC010000007.1, forward strand.
CTTTACGTCTGTCTCCCTTGATTTCTTTACTCTGTCGTATTCCACCGTCGCCTTTCGATCACCGTCTGGTTCGATCGGCGCGAAGACGACGACGAGACGCGTGTCTCCGCGTAAGACGTATCATACGATTGATCGTACATATCGAATTCGAAACAGCGCTCTATAACTTCTTAATTTATCCTTACGGTTAATTGTAGGTGCTACATCGGCAAATCGTACGTACAAAGTACCGCGCGGACAGTTGATTGATTTGCAAAAACGGACGCGCGATGCTCCTTCTCTCCTTCCCCTTTCTTCAAAAAATCTTCTTGTCTTCTGTGTTTCTTTCTCTTAAATCTGTTAGTAATAAAACAGTAAAAAAAAAAGAAGAGAACGTGAAAACGGATTTAAAAAAAAAAAAGAAAAAGAAGAATAGGAAAGAATACGCAATGCTGTGGCAATCACTGTCGTATACTTGGAATAATCGCGTGAAACTAAAAAGCGGGAAACGATACACGTTCAAAAACGACCTATCCAACTCTAGCGGAGAAACGCGACGACTGGGGAGGAAGGGGTAAAAGCTTCAACAGATCTGAAACGCTATAACGAAACGCGCAAATAACAGTCTACTACAAGATATTTTCGCGAACATAGAAAAATACGAGTGTCTATTTACAAAACAAACGATAAATTTCTCTCTCTCTCTCTCTCTTCTTTACTTTCTCACACATACACTCATTCACTCACTTTCTCTTTTTCTCTCTCTCTCTCTCGCGCGCGTATATGCTGTTTTCTCTTCATCCCCTATCAACAGGGGTGTCCAAAATCCAAAAGGTAAACCGAGCAGAAAAAAAGAACGCATACGCGCCTCCGGTTTACGCGGCGGAGACGATTGCGCGGCAAATACAAAAAGGTCCGCTTGGCAAATGATGCGCCTCTAATCCAGAGACGAAATCATCGATAGCTTCCAAATTCGTCCACTCGAGAATCGGTTTATTTCTTCTTTTTTTTATTTTTCTTTTTTCTTTCTTTCTTTCTTTCTTTCTTTCTTTCTTTCTTTCTTTCTTTCTTTCTCTCTTTCTTTCTTTCTTTCTTTCTTTCTTTCTTTCTTTCATTCTTTCTTTCTTTCTTTCTTTTTAAACGCCGTGGCCGATCAACGTTCGTCGGCATCAGTGTATCGATTTTCCTCTTTCTCTCCTTGCACGCAGCGTCCTCTCTCTATCCGGTTGATTCTTTTCTCTACCGACTGACTCTCATCAAAGAAATCTCGGTCGTTTAAAGTTACGAGCGACAAGCAAACGACAGACACCCTGGACGAAGTGGTCGTCCTCACAATGGACACTCGAATTTCGGGGTTCCGCTTTTTTTTCTTCTTTGTTCGCGCGCATGTTTCTTATTACGTTTCTTTTTTTTTCTTTTTTTTTCTCTTTTTTTTTTTCTTTTTGTTGAACTCTGTCCATCTACGTGTATACGGTGAGTTTATCATAACTTGAACTGCTTTCTTCGTGTCTCCGCTGCTATGTGTATATACGTATGAATGAATAATACAGCCTCTGTGTGTGTCTGGCGTGTGTGTGTGTGCGTGTGTGGTGTGTGGTGTGTGTGTGTGTGTGTGTGTGTGTGTGTGTGTGTGTGTGTGTGTGTGTGTGTGTGTGTGTGTGTGTGTCGTCACTGTGTTGAAGATACATCGTAACATGCCGCGTGAGAATCGATGTCGCGTTCGCTCGTTCCTTACTGTGCCATACTATACAGAGTCCGCAAAGTGCGACTCGCGAATATCCGTGGCCGCGAGTTACGCGATAAAATAAACCGACGACGAACTGACAGACAGCAAGTAGACGGAGCGGCAACGACGCCTCGCTTAGGTCATATATCGCATCACTGCGCGAAGCGCGTACAACAGCTCCGCTTGCATTCGCGCTTCCAGAATCATCAGGTTCACGTGCACCTGGAAAGAGATAATAACACAGCGTGTTAACAAAGCCAAGATAAACCTTATAGAAAATCTAAATCTATAATGAATAGTGTGTGCACATCGGTCAACGGTTTTCGTGTTAAAGAAATTCGGGAATGAAATTAAAACATAATGTACCATTCGTTCGTTTCCGAGTAACAAAACTGGAAAATCTAGGCTGAAATTTAATTAATGATATCAACGTTGAAATTAAAATGTAAAATCAATAATATCATTTATTCGTATTTTACTTCGTCTTGTCTATTACATTCCACTCGTTTCTCTCTACAAACAAACAGACAAATAAATAAATGTTATCGTCGAAAACAAACAAGTAAATAAACAAACGGGTAAGTAAATAAACAAAACGGGAATGTAAATAAACAAACGAGAATGTAAATAAACAAAACGAGAATGTAAATAAACAAAACGAGAATGTAAATAAACAAAACGAGAATGTAAATAAACAAAACGAGAATGTAAATAAACAAAACGAGAATGTAAATAAACAAACGAGAATGTAAATAAACAAAACGAGAATGTAAATAAACAAATGTAAATAACAAACGAATGTAAATAAACAAACGAGAATGTAAATAAACAAAACGAGAATGTAAATAAACAAACGAGAATGTAAATAAACAAAACGAGAGTGTAAATAAACAAAACGAGAATGTAAATAAACAAACGAGAATGTAAATAAACAAAACGAGAATGTAAATAAACAAACGAGAATGTAAATAAACAAAACGTGAATGTAAATAAACAAACGAGAATGTAAATAAACAAACGAGAATGTAAATAAACAAAACGAGAATGTAAATAAACAAAACGAGAATGTAAATAAACAAAACGAGAATGTAAATAAACAAACGAGAATGTAAATAAACAAAACGAGAATGTAAATAAACAAAACGAGAATGTAAATAAACAAACGAGAATGTAAATAAACAAAACGAGAATGTAAATAAACAAACGAGAATGTAAATAAACAAAACGTGAATGTAAATAAACAAACGAGAATGTAAATAAACAAACGAGAATGTAAATAAACAAAACGAGAATGTAAATAAACAAAACGAGAATGTAAATAAACAAAACGAGAATGTAAATAAACAAACGAGAATGTAAATAAACAAAACGTGAATGTAAATAAACAAACGAGAATGTAAATAAACAAAACGAGAATGTAAATAAACAAACGAGAATGTAAATAAACAAACGAGAATGTAAATAAACAAAACGAGAATGTAAATAAACAAAACGAGAATGTAAATAAACAAAACGAGAATGTAAATAAACAAACGAGAATGTAAATAAACAAAACGTGAATGTAAATAAACAAACGAGAATGTAAATAAACAAAACGAGAATGTAAATAAACAAACGAGAATGTAAATAAACAAAACGAGAATGTAAATAAACAAACGAGAATGTAAATAAACAAACGAGAATGTAAATAAACAAACGAGAATGTAAATAAACAAACGAGAATGTAAATAAACAAAACGAGAATGTAAATAAACAAACGAGAATGTAAATAAACAAACGAGAATGTAAATAAACAAACGAGAATGTAAATAAACAAACGAGAATGTAAATAAACAAACGAGAATGTAAATAAACAAAACGAGAATGTAAATAAACAAAACGAGAATGTAAATAAACAAAACGAGAAAGTAAATAAACAAAACGAGAATGTAAACAAAACGAGAATGTAAATAAACAAAACGAGAATGTAAATAAACAAACGAGAATGTAAATAAACAAACGAGAATGTAAATAAACAAACGAGAAAGTAAATAAACAAGTAAATAAATAAGTAAATAAATAAACAAGTAAGTAAATAATTAAGTAAATAAATAAATAAACAGCAAAACACGCAAAGCTGCGTATTCCAATTTCAACGATAAAAAAAAAAAGAAAAGAAAAAACAAATCAACTTAACATGCAGATCCTGCATGTTAAAGTCTGAGTCACTGCGATAACACGTGAAACCGAAATGCATACACCGCTCAGGGGAATCATGTGCAAATAACATTATGCATATCTTCTGACGTAAACAAACGAGCAAAGCGATAAACAGGATCGAGGTAAGACCGCTACCAACCTTCTCGCTGTGCTTGAACTCCCTCATCACGCGATCGTAGTCCCTTTTCGTCACACGTTCCGGATAGCAAACGGCGCTCTTAATAAACGTCTTCAGGCTACGCTCGAGCAGCTGGTTTACCTCGTTGTAATCGTAATCGTCGTGCCTGATGCCGAACATGCATTGAATGTAGTTCCAGATCGCTCGTCTGAAACGGGACGTGTCCACCTTGCTGTGCGTGCCCATTGTGTAGTAGGTGAGGTTGTAGGCTGTCTTGAACTTATCGTCGAGGAGATTGCCGACGTCGTTGTAGAGACGATTCACCAGCGAGTAGCCGTGATCGTCCCATGAGTAGTCTTGCACGCGGAACGTCGGTATGTCGTTCAGTTGACCACGCTGAAACGAGAAATCGACGTCGATGGTCAGGTACGTCGATGGTTACATGTACCGACGATAAACAAAAAAGACAGAAAAATGATAAATAAAGATAGGTATAAAGATAGGTATAAAAAATTCAGGAAGACACGCAACTTGCCTCAGTTTAGATCGAATTTGCAAAATTCGATCTTTTTTCTTTTTTCTTTATTTTTTTTTTTTTTTTTCGTCGAAAAATGCGAGCACGACGAAATTTTCTATTTCTTTGCATTATCTGTTGAATATTTAATTTGATGATAATATGTAAGTAATGTGTCTTTTTTCTTTTAATGTATCTTGCTTTTATTTTTAAACAGACAATTCAAATTTCGTTTTAACGAAAGCAGCGTAGATTGCCGTGCAATTAGACAGTAGCATAATGGAATGACGTTTCTCTCTTCCCTCGTTCGCGAATTCGATCACGCCGACCGCAGTTTAAGGCTAAACTACTCGATTTCGACAAGGCAAACACACAACGTCGTAAATATTCATAAAGCGAGTGGAAACGGTAATCGAATAGACGAAACTTAAATATTCATTGGCGGGCTTGAAAACGTCGCCTTGAAGCGTATTTTCGAATCAGCCTCGCGAATTATGATATCCGATAGATATATACCGCTGTTTTGACCACAATGCTCAATTCTCACGTGTTGTTGAAATAATATATACGAATGGTATATTATTGGCAGAGTTCTTGAGACTTCGTAAGTGCGTATAAGGTCGTAGATTTTTATGAATATACTAATAATCGAAAGCCAGAAATAGAAATTTGTTTCATCTAACTAAACACTATGACTGTCAGTGTTTGTCTATTAAATATCGCGATGAATGTTCTAATAATAAAAACTAAATAGAACTCTGTTTTGCTGAATATTATGATATGTGCTCTGTATATTATATGCTTGAACATTTTTGTGTTTTATTATTTTACATTTTGCAGTTATTATGTATGTTATCATATGTATTATATGTATTATTAGAGCGACAAACTTCCTCAAAGTGAATGAACACATCTGCTTGTATTCCCAACACAGTCGTCGCTTGCATTCCCAAGAATATAAATTCTCATAAATATCCACAATTTATTCATTGGCCATCCGCGGTACAAATGGCGAAGAAATATCAGCGAGATTTTCAATAAATTTAACCCACTGCGAGCCAGCGACATTGCATTTGCAATTCTTGCCGGTCAATTTCTACTAACAGAAATTTAAACTTCCCAATATTGGAGCTACTACGAAAGGATATTTCAAACATTCTACAAATCCATAAAACTCCAGGAAATTGATATTATGACATATTGCTGTTATGATTAAATTATTCAATCACTACAGTAGAAATGAAGTAGAAAGCTCACCTTGGCGAAGTCTTGATAGATGAAGGTGGGATCCTCGATAAAATGGCCGATATCAGAATCGAGAACGGAACTACTGCGCTGTGGCGCCGCGGCCAATTCGGCGGATTGCGTTTCTACAGTCTCGAATCTCTTCGACAGCTCCTCCTGCGTGATCTGGTAGGATTCCGACTTCTCGGAGAGACGTTTCATACGTTCCATCAGCGCCTCGACGCCGACCTCTTGCTCGCCTACTATACTCGGCGACGATGGCGGCGACGGCATGTTTTCTGCATAAATTTCAAATAACGATACCTTGTTATTAAACAGTAACAGTTTCGAGATTTCAGTGTAACACGTATTAAACAAATTATGAAATCCACGTTCTGGAAAAAAAAAACGCGCGTGTAATTATGCGTTTATTCTCCGTGTACGCGAAATATATCGTTTCTTTGTTCGTTCAGCAGACAAGATTTATTTTTATTGCTCCCGAAGATTATGAGACTCTTTTTTTTTTTTAATTAAGACACAAGTATTTTAATTGCATTATACTTGTCTATCCGTATTTATACGTCCTCTGCTTGTTATCGTGTCCATTAAAAGCCGAGTTACTGATAATGCAGATAATTACACGCTGCTGCCCGCGGACAATTTAAAGAAACACAAAAAAATACGAATTCTGGAGCGCAGAGACAGCTATATCGGTCTGTATATAGTTTGTCTTCCATTGGAATGAAAAGCACAGGGGACAAACACGTTCGCAGGTCTGTTAGGAGTGTCTGTCACGATCGAAAGACGCAGTTTGTTAAATGTCGTTGAACTTCAACAACGGAAATACCTGCTTGTTTTCATAGACGCAAAAAATATAATAACATAGAAAGAGCAAGAGCAAGAGCAAGAGCAAGAGAGAGAGAGAAAGATAAACAAAATAAGAAAAAAAAAGAGCAGAAAATAAGAATTAAAAATCGGATTGATTTATAGCGCGACACGATATTATAAATACCGTTTTAGAAATTCATAGCTATAATGAAACGATAATGACATGCAGTAGAATGTAGTTAATGATATTCAGCCGTCGTGAAGTGTTTGAATTTATGTTGTTTAGAGTTCGCGGCGTATAGAGTTATTGAGGGAATTTTAAACGAGCCGGCGACCGACTTACCAGTCTTGCCGTCGCCATTCGGAATCTTCTTCGGACTACTGGAAAGCTTGTCTTTGGCAGTTGGTACGTTATTGCTATTATCCTGGACGTTCTCTTTGTAATGGTGACCGGCCACGTTGTCCAGTTCCTCGTTGATGCCGCAGGAGAACACGAAAGACGAAAGAGAGTGGAAGTGGGCCAGAAGGACTATCGCGTGAACCACCTCGGCTAAGGACCAACTGTCCGCGCCTTTGGTCAGTTTCTGTAAATTAGGAAAGGCCACCGATTGATTCTTTTTAACCGTATTAGATACTAAACTCACTGAATGACGTGGGATAACAAAATGAGAGGGGGGGGAAAAAAATCAACAAAACTTGCTAGATGTTACTGAATCAAATGCAAAATTCACTAATTAGAACACGATCGGCTTGTAACTTGTGTACGCACAGTGTGCTTAACCACTTAATCGCCGTGCGCGCCATGCCTGTACGCTAACTAGAAGCGAATTTAATTTTTATTCCTTAAGAGTAACATTTAGAATCATTTTCTAACACTAAAAAAATCGAAAAATATGTATATATTCTTCCTTGATTTTGGATATATTCGAAAGCTGCTTCGAAAAGAAAGGCAAGAAACAAAATTCGGTCTCTAAAAAAACTGCGGCGATCAACATGTTGATACAATGTAGAATATGTATTAAATATAATTGTAGAAGTACTCGTGCATTAACTAACCTCGATGTGCGTTTTGTTCAGCAACCACGGCCTGTGAGCTAAAATCTTATTGATCTCATAGAGATCTTGTAGTTTCCCTGGGATTGACTTCAGTCCTCGAAGCCACGATGGATCACCGCCTTGGAGGATGAACTCTCCTTTCTGCAGATTTATGAGATAGCTGCACTGATGCCTACCAGCAGCCTAAAAAAAAAAAGAAAGGTAAAATTTGCGATTTTATTCACCATTTCTGTCGAAGAACAATTAATTCGAGAATAACTTCATTCTAACAATAATCAATAAGATCGACTGTCACGGTAGGGTGATACTTTAGAATCGATCATACTCAAACTAATAGGAATTAATCAAATTCACATATCTGCAGGTTTCTGCAAAATTTACAAATTTACGTAAAAACAGAATATTTAATTTTTACAAGATTTCTTTCATTCGGTATTTTCGATATCACGCTGCGTGGAATTTTCCTTTTCCCCCCGTTAAAATCGCAAATCCGAGCGAAGAAAAGAGTCTTCTCTAACACGGAAAGGGAGTCTATAAGGGAGCGAAGAGAGTCAAACCATGCGACGACGCGTTTCATCCGCGTGAGGCGGACCTAACATCCAAAGAGAGACCGCCGAAAGAAAGAGTCCTCGAGCGTGGAGACAGAGGGTGCAGAGAGAGATCAACGAAAAAAGAAGAAAAAGAGAAAAAGGGAAAAGCGTCGAGGGATGCTGCCGGAGCAGAGACAAATTGCCGACGACGCGACGTATCGAGGCGCGAAATTGAGCAAGAGCACATCGATCGTGTACATTGCGCTCCCTTATACTGCCGCCACGCTCTCTGACACGACACACAGCGACAACGAAGAGAAAAATGAAAAAGGACACTTCCAACTGTCGAGTGACACCCTTCATTTTCCTCCTCGCAAATTTCCTCCTCGCTTAATAATAAATCACGATCCATTTTTAACATCCTTCGAATTGGCTCGCGCGATGTACACGTTTGTACACTGCTCGTTTCAAAGTGTTTCAACATGAATCTGAATGTATTGCTATAAAAACGTTCTGTGATATTTCATTCATATCGCGGCGAGACGATAAAATTTGAAATTAATTCGAAAATGTATATAAAAGTTGCGGGATACTTATAATAAGCGTATGATATGAAGTTTGAAATAAATTTGAAATTATATATTGGAGTTATGTATCCTGAAAATTATTTAAAGCTTGTATGCCGCAATCGATTACGTCAACAAGCATCAATAGTCACAATCAGTGGGACCTCTTATTATATATGATTAAGATGGCTGTTCATGCTGACTATACATGTATATTTGCAATAAATATCTTGTGATTTCTATATATATTTTCAGATAGCTTTGAAATTTCGTCTCTCATTATTATGATAGCGAGATTTCAAAATATTCGATCTGAAGTTTATCTTCAAAATTACGAATAATTATATTGTTTTATTGTACGCGTGATATTTTGAAATTCCATCGAATAGACGGTCATATTTTCATGAGTCATTGTATCATCAGGTCTAATGTTCATCTTCAAAATTATAATTATAACAATTATAACAATTATATATAATTATAACAATTACATCGACCGATTGTTTTGGAATATTTGTAGACTAAGTATTACAATAAATGTAGTAAGCAATTCATTTCCTGATCGACTAGACGATCTTCTTACATCAAAGATCACACAGTTTGACACTTATACATAATTTATTCCCGCTTTCTCATGTATATATTTATTATTGTCTGTGCATTTAAAAATCGCAGACAAGGAACACGTCACACTTCCTGCCTTTCACGTAACAGCGATTTTAAAATTCCACACACCGTTCGAACAAATTTTTTGCATCTGACTGCACGCGGCCAAGCAAATATTTTGATTGAACGAGGACGCGAATTTGCATAAATATCCGCGGTCTAATTGTGAATCATCAAGGGAAAAAAGAGACCACTGTCGAATGTACCAATGTATATACATTCAATATCGAAGCTTTAAACGAGAAAGAGAGAGAAAGAGAGAGAGAGAAACTCATTTCGTCTTTACAACTCTCAGTTCGAGTTGTAAAGACGAAACGGTCGAACTTCCTGAAAAACTAATCGACATCGTGACCTCGCCTATTGTACCACGTTGAAAAACAACATGGCGAAAAAAGGGGGGAGGAGGAGTACGTGACTACATCGGAGAAATAACGCGACTCGATCGGGTTCTTCTTATTGGTTTGTTTTGATCGCGCTGGAATTACATCAGAAATTCAAATGACCAGCGATGGAACGAAGTATTGGGAAAGCGGATAGGAGACGTCGGCTACGGTAGAATAGGTGGACGAACGACCGAGGAAAAGGGGAACAAGACGTGGGATGATGAAGCGCGTAAACAAGACACGTGGTGTTTACTATAATCGTAGCCGTAGATCGATCGCGACTCAAGAGCCGTGATAAGCGATAAGAGAAGTCTGCAAACACGAGGCAACCCCCCAACACTCTGAAATTTTTTTGCCCGTCAACCCCCCGCTGGCTGCAAGGTCGAGCGAGTTAAAGATAAAATGGCGGACGGAGACTAACGAATCGTCTCGCCTTTTATTTCGAAAATAGCTCCGTCTTGCGTTTTGAAGTCTATCTTTCGTTCGAGTTGATTTCCATCGGAGCAAAATAGTAACAAATAATCTAGCAGGGCAGGTAGCTGAGAATTTTTAGATTACTCGATTGAACAAAGATCTGTAATAATCTAATCTGCAATATAGTTACTTGTTCTTAAATACGTTCGAATACTCGTGTGTCTAAGGGGCGTTCAATAAAATCAGAAGCGAGCATTGAGAAATAATTTATGAAATAGATACGAGATGCAGGATGAAAATGAAGAATTACTTTACTCGATAGCTAAATAATCGAAACGATCATTTGTTCGTTCAAATAAACTAGCACGAGGCCATCGAATAAGATGTATTATTCAATCATTTTCTAATTATTAACATTATCTGTGATCGCTAATATATTATCTCATTTAGTTAGACATTATTAGATTATCTTATTCAGCTGGATACTTCATTTAATTCTTTTGCACGTGAGGATAATTTTTCTCTACGTTGTACAAAATAGCTTCCTATTTTTATTTAAATAATTCCTTGTACATCGATAAAGAATCTCATCGCGGCTTCTTACGTCACATTTGAATAATCGAATCAACACGATCAAAAAAAGATTATTTCATGACGATCTATTTAACTGTCGCACTAAACAAATTTCCAAAACAACAATAATAAATTAGTTGAAATAGTTCACTGCTTCAGACTGTTATTTCCTACTTTGCTCCAAATGAAATGTGGCGTTGAACCTGCTGTAGACCTTGGGAAAACATCGTCCGTCGAACGAGACAATCGAAAAGGATGGGTGTAGAAAGCAGCTAACCTAACCCATTGAGAAAACAATTTTCTTGGAATTTTCTTTTTCAGAGAAGAAAAGCTGTTAAAGAAATGAAATGCGGTGGTCTATATGCTTTCTACGAAATTACAATTTTTCGCTGTCTTTTTTTTCCTTTTCTTTCTTTCTTTCTTTTTTTCTTTTCTTTGGGCAAGTTTTTTTTTTAGGAAACAATTATTTTTTTTGTCTGTCGAACGATAAATTTCGTCGAGAAGTGGTACAACAATCTCGCGAACGAGTGATAAGTCATGGTAATACGCGAGATAATTTCGAATTCCAGTGTAACAGCAGACGACGATACCAACGGCACGTGTACCCTCGTTAAAAATTGATACAATCACAGACAGATGAGACTTCCGTCGGTTTTTCCTCTTTCGATATTGCACTATTGCCTCTAAAATTTGATTCGTATACTGGCAATAATAATTACATCGTATATGAAATTTCAGAGCACATTTTGAAATATAGTACGTCGTAAATTTTAATTTCGTCGCAAAATATTATGTATATTCTTATGTATATTTTTTTTATCTGAGCCTGTCTTATCCAGCATGTCATTTGCATTGTTGACACATTTTTTAGTCGACGAAATTTATTTTACTTCGATCGTCCTAAAAAAAAAACAGTGTCAATCACCGACGACCACCGTTGTGTAATCAAAGTGCTAATGAAACCACGAAATGATGATTGAATTAATTAATTAATTGAAAATAACAAGAATAAAATTATTCAATATATATCATCTTGTATCACTTTGTATTTCATGTACTAGTCTTTCGAATTTCAGTGATTTTCTATTTCAGCGATTTTTATCATTTGAGTGAAAAGTGAAGTTCCCATAAATTCTACGAAACTTTCACATGTCAAATATATATAATTTTATTTATTTATGTAAGATATAGTATAACTTCAATCAACCAGGCTCTAAATTTGCAATACCGCTATGAACAAAATACGTGTCATAATACGCAAAATGTTTCTACAATATCTCTCCACAAGTTGTTCTATAAATTCTTAAGAAAAATTTTTATAAATATACATGTATAACTTTAATTAGCTCTGCTGTCTCAAGAAACATTTGCTGTAATATCAGACAGTAAATTTTCATGCAAATTTCTATTTTTATGAATAATACTACAAAACTGAATAGAAGATTCATTTTACCTACCGAAGATTATGACGAGGTATTCCATACATTTACGTATTACGTATTCTTTAAGATTGCATAAATGCATAAAACTCGTGATTTACACACAAGCATCTGACAAGTAAATAATATTAAAATACGAAACAGTCGGCGTGCCTCGAAAAATAATTTCCCGAAACATCTAAATGATTCCTCCGACGACTATTGCACGCCGGCGAATTCGCGAACCTCGATCCGAGAGGCACGCCAGGTGAAATGTTTACAGGTAGGAAAGCTGTTTTTCAGATATCTTATCGCTTTATCGTTCGCCATCACCACTCTTCTCTCCCTTTCGATACAAGGCTTTCAATAATCCCTTCTTCTTCCCCGCGAACCTTTTCCCACCAACAACGTCAACGTGTTATCAACGTTCGATAAAGCTGGTTTTTGGCTGGTCTCGTTCAAGGCAGCAATATTTCGTGCGCGACTATACTTTTACTAGGCATGTCGAGGAGTAGTTATCGCGTTATCACGTGCACCGTGACATTCAACCGTTTTAGAGTGATTGTGGCTCAAGTGTCACGAAACGAGCAAACCTTGCCTTCAACGTTGAGATTAAAATTGAAAATTTGAAACGACGAACGACTCGTCGGCCGACTAACTCGCAGGCACGCTCTGTTCACTCGTACGTGATTGTGAAATTTTTACGAAAAAGTTTGCAAATTCGTTTCGCTTCGATACCAACAATCTGTATGTATGTATTTCATAAATTTTTGAATGATGTTACGCGGTCTAATTTTACTACGAGACATAGAACTACCGCATAGGTTACGACAATTAGCCCGAAATTATTCAATTTCAATTAGATTCAATTGAAAAAGAAGATAATTAATTAATTCTATTTCTGTGTTTCAAAAAAAAAAAGAAAAGAAAAAAAAAGTAAATCTTTCGATGGAGAAAACTGAGAAAAGACGAATATATCTCACTTTATCGAAGATAATAACAAAGTAATAAAATTGCAAGTGCGACAGTTATCTACGTTATCTACGCTTGCAAATCTTTATCCGGCAAAAAAAAAAAACGCAAGTAATCTACGTACAATTGAAGATCAGGATTGCTCGCTGTAATTCCCGAATACTAGATTGCCAATCTACCAACGCAGGAAGTCACAGCCTCGATGCAATATCCTATCTACAGTCCGCCTAATCAGCCGAACAACTACGAATCTACACAGCCCAATTTCCATTCGTTTCTACGTCAGACCCTGATGAATCCTCGATCATCAGGGTGAAGCTTGTTCGCTGCTGTCACGCGCGTCGAATGTTTAATTTCAACAGCGATAAAAAGCGAACCGCCGATATACGATAATAGATAATTCTCTCGAAAAAACTAAAATTGCTCGCAGTTTATTTATAATACAACGTACAGTCGTCACTTAGAAAATAGTCTAATGACCCGTGGCTACGTAGGCCAAAGGTCAATGCGTAAAAATTGTTTATCAATCGAAAGTAAAAATTATATATAAATGACTGGATACAGGGTGATTCAGACAATTGATGTAACAAACGATATATCATTGTCGGTTGTAACATTGAAAAGTGAAACGGATCTATCGATGATGGTATTTTTCTTACGCAAACGCGAACGTCTTCTTACACGCGTCAAATCCTTTCGTCATTCTAAAATTAATTATGCAATCGAAAAATACTTCGAAGATATATTCTAATAAAACTTTCAATTTTATAAAACTTGTCTTATGCAAGATACCCGACCTAAATTTCAAGTTTGTTTTCTTTATCATTCAACGTCATTCGTCAAATTCCCGTCCCGCGTTGCTGTGACACATTTTTCCAGAATAACGATTAGATTCGACGCACGCAAAAAAAAAAGAAAAAAAAATAATTTCCAATTCTAAAACCTACGCACATGATGCCGTGTTTCAGCAATAAAAGTATCGTACGATCGTGAATTATGTGGCTCACCTTGGATCATTTCATCTGTTTCCAGCCGACGTGTTTTATCTAACTCGAACCAACAGAATTGCTCGTTACAATAGCGTGAATCACCCTGTATAAATGTATGATCTAATTTATAATTTTTCACCACGAAATGAGCTGTTCGAGCAGCGGAGAGGAGCACATAACGTTACGAAACCCGTTGCACTTGCCCGGTTTCTTTGATAATCTTTGGCCCAACGACCCGTTCGACGAGGCACGACCGTGGAACAGCTTGGAAAAAGGCGAACGACAATGTGCTCGAGGAGAATACTTATCGATAGTCGTTCAGCATTCCCGAGCTTCTGGTTTGTCGCGCGCGAAAATATTGTAATTGCGAACACGCGAACAAACACATATTTCCGTTGATCTCTCGCCGGCGAAGTATGTATATCAATTTCTTCACGCGACTATCGTGTAATCGATAATAATAGAATCGAGGGACATTCTTTCAGCAACTGCTTGACGTTGACGATCGTGTGTTGTAAGTGGTTGATATACGTGCAACAATTGCAAGGAAACATTTAACCAGTTCTAATCGCGTTGTTTCGGGGAAATTATTTATATTTGAACAGTATCCACCGAATCATAACGTTGAGATGAAACAATAGGGGAGGATAAATATTTTTTTTAAAGTAGTAATTATAACGGTTAATTGCGATAAATATTTTTTTAATACCATAAATAGTATTTGACAAGTGTATTATTGCGTGTAAATTTACTGTACGTAATATAATTAAAGATCTACTGTCTTAACATTAAAACATGATTAATTTTTAAGAGATTCGATATAATTTGATCATCTTCCACGCTCTTTAAATAAACTACTCCAACAAACACATTTAAATTAAAAAGAAGAGCGTATTTGAAAATGATTGAGATCACAAAGGTTCGATAAATCGTGTACGATAAACTCCGAAGAAAATGATTTTCCTTGGACTTTATAATAAATTCAACTGCTTCAATGTGTTAGAATTCATTTCTTACGCAACTTTATTGTGAATTCAGGTATTTCATAATGAACTCGTAGATCAAATTGCATAACTTGTACATAATGCGCACCTCCGATTAGAATTCATCATTGGAAACTGATCTTCTCAACGTTAATCTCGTTAGTGTTAGTTTATGCGATGACGAGTTTTTCCACGCGTAATCGGTAAAGATCTCAGGACATTATTCTCTGTTTAATCACTAATAAGTAGTAGTAATTGAGTAAATTATTAATTAATTAAATTATCAGTACGATACTCGAAAGTTTAATCCTATTGAACATTATTCGTGTAAAAACTGTGAACAGAAATATCCAGTATGTGTAGTAGTTGAGTAAATTATTAATTAAATTATCAGTACGATACTCGAAAGTTTAACCCTATTGAACATTATTCATGTAAAAACTGTGAACAGAAATATCTCGTATGTTTCTTGAACTTAAACGATGAATCTCGCACTGCGAAAAGAGTCGTTCAAGTTACCAATGCATTAAGAATATTTCAATGCAGCTATCCTCTTCTTTTATACATGCAAAATTGAAGACTTGTGCAAAAAGAAAGAAAAAGAAAAAAAAAACTCTGCTCCGAATTTAATTTCTACATTATTTTACAAGAAAAAGATTGTAATGAAACTTCAGATGACTTAATGACTTTCGATGCTACCTGCCAGTGTCTCTAAATTAATAAACACGATCGTGATCGTCTCTCTTTTAGAAAAATGATGTTTCCTCAGCTTTGCAAGGCGGCGAGAAGATCCAGCGTTCACGGAGGAGAGGATTTTCTCTCCTCCTTCGCCCTATCTGTTAGCCAGATGACGTTTATCGCCGCGCGGTAGAAAACGAAAAAAGAAAGTCGCCGCTATTACGGCGAATTAGATAAAGAGAAAAAGCAGAGCAGCGGGTGCACTCACCATAATGGCGATGAGATGCCTATAGTCGTAAGGAAGCGGTCCGTCACCTCGTAGGATGAAATGTTGGGTACGCAAGAACTGGTCCAAGTACGAAGGATGCGAGGCCATCACCCTTGAGACATGATCCAGCCTGTTGTTCTGGAGGAACGCGTCCATCAACAGAATATGAGTCTGTAAGAAATGAGAAAAAAAAGAAGGGAAACAGTTAGTAAGATTTGCAGAAAAACCTGCAAGAGATCGGTTGAAATTTTCTTTTTTTTTTTTTTTTTTTTTTCATAGATTATCTTTGCATTTTTTATGGATTAGAAAGTTTGTCGAATATAAAGTCGGCTTTTAACTTAGACATGACTATGAATTTTCTGCCATATTTCCTTCAAATATATATAGTGCTGAAAATATTATTTAATATTACTAGCTGATGTATTCTAGAAATTTGACTTGATTTTGAAGAACATTGAATGGCACGGACATACATATAAAAGTAACAGAATAATGTGATATACTGCAAGAATAATGTATTACAAAAAAATTATTCAAGATAATGAAATAATATAATATATATCACACGTCATATTGTTTAATATCATAAAAATACAGTAGAATAATATTTCCAAAATCATTCGTGCTCCGAAAAGAAGCTTCGTCTGAGATCTTCGAAAATGGACCTCACCTTCGTGAAAGCAATGTTTATGAAAAAAAAAAAAAAAAAAAAATAAGACTCAAAATTCTGCGAAACGTCGCTCGTGTCGTTCCTGAATTTCGTCAAAATTACATCGTATAATAACTTCTCAATCCGCTAAGTCGCTGCTTTCTCTCGAATCATTTGATAAATATCATGAAAATAAATATAGTTTTTAAATATTTGATTTTAGCATCGAATATAATTATACTTGAAAAAACGGTGGAACCGAAATTTTACCAGAATGAAAGAAAGACATCAGAAGAGGTGCAAAGCGACAAAGAAACGAGAATAACGGATAAGTGGAATTCGTTTGGTCACACGCTGCACATACATATGCATCTGTTGCACACGTGACTTATCGTGGAAATCGGGGCGACGTAACGTATGCAAATGGCATAATCGCGTTAATGACATAATCGTGTTTACCCCGAGATTCGGAACAGGAAAACTAGGCCACTCGGAAGCAAATCTCGAAATCAAGCGGTCGACTTTCATCATCCCGAACGTGGCACGCACGTCAAAGTCTTCGTGCCTGATATCAATTGCACACGCGTGAACGTGTTAGTGTCGGTGTTAGTGTTGGTGTATCTATAGTGTGTCTATAGGGGGGATATACTCGTATTAACACGATAGAAAACCACGAAACTGATAGACGCGACAGTGTCGAGTAATATCTCGTTTCGCGAAACGCAGACGCAGCCTCTAAACTTAGATCTCGCGCATCGAGGTCGCTGTTTGGAACAACACCCCTTTTCGCTCTCTGGCAAGGGGCAACTCTTCTTTCTTCTACGGCTGCCAGTGAATTACGAGTCGGTGTTTTCCCTCGTGTGGATTTCTTTTGCTCCTTCTCTCTCTCTCTCTCTCTCTCTCTCTCTCTCTCTCTCTCTCTGTCTTTTTAGTCGAAAGTCAGAGCTAAATCTTAGCGATTTAGGGGAAGTTCACACCGGTGATATTTTCGATGTTTAACTAGTACTACGTGGATGGATTTATTGGTTCTAATAATAAGGAGAGAGTGAGATATCAGAGTCGATGATTTAAGTGAAATTTAAACAGACCTTATTGTAACTGATATAACGCATAAGTTTCATTGTATAAATTCATATGTTTATACGAACTTTGATACCTATTGATTCTATTAGACTGAGAATTTAATTTAATAGAATGATGTCAAAATTATGTCGCTGAGTTGTCGAATTTTTACAGGACAAGACACTCGATATATTTCTTTTACATATCTTACGAAGCTTTTCAGATTTCTCTTACGATCAGTCATCAGTTTCACGATTTTACGATTAACAATTTTCACGGATCTTGATCTTATCATGTTGCACTTTTATAAACGCTTCCCTGCGGATATTAACAATAATTCTCATTGTATGATAATGCTTCTTTGTTCGACCAGCCAAATGTTTTTCAAGGTCCACTGGATCAGGACGATGTCCAAATCCACGTCTTTTATCGATTGTTTTTCACCAGCAGCGAATCGGAGAGAAAAACAGTCGGCATTCAGACACGATCGCCGGTTGTACGAGCGCGATATATTAATGCGAACAGTTGCCGACTTTGTCGACTGGGTCGACGACCTGCGCTTGTATAAATTAAACAGGAAAGGCATTTCACCGGGGATAGGCGAGCTTTCGCCACGCGAGGAATATCAATTTCGACAATGTGGCGTCGATCGATCGCGCAAGATCGAGACGAAGGATCGAGGAAAAATCGCCTAGCGTGTCGCGTCGAACAGACTGCAGGTCTTTACGCATTCGTATTTCATATTTTATCTTCCATATAAATTTGGTAAATATTAATTTAGTATAAATCCTGTCACAATTCTCATGGATTTTCAGACTTTCAGAAAGTCTTATATTCGAAGCTGCGTGAAGTGTCTTATTGTCAGATCCCATCACTAGCTATACGTGGACGTGTACAAAAACTATGTAGAAATAGTTATTTTTAATAGAAGGTCGTTCCAAAGTTATGGATGAGTAATTCAATAAAATATTAAATACGACTATCGAATCCAGCCATAATTTTCAAGACGATCGAGACTTTCAAAATTTCGACTTTCAAAACTTGAAACCTGCGATCATGGCTTTCGAGATTTTCGAAGGACTCGAAATTCTCGAGGTGGATCACTCGAGACGATTCGCATTTTGTCAACAAATGTATAACAAAGATTCGAAAGTTACTCGAGACGTCTTACTGTCAGGTTCAAAAGCTGTAGAATGTAGAAGGTTACCTTAAGTTTCGAATGACTCTTGACGAGTAATTCGTCAAACGCTAAACGACGACTGTCAAACATTACAATTCCTATGAATCTCAATAACTCCGAAACGATCAAGACTTTCAAGATAATCAAGATTTTTCAAGATCACAAGAAGAATCATATCGGAAACCATTCGAATTTTATCGTCGAGCATACGGTAGAAATTCGAAGCTGAAATTGTCTGGATCTCGTGGCTAGCTACGCGAACGAGTGTACGAAAACTTCATTCTTTCGCGCGATCCAAAATATCAAAGGAACAGAGCGTGACGAAGCCTTACACGCGCAACAGCGTGTGCGAGCAGCGTTAATCTTGTCAGTGGGAAAATATCACGACACGTGCCGATGCCTCTACGTTTGTCTAATAGCTTGAAACAGTTTCAAAATAAGACGAAGGTGACGCGCGTGGTAATCGGCGTTGATTCGCCAGCTCGTAACTTATCCGTTATATTCGGATTATCATCGATAATTACCTAACAGGGCCGCTATCTACAGGCAGACCCTCCTATGAAAACAACAAGAGTTATTTGCTCTGTTACGAAATAGCGGTACGAAAGTATCACGGTGTAAAGTACGGAATTAATATCGTTCGTTAAATGATAGCGATCTTGGAAGAGCTTGATGTATTCAATTATGAAGCACGCACAGTTGAAAATATTTATAATTCGAAAATCTCTGCAGAAAACGAACAAATTTTCTTCGTTCACTCTCGAGGTACTGAACTTCTATAAGCATCGACTCCCTGTTATTTTTCCATAACTATAACTACAAATTAATTTAGAAAATTTCAGATACTTCGTTGTTTATTATTTCTTCAATACTGTATCGTTAGAAAAGTGCCCGATGTTTGTCTGTAATAATTATTAGCCTTAGATTTGAATTTGGAGTAAATTGACAACCTTCTTCTTCTATAGGTAAATATAAGAAATTACGATTACTTGAATTATTTATGATTTAATGTGAATTACGTGATCTGTTTTAGGTTCTACTGCCCCAATTCTATTAATGACAATACGAAATTGTACAAATATCCATCTATGATAATAATCTTGCTATATATATATCATTGTTACTATTACTATGATATTTAGTAATCTATTTAGATTCCATTTCTTTAATTCCATTAATGAAAATAAATACGTCGTATCCCACTCCTCTATATGCTTAAATAATAGTCTATCTGTTACAACAAAACTCTACCAAATGTATACGCTTAATGCTATTTAACAAGTTAACGCTGTTTATTAAATTCCATTTGGAAAAACCTCACCGGGGTCACTGTGTACTATTCAGCACTGTTTTGCATCGCACTGTTACTCCTATTACGCAGTTCGCCTTATCAAATGAATTTTTACTTCTGCAACCGTGCGATATTAATCGGCAGAAATCGAACAATTTGCAACGTAGTTGCGCTAGCAAATTAATTACACACTTGACGACGCGCTGATTCCAACAATTATTGATTAAAACAAAAAGAGTCTGGCCAAAAGAAAAAAAAGAAAAAAGAAAAAAAAACACGAGAGACTCGAGAGAGACAGTCGAGTTTTTTCAAGTGTTTACGATGAAAACGACAGAAAAACAGACAAAGGATGAAAAGAAAGCATAGCCAACGAGGCTTAATCATTCCGATTGACTGACAATTCGACTTTGTAAACTCGGTGCGCAAGCACCGATTGTCGACATTTATTTCGACCACTTTCGAACGAATTAGGAGCAGAAACACTCGGCGATGTCTTCTCGATAATTCTGAAACAGAAACTTCCCGATGCCCTCCGCTCCCCCCCCCTCCCTGCCACTTTGTCAAACTTTCTCGATATCGAAACACCGGAGTAAATAACGTCCGCTAGAGAAAAGATCAACAATGCAGATAACATGGAGCGTTTTCAACGTTGAAACTTGCCTGTCGTTGATCAATTTTCGTCGAAATTATTTCGCGAGTCAAGTCGCACGCCGGTGCAAGCGTCGATTCGACTTTCGACGAAATTAGAAGACTCTGACCGTGCTTCTCTCAATTTGTCATAGAATTCATTTTGTAATGTACAATTTAAGTGAATTGTGAAATTTGTGAGAGTAAGATCTCTCTTGGAGGCTAAGTTGAATATTTAACACTTTAATGGCCGCCAGTCAAACGTCGCCAGGGACCGGCAATATATTTTTGAAGAATTAATTTAAAAGAACTTTATGTAAATTCACGAAATAATTCAACATGTGCGAACATATGCGTGACAAACAAAAAACAATAACAACAAATTTAATATTTTTTCCCTTCGGTACCGGCCAATAACCTTCGGCGATAGCATCGCACACGTGTTGTGTGAGCGGCCATTAAAGTGTTAATGGGAATTTGACGAGTGCATAAGAAAGACGACGTAGATCGGTCCGGAGTTTCAAGAGATTCACTTGTTGAATTGGAGATAATTCGGTGATCTTTGTTAACACACGAATATTCAAGTTTTTTTCCAGAATCACGCTAAAGATTAACCCAATCACATCAAATGACGAGCTGTATTTGCATGAAGTTGCTACGACATTTAACAGTCATACTAGTTGCTGTGTATATTGCCGAGTTCAATCTTTTAGTATTATGCATGCAAAATTTTGGACATTTATCTTTGCTCGTTGATTTTGTACGATTTTTTTTTTTTAAATCATGCTCTCATCCCCACTCTACTTAGGGTATTTAAATCTGATTTCACAGCAACTAGTAGGGTATTTAAATACGATCTCGTTGGGTTAATTTCACAAATTGAAATACATTTTTGTAAGTTTATCTCGGAATTTGCAATTTTCACGATGAATAAAATTTGATGAGAATAAGACTTTCTTGAGATCGGTTGAATATATATCGGATTTGAATAATGTGACAGGCAACTGTATAAAAAATGACGTTAATCAGTTTCAACTCTAAAAGAAACGCGCTTGTTGAATTACAGACAATTTGTGATCTTTATTAATCGTATTAAACGTTGATCAACTTTACAAATTGAAATACACACACACACACACACACACACACATCTGTAAATTTATCATGAAATTTGCGACTATCAATGCTGTCTTCTTACGGAAATGAAATTTTCTTTTCAAAGATGTTACGTAGTTATTTAATTTTAATTGCCTGGTTATTTCTAAAATATAGTTTAAAATTTTTGTAAAAATGGACATGACTCTTTTATTGGCCAAAAGTATAAACACTTAAACGAATTATGAATAACTTTCAACGAAAGAGAATCCAAATGGATTTCTTCTCGATAAATTTATACTTGAACAAATTTTTCAATCTTAAGACTGTAAGAAGAAAATTCTAAAAATATCGCGTCATTATATCTTCCCTTTAGATCTCTCGATTCTACGATTTTTTTTTCAAGAAATTTAACAAATTTATAATATTACGACGAAATTCTTGCTTGACCCTCAACAGTTTAATTAGAGGAACTGGTTTCTTACTTTACTTCGAGATCTCTATCAAATAAAAGTAACGGCCTGGATTTGACACTTTCCCAGCAGGATGTTTGAAGCGACAGTTGCGTATAAAAAAAATCTATGAATTATTTATTAAAATTGTTATGGTTATAGAAGGATTGTACAATTCTCTTATTTTAACAATCGAGCCATCGACTATGACTGATCTCCGATCTTCCGTTTATTCACAAACGCCTGAACAGACATTGAATATTCTTCTTGTCGAAATTAATATTAATTTCCGGAAACATAACTTTATAACGATTAATTATAACGATTTTAACGAATTATAACGATTTTGTAATGATTTATAATCATTTAAATTATAATGGTGGTTTGTCCTAGTGTCGATAGATACTCTCATTTGCTTGTTTATATTAATATATCTGCCAAGTATATACGCCTGTGGCGTGTTAAGAAACAGGGGAGAAAGAGTTCGATAAATCACGAGAGGAAGAAGTCAGCCCCGCTCGGTCGTCACGCTCGTTCGATCGAAACGAAGATACACTCGCGTGAGAATCGCAGGTGATCAGCTGCTAGCGGATTAAAAATAACCGTACGCGTCATCAACGCGCAAACGTGTATTACTCAATTAACCGGTACGCGAGATTTGGCAAGATCTCGCGTGGCGGATTGTCCCGGCGAAGCCCTCGAAAGCTGCAGCCAGGAGAGGAGGAGAGAGAGGCCCTTTTGCTGCTCTCTTCCGCTGAACTCTTTTTCTTTTGGCAAGAAGCCCTTGGCATCGAGCCCACGCAGTAACTCCCTGAGACTTGCTGGCGAGCTCCCTTCGATCGTGTGTGTGTGTGTGTGTGTGTGTGTGTGTGTGTGTATTTCTCCGACGTGTTCTCCTTTCTCTCTTCTTTTTCTTCTTGTTCACCTTTTTGCTCTTCTCGCGCCACTCGACCCCCAAGGCTTCAAATCATATGGAATTTTCCTTTCGACGTGAAGGGATCTCTCCGCGGCTCGTTTTCAACTCGTGACTCCCAAAACAAACGATCACTTCCCTTTCGCCGATATTCTTGGCCCCGGTTTCTCGTGAACGTGAACGCGACCCCGCGGCAACGGCGACGTCTCGTTTCGTTTCCGTCTTGGTTCTTCCACCGATTTCTTTTTTTTTTTTTTTTCAAGCGACTTTCTGCAGACAACCACACGCGCGTGCTTTTAATCGTATCGCTCGAAATCGTGAATTCTGTGCACGGAAATATAAGAAATATTCCAAAGTATTGAAGAAATATCCAAAATCTTTTTTTCAATTGAAATACGCGTAAATATCCACGTCAATGTTGTATATTCATATTACTGTTGTTGAATTAATTTCTTACGAATTTCCAAACATTCACCGCGTTGCACAACTCTATAAAACGTGCTTAACTTGCCCGATGTTTCTCTTCAAGTTTAAACTTATACAGGAATATAAGATTTACATTTTTACCGACAAGTGTTTCCAATACATTATTCATATAATCGATCGAGCAAGAAGATTATTACAAATATATAGGTGATAGCAGTGTTTGAGTATGCAACTGCAATTTTCTTCGAATTAAAATTTCCTCCCTCTCGTCCGAATAATTATTCGAGCTTTGAAGATTGCTCCGATCGTTGAAAATGCATTGAAAATACATAGACGCCAGTTCTAGAAGAAGAAAAAAAAGGACTGAATGAAACGCTTCAAGGATCCATTAGAACATCTAGCCACAATCAGCGGCTATCTCGAAACTTTCTAAAATTCTGGCCACCCGTGTCCCTATACTCAAACATCAGTTCTGACTCGAGCGATTCCCGACCACTTTTTCTGAAGATCTGCCGCAACTCGGAAGCTGACTAATGGCACTCTGAGACACACCACCTTATCTGAAACGTAAAAATGCAACCTTCGTTTCGACTGGCCCACCCTTAACTGGACCACCTCGTTGCCACGTATTTTCTTTTCTCTTTTCATCGACGATGATCGTTTCCATTTTATAGGATAATATGCTTTGCTGAATACACACACACATACACAGAGACCACGAAGAAGGCGCGTTGACAATCGGAACGAAAAGCTCATTAGACTCGCCGCGTAAATGGGCAGAGTCGAACGAACAGCATAAATAGCGATGCAGTGATCGACGATGTATGGCGAGATCTCTAATTATAATCGCGAGAGACCGGTCTTGCTTCCGTGGCTCGAGCGTTCGAGAGGAAGTCCGCGACGCGTGCAGAGCAAAGGAAACTGAATGTAGAATAAAATGAGATTAAACGATAATAATATATTGAAGGAAATATAGTGATAATATTGTGGACAACATAGTAATAAAGTGGGAGGGAGGAGGACGAGATTTTGAATTTTTAGAGACGCGTGTCTCAGCCATTTGTTGCAAATGGCTGAGAGTTCTTTAGCGGTTTGAGTACAAATTTTTTGTAATTTTTATAATTTGAATGAAGCGTTGACAGACGCTGTATCTTTGGTTTAGTAGCTTCGTTTATTACTGAAAAATGGCTTTGCTTCGTTACTTTGGAGTGCTTCGATTAAGAAAACAATAATAGTAAACGCAAGACGTGATCCTAAGAAACATCATAAAAGTGATTCACACCACTCTGATTTTTAGCGTAGATGAATACTAGTACATCATAATGTTCGTGATAATGTTCGTATCTCCCAGAGTATAACTTAAAAAAAACTGGTACGTCGATTTTTCTAGTAAATTCGTTCACTTCGATGATAATTTTGACAAATACTGTGAAAGTGTAATATGTTAAAACAGCAGAATAGTTTCCTTTTGAATGTGATATATTATTTAAAAGATATTATGGAAAAATTACTCAATTGCAGAAAACAGCACGAGAACAGTTAATATGAATAAATATAGTAGGGGAAATAATCTTTATAAACATGTAGTAAAACAATCGTTTGTCGCAGTATAAATAGATTTCTTTCTTGGCGAATATAAAAATACATATATTGAAATTTTTTTAGGAAAAGAACAGAAGCTTCGAAATATGTAATTGGATAGAAAAAAATAGATTCATCTATTTGTAACGAAAGATAAAATGAAAAAATATGTACGATTAAATAGATCATTAATACTAAAAAAAAAAAAAAAATGCGAATAAACCCAAGTGAAAGTATCATACTTTGGATATTTTATATATATTTTTTCTCGTTTTGCATTACAAAGTTTCGTATAAATTCAATGACTGGAAATATAAATGTGCATCTGACATCTAAACAATCTGATCGAGAAATTTAACAAAAATCCAAACTCGAAGACAATTTTCAATCCCGACTTAAACTAAACTTCCCCCGTATCTAAATCCAAATCTAAACCTAGATCTGCTAATTTACTCTTTTCCAAAAAGATTTTACAAAAAGAAAAAAAAAAAAACCTAATTCGAGAGTCAAACTTAAAGACTAAACTTAACCTAGAAATTAAATTAGAAAACGGTTAAACTCTGAAAAATGAAGATGACCAACGACCGCTTCCTCGACAGCTGTGGACTTTCTCCACGAAGAAAAAAAGTTTCTATCGTCGCCGAGAGAGCAGTCCGAACGAGCGTAAGGCACTTTTTACAACAACGATAAATCGTGTCGCGATGTAGCAACTCAAAGGAGGGGAGGAAGGGGGGGGATTAACAAAATGAACAGTGAGATTCTCGCGCGAATCTCGACGTTTCCCACGGACACGCATAATGGGACGATTGCCGCCGAGCAACGATAAAATTAACGCCAAGTTACGAAACGCCAAGCCGAGCATCGAACTGGCCGACCTTATCTGTTCGTGACGTTGCTTGAAAAACGGCTGGTGGGTGGCTTACTATTTGGAGTTCAACCAGTGAATCGACTCTGGTTGAATGGACACACTCACTTCGCAGAAATCGACCGTGTATTCTGTTGCAATATAATTTTCCAAAAAAAATTCATCAGAAAAAAAAATATATATATATTGTAAAATAAAAGTAAAATTATAACAGTGTACGAAAAATGTCATATTGCGCGTGCAAAGACATTTTTGTGTGTTGTGTTGCGATATAAATATGTATGTTATATGAGAGGAGAAAAGAAAATTTGAGAGACAAACGATAGGAAAAAAGAGAGCAGCGAATAAATTTGAATTATAATAGAGTATAAAAAATATATTAAATTAATATTAAAAAATAAGTAATACATATTTTACAAATTAATTTCAACTGTCATATTTTTCTACGTGCTTAGATCTTATTTCTTTGATCACCTCATTCAGCGCGAATTTGCATAATTATCCTGTCTCTTTCATTCAACCGAAGATAACAATCAATGAAGATAATGGCAAATAATTGATACAAAATTGAGATTTAATTGAAAGATAAGTGACGCCGGATATGTAATTCACGATTGAAGAATAACAAGAAGTTTACATTGATAAAGTTTTATTGAAAGAAAGAAAAAGAGACTACTAACTAAATAGGCAATTATATATCCTCGTTTGTGCAATTGCCAATAGTACACAAAATTATTCAAACGTGAAAATATCTATCGATTTGCAAATTTAAATCTACCTCGCGAGTAACCTTGTAATTACCATCGTTCGAAATATGTGATCCCTGTTTCATAGTGTGCATCGACTTGGATGCAATTAAGTCAACATCCCGCGGCGACATTGCGCATTAACATAAACGAGCTAAACTTACGGATAGTTACGTTCACGATCAAACTGAATAGATTAATCCCCATTGTCGTCGAGTTTAGACTATTCGGACAAACGTTTGCCGTGCACTATGCATCCAAGGCAAACAACGTCGCAGACACAGAGCGGCGCTGGTAATTGGAAAAAGCTCTCTCCAACTCTATTATCAGGCATTTATGCAGCACTGTGAAACCGCAACGAACATTATAATAGCCAATAATTCCGGAGGATGTGATCCAATAATCCTCAATCGCAATTTTTATCGCAAACATGTTTGTGGTAAATTAATCCTGCGTGATTGGATAACGATCTTGCTTCAGCTAGATCTGTGCCTGTGCAATTTCCTTGTATTATAAAGATAAATTACACACAATTAAATGCTCATCTTGTATTGTAACGATAAATTATTTTATACACACTATTCTGTAACGGAATAGATTTTGAATTATTATTCGAAATGAACTTAAGGCAGCAACTCGAGGGACTGACAATCGTAGTAAATTCTAAGGAATGATAATCGCGAATTTTTCTACGTTGAAATTTATGGAATTGATTGACAATCCACAACACAGGTAAAGTGTGTGCATTCTTCCACTTACTTTATATTTTTATTTTACATTTTATACTATAGAATTATTTACCACAATGTCCACCATGTTTGTAATAAACTACACTACCACGCAAAAAAATCCGCGAACTGTTCAGTTTCTAGCAAATTCTACAGTCGAGTTGCCAACAACAATCAATAACCATCCTCCTCGCATAATTCAACGTGTCACATTTATCAACGGCTACGTGTTTCTTTCTCTCCCCCGCGTAACAATATCCGAAGCGTGCGCGATTATGCGTATTTATTGTCGCTCGCGGAGCGAACGCACGCTCGCAATCGAACGAACAAAGATGGAACACGTTATTTTTCTCGTCAAACGCGCGATAAAAGTGTAAAGAAAAAAAAAAAAAAATTAAAAGAGAAAAGAAAAATGACCGAGATAAACGCAAAATTCATTCTCTCACACACACACACACGCGCGCGCGCGCACACACACTCGCGAGC
The DNA here is from genome assembly GCA_032399595.1 of Tetragonula carbonaria. Taxonomy (NCBI): domain Eukaryota; kingdom Metazoa; phylum Arthropoda; class Insecta; order Hymenoptera; family Apidae; genus Tetragonula; species Tetragonula carbonaria. The sequence continues at coordinate 11,246,310 of JAUCRC010000007.1, forward strand.
TTTTTAATCGCTCCGAATATTGCGTTACGATTAGAGCGATCACGGTTCGCCGATCCAAGGAGATTATTAGGAGCACGTATCAGGTAAAAGCGCGTGTATGCCGGCTGTTTAGTCGATTATAGCAATTCGCGACGCTGAAGCAAAACACAATGAAACAAAGGGTCCCATTAGCACGCGTCGTTTTACACGGCTGTGTGCACAGTTCGTTGTTGCTCTGTGCGAGCGTCCGGTAATTGATTCTGTTCCGAATACCGCGATGATTCCGTTAGAGCGAGTACAGAACCACGTGCCGGCGAATAGATATTGTTTCCACGCGTGCATTATTCATTCCATTCCGATTTCCCATCCTCGGTGAACGAACAACAACCGTCCCTGAAAACACGCCGCGCTCTTCTAAAACTAACCGTATTCGCCGACTTCTCGAAAAACTGGTAGTATCGTGAGACGCGATTGCGAATTTATGGTCGTTCCGCTGGTGGTAGAATGCAGAATCGTGTTTGAAGAGACCTGACCTCGTTTATCTTCGTTGAAACAGTATTTGTTTCTTTCTTGATATTTTTCCACACGCGTGAAACGTAAAACTTCGCAACTATTGGCGTGGAAATGTATATTGCAATCGGAACAAAATTATCGCGACGATGGAGAAGGAATGAAATTGAACGTATTTTTTTTAAAAATTCGATGCATCTGTCGTCAATGAAGAAATAAATAAGATTGGAGATATAAGAAAATATATTTCAACGCGATAAAAAAAAAAAAGGCTCTATGTTAGGGATATATAATGGTTCGTATCTTTTCGACAGATTCTATATTTACGACGAGAGGACCTCTGTGTAGGCCTTTAGTTCTATATTTTCGATAAAGTACGTGCAGACTTCTGGCTCTATATTTCATTGCATCATCGAGATAATAAGCTTGTTGACTAATTGTTCGCCAACTTTGATTTTCAGAATAGTACCTTGGAATGTCGAAACGGATTCCACGTGCAAGCCAAAACATATTAGTCATCGTGATAGTATATGGTCAAACGTCGCTACGACTGATCCGTAAAAATTGGATTGAAGAAACGATGATTTTCCAATGGGTTGCGTGTACCGATCGTATTTTACGAAATGATTGATCCTTGGTTATATTAGATTCAACAATAGGTTCATTCATACTTTCTTAAAAGAAGTATCAAAGATCATTATTCTAGCGAAATCCACTTAATCGATGATATACGTATATGATATACGTAGATGATATTCTTTCGTTTCTATCACATTTTTTTTTAACCAGATTATGTAATTTTTTACTTATCTAATAATTCCAGAGATTTTATCTACCGAAAAAATTCCGACGCGTAGATTTCTCCCATTGTTCCAAATTACATTATTCGAATTATTTCGCTTCTATTTTCCTTTTTCACGTGGAAATTTCCTTCGAATTTCCACCGAAACGATTAACACGCTCAGCGTTTAGACATTACGAAATAATTGTTTTACTAAATAATTCATATAGTTTCTTTTCTAATGCTATCATTAAATGATGCAATTACGAACAATATATAATGCCCGCTAATTATTCTGTATCGTTTCCTGCCACCGATAAAAGCAAACTGTTTACAATATTCTTCACATATAGCAAACGAACTTGTTACATAAATTAACATCACTTGACTAAACCGCACTAGTCTAGAGAGTTCCAAAGTGGAAAAAATCCACAGAATGCAATAAATCTGAGAAATTCTACAAAATACGAGCGAAAATACAAGCGATTAATGACTATCTTTAATGATGTTAAGAGAAGCGAATCTCCAAATTCGTCATATTGTTTCTCAAGAAATGTAACAAATTGCACAACACGAAATCGCAAGTCAAAGTTGTTTGCGTTTTGTTTGATTGACATTGCGTTAACATTGCACGTCTGTAACGAACGTATAATAAAATTTTCGTCCAATTATCGAATGAAAACAAGCAAAAACGATAAATCCCAATGCGAACGAGTGATGCAACGTCGCTGCGATGACGCGATGGCTTCTTTATCATCGGCTTCGTATTTCTAACAGTAAAATCGTGCACGTTGCGACGATAAATCTGTCAAATCGTGGACCGTCATCAGCTGAAAATCACGATGACGCTTGTTACCGAACAATGGTAAAAATCTCGATTCTATTTTTTCAACACGATGCGTAACTGAACTAACAACGATGAAAAAATTGCTTTAAATTGTTTTAAATTGTTACAACTTCACGAAGAAAAGTTATATAATCCGTTCGGTTCCATTTTAATGAAAATTTGAAAGTAAGAGCAAAGAAAGTTACTCGACATGTTAGAAAAATTGAAATATCCCTAGAGATGCTGAAAAATATTTTTCACGATTCTTCGATTCACTTGGACGATTTTGAAGATTCAGATCTCCTCTTTGCAACGATCCTTTACAACCTATCGTACGATTTTTTTTTCACTATTTCATTAAATTTTGAACATTACAGATTTCTTGAATCTTTGACTCTAACGTTCGAAGTTAAGTTCGATAAAAACGGTGAAAAAAGAATCGTACAGCAGGTTTCAAGGGAAAATTTTTGATCTTCAAGATCCTCAAGATGAAAAGAATTTTCAATGTTCATTTATTCAAATGAACTAGATTTGAATTACACATATCGAAAAACGTGGGGAAAACTGAGTGTACATATAATTGCGCTGTAATAATTAAAAGTTCTGTTTGTCGAATATTCTGAAAATGAATATTGTCTGCAACTCTAGCGACGTATTACCGACGAAAAACGTATTAGATTATGACGACGTGTATTGGAAAAATATCGTCACCACCATAAAATAATCTCACAATTTACGCGAAGAATGAAATTAGACGAGGATTAAACATCTGATCCATTTTCCCCGTCCATCCCGGGAAATTAAAATCTTCGTCGCCTGCTACAACTTAAATGAGCCCGAAAAAAAATTTAAAAACGATCGAGAACGAACGTGTTTCCGGGATGCTGTGCTCCGAAGCTCCACGAGCATATTCGAGAAGAATTGCGTCATTAGAAACAGATGTCGAACAGGAGGAACGGTTTGGAAACGAGCTACGAAGAGGCTCGTAAACTTCCACCGTGGCGTGGACAGCAATGGAATTCAAGTTCTCCTCGGGTCACGAGTGGAAAGAATATTCGAAAAAAAAAGAAAAAATAAAAAGAAAAAAAGGAGAAAGAAAAATTCGACCTAATTTTGTGCTTGATGACTGTTTCGCTCTCACTGAGTCAGTGATATCGTTTGATGTCGGATGTTGGTCGAGTGTATGGGTGCACGAGCTGCATAAATTAGTTGCGATATTCTTGGGGAAGTCGAGCCCGACAAACATTTCAGTCTCTCCTTCTCTTGGCTTCCGTTCTCCGCTATCTCGCGACATTCGTCCCAGAAATAATGCACGAATCCCGAGAGGAGAAAGAAAACAAGAGGAAAAGAAAGAAAAATGAGTTGGAGAGTTGGATGATCTGGCCGCAAACGAAGAATGCGTAAACACGCCAATATCGTATTGAAGATACACGTGTCTGATTAACGATGGATATTTCTCCTTTGATAACTTCACGCGTACTTTTTAATGCTAGAAATTTCAGAATGATCCATCTTTTTTTTTTCCCTTTTGTTGAAGCTTAAACCTTAGTATCACAGCTAGCAGATAGATCAAAATAATTTGTACCATCTACTAGCTCTTTTTATTCGAATAGAAATTTCGATTCGTTGTTGATTGACAAATGATTATTCAACAATCGTCTTCGTTTCTCATTGAAGTTTCCAGATCTTGGTAGAATTGATTTTTTTTTTTAGAATCTGGCATTCTTGTGTTTATGTTACCCTTTGATAAGATAGATTGTAGAATATCTACAAGAATCTAATGATTCATACATAATTATTTTTTGTGGGGAACGCCGATGGCTATTTTAATCTATTAAAAAATACACGTGTGATCCGATCTAAAAAAAGAAAAAAAAAGAGAACGGATTTGACCTTCGTACATCCTCTACACGTTCACTTATTAAGAAATCATTAACATCAGATTATGTGACCCTCGATATATCAAACGAGTGCGATATATTTTTCCCTATCGCTAATAACAGAGGTACTATATTCATTCAATATACAATATTATTTACATTATTACTGCACTGCTTAATAATTAATTGTATTATTACTTCAAGTATTATATTATTTGTACTATTGCTCAATATAAACTTCGCCCCTGTAAATTATCCAGTATATCGTACAACATTCGTTAATCTCATTTTATTATTGACTATAAAATTATCCGTGCAATGCTCTAATAGTTTGCCAGATTAAACGCTCAGAAGTTTAAGGAAGTGTTCACATGGTTTCAAGCGACCCAGCGTGTCTGGAAAAACGACTGCTGCTGGTGTTCACGCCACTCACGCGTGGAAGTGATATACACGGATTAATATGGCACAAGGTTTCTTATAATCGACTTCTCCAGTATGTTATACTTCGACACTCTGGTCTCGGAACGGTTGTTTGTCGTTCGATCGGTTTTCTTTATTTCGTTCGCGTCGTCGCGCTCGCTTTCACCAAACGCCGACAAGCGCCATAATCATAACGACGACCGGAGTAGTCGCCTTGAGGCTTCATTTTTCCGATTCATTATTCCATCGTGACACTCGTGTTTTGAATTCCTTTCGGCACGTTGATCGAGTCGGTCCGCTGAACCAGAGGTCGCTCGATTTTTTTTTCCAAAATAGCAAAAAAAAAAAAAAAAAAAAAACTGTAATATAAATGCCTTTTGATATGTTCAATGTATTATATTAATCATTCGTATATTTTCTGCTGTACTATAATGTGTTATTCTCTTTGAAATTATATTTTAAGCATCCCATACTGTTGAAAGGGTTTTTTTATTCCAATTGCAAAAACGTGTTTTTCAGTTTTTGTCAGACAGTTCTTTGAAGATTTGAGTAATTTCGATTAATTTTACTATACAAAAAATAGCAGATACACTCTATTGCCGGATTTACTTCAAATTTCAGTGTTAATTCCTTATTTTACGATTTTGTTTTCAATCTTCTTTGATATAAAGTCAATTCGTTGTTCATAGACATAAAGTATCTTTATAGACTTTATATATTTATATATTAATCTTCAATTTAGAATAGAATCGAAATTTAAATTTCGAGTTTAGATGTTGTTTTTCTTCTTCTTCTTCTTCTTTTAAATCGAAACTACGATTCATACCGCGAGCGTGATTCAAGGACAAAGGATCAATGACATATTCATAAAAAAATTCTTATCATCCACTTTCGTGTCTCTTGAGTGAACTTTCAATTTTAATTCGATGGTTGAAGTTCACGTTTTCAACCCATGCCGAATTTTGATAAATAAAAATAAATCCACGCTTTGCAACCTACTAGAAACAAAGTGAAATTATAAACTTTCGAAATTACATAAAAATTGTCCCAAAGCGTAATCTAATTATCAAGCTTGTCTTTCCAAAAGAAAAAGAAAAAGGAAATAACATCGTTTCGACCAATTTCATAATTTCTTTGCAACGTAACAATTCACCTCCAAACGTCAAGCATCTGTCTCTCGAAACTGTTTAAAAGATAGATAGATAAAGAGAGAGAGAGAGAGAGAAGATCGTTCGCGGCCCTTCGTCGATGGATTTAACGATCGTTGACCCGTGAAACAAGCCGGGAGAAACGAGAAAATAACTTTATCGCGGGCACAGGAGTTAATACGTCAATTATCAGAGCGGCTCGTAAACCGGGGAATTAGGGTAGAGCGTTAAAAGAGGCTGCACACGTTTTACGACCTGTACGTGACTAAATAGACGTGAAACAGCCAGCCAGCCAGGCCTGAAGGAACGGAAGAGGGGAGAGGATAGAATAATATCGTGACGCACCACCACCCACCCACCCACGCGAGCCAGCGTTAATTGCAATCGTTTACAGAGATACGGCTTAATTAACATCGACGATTAACGTTTCACCGTTTGTAATTCCGTGCGCGACAACAACTGCTGAACACGCTGACGACTGCCGCCTTGTTTTCGCGATTCTCGCGATTCTCACGATTCTCTCTCTGCTCCGTCGTTTGCTACTCTTCTCTCTCTGTCGCCGGATGCTCGCGAATGTGTATATTAAAACGAGACAAAGCAACCGGAGAGCACACTCTGGCCTATTCCGGTCGATTTCATTGAAGCAGTTTCTTGCGTGAATTTTTTTTAATGTTCTTAACAGCCTGCGCTATGGTTGGCCATCCACAGACAGAAGGTAATTGAGTCACTCTTGTTGCAAACTCGTCGAATTAAACGTCGAGTTATATCGATTGAAATCGAGAATATTCATATTAACAATCGAGTTTGCTGAAGGTTTCTTGCGTGAGTTTTTCCAACGTTCTTAACTGTGTGATTTATATTACACACACACACGTAATTATATTACACACATAACTTATGCTACATTATACTTGGATGAGGTTTCTTATATGAGTTTTTTCTTGTTCTTGACTCATGTAATTTATACTACGTGCTAACTCATTACTATATTATACCTGAATGAGATTTTCTCAATGTCCTTAATTGTATAACTTATACGGAATAATTGATAATTCTTGTCGTTTGTTGGAAACGTTGAATTAACGTCGCGTTAGATCGATTAAAATCGAGAGATAAAATTAACGATCTAATTAGCCTCTACCGATCGATTTATTGAAAGCTTTCCCATTCTCTCAATACCCTTGTGCTATGTTCTCACTTATTAGATTATTAGAAACACCAAATTCGAACAATGCGAACAATCGGAGCTCTGCCCACTTTAATCGATTCATTGAACACTTTTACTAATTGCGAAACGTATCAGAACTTGGCGCTATGATTATCTTCGGCCTGAGGATTTTTCCAGTATTCGTAGGAAATTTCTACATTCTAGATAACGCGACAGCATAACGTTAACAAGTACACCAATTTCGTGAGATTTCACGAAATTACAGAGTTTCGAATGGGTCAGACAGCGACGAAGCGGATACCTCGGATAACTCGAGAAATTGATCGAGGAAAAAAAAATAGCAAATGAAATTGTCGGCCTTCGACAGATCAATGCGAAGAAAGAAAGTATACAGATGAACAGAAATCTTGGAATAATCTCTGTCCCAGCGATGTTAGCGAGCACGCTACTGATCGTAAAAGTGTTTAACAATTGCGTAACGTAAAAATACACAAAATACTCAAAGCAAAGCGTGTATTTGAAAAGCAAATCGCAACGCCGGGTAGGGAAAGGACGCACGTGTGTGAAAAGTGTGTTGAAAGAGAGATTGTCGAGAGGCAATCGGAAGGAGGCACGTTAGTTTTTCGTTGCCGACTGAACCTTGTGCTTATCTCTGGGAACAACATTCTCTCTCTCGGCGTGCGCCGCACTGGCCTTATCACAAGAATTCGCAAACGCGTGAAACAGGACCGCGTGTTGAAAGCAAAACACCGGCGAAAACAAACCTGGTCGTTTTCTCTTTCGAAATCTTCGGGGAACAGGTTCTGTGTTCTCGAGAAATCTGCTCAACGTGCACTCCTTGATCTTCGACAGAGGGAATTTAACCCCGTTGTAAACCTCGAGCAAAGTCCATTCTGAGGGGACATCGTGCTTAAATCTCGGCCAACAGCTCGGACTTCCTTTTTTTTTTTATATATAATTTTTCTGATAACTATAACGAACGTATGCGATCTGTATGATATCTGAAAAGACGTCTAGAGTGAAAGCTCGATAATAACGTGAGAAGAACAAAAGAATTACTAAGAAGAAGTTCGTCAAGGCAATTGACACTCAGTAATTCGAAGCAATTCACATAAACTGCACTTCTTGCTGCCCTTTTACGAAAGTTCAAAAAAAAAAAAACGGAGTATATTTTATTTTCTCAAAGAGATCATTAACTATCGTGCATATAGTATAGCTTGTTCTAGCAAACCCGCGATGTTGAAATTATACATTAGAGATATACATATAATCAACGAAATTTCGTTGTTAAGTACCTTGAACCGATGCCTCGTAAATAAATTACAAGGAAAAGTTTGTCGAGGGCAAACGAGAGTGTTTCTTTTCTTTTCTTTCCTTTTCTTTTTTTTTTTTTTTTTTTTTTTTGGATTCGATTTTTATTCGGGTTCAGAATTTTTCCTTTGTCCTCCAGTCCTTTAACAAGCTTCGACGAAAGAGAGGCGAGATTTCGAGCGAAGCGGCGCGAGCAAGGCCGTGATTAAAATCGAGCGTGGCCGCTTATCTTGTTTTCAATAGGATTCGAAGGACGCGCGCGTCGAGCTCTCGCGGCGCAACGCGTGGCCACAGAGGTCCCTTGTATCTCGCCCCGGGAAAGATAAAAATGCCATAACGATGCATTTAGAAATAATTGGAGTAATCGCGGCTGACTTATTGATCTCTTGCTCTCTCGTCGTACCGAAACGCTTCTTACGGTTTTTCTCGTTGTTTCCTCACGTTCTTCAGAAGAAAATATGCTAACCTGTCGCCGATGTTCGATACTCATCCGTTAATTATCGAGGGATTACGTTGTGAAATTATTCGCACAGAATCGAGGAATATTATGTTAATTTAAATTTCCAATGTTGTGGACACGCCACCGAAAAGTTACTCGCGAATTATATTAAGAAATTAGAAGTTATAAGAGGCAAATCTTTATTATTCTCACTTGCATAGTAAAGTTTGTTATTTATTAATTTCACTCATTTCTCAAATACTGGCTCAGAAAATAAAAATAATTAAAATAATTCTTTATAAAATAAATATATAAAATAAATATATAAAATATATAATAAATATATATAATAAATTATAAAATAAATATATAATAAATAGTTAAAATAATTCTTTCGTTAAAATTTTGTTATTAGAAAATTTTAAATTATTCATTAAAAAGACGTCCTGTTTATTAACCTCGGTATTATTTATTATTCCTTATACATGTCATACGATTTGCTATTATATTTATTATTCCCACGCCATTGATGTTTCCAAAATCTTGCGAAAGAGAAAAGATCTTTAAACTCAATTTCCTTCTGTTGCTGGCGTTACTCACTCCCCTTTAATATTATCGTAATGTTGCCTCTAACTATGAAAACAGAAACTTTCCGACTTTTCGTCTGCTGTCGGTCATTTGCTCGATTTCATTGATATTTTATTTCTAGAAAGAACACATAGCAAAATGAAATTTTATCCATGATAGAATAAATGTAATTTCATAATAGAATGCGTAGGATTCTTTACAGACGAATAAACAACAATACGATACAAATGGCAAATACGTTCATCGAAGCGTCAACTCTCCAATAGTAATTACTAATTACAATTATTAACACAATGCACTAAAATTATATGAATTTGTCAATGTGCGAGTAGTTTATATAATTGGAGTTCACAGGCAGTGAATATTGCTATAACACGGGTTTATCCTTTCTATCGTTGTATCGAAACCTCGAGGTAATAGAGACCACGGGGATAGCGTTTCGTGTTATATGAGAGTTGTCCAAGTTTATTAAATCGTGCCATGTGGAAACCATCGTGTTACAGGAGAGCCGTCACAATTTTTCCACCGTGTTATGTGGAAACCGTGTTTCCAAAGTGAGTGTGTTGCAACAGAGTTTGACTGTAATAAGAGCCCACTGATTCCCCCCCTCCTATCGGTAATTTTTTTCGTTCGCGTGATAAGAGCTCAGGTTCGATCGAATGGATTCTACCGATCGGCGACTAAAAATCAAATAAGTATATAGCTCAAATAAGTATAAATCGTAAAACAAACAGAGTTGGCACTGTGTAATTTAAAATCTGGCGATTGACGATCGTTACAAGCGGATCACTCGGTAATCCCTCGATGTTAGCGTATGAAATATAAAATACAAGCAACAAAAGAGGCGTGAGGTATCAAGTTTCGATGCGGATCAAGGACTGAAACTCATCTTCGTGATGTTGAAAAAAAACGAAAAACACCTCCTAAACGCAACGACGAAGAAGCACACGAAGTGGAAAAGAGAAAGAGAGAAAGAATTGGATTCGACTTACCGGTGATTCGAGTTCACGCGAACGCGACTTGGTCGACGTAGCGATACCGTATCGTCTCGTATCGAGACGAAACGAGTAGCCAAGGTCGTGCGTCGCATAAAATCCGATAATACTTGCTCCCAAACGAACCACGAACCATTCAGGGTCCTTCGATCCCTTCGATCCCTTCGACCCGCGAAACTACGCGTTACAAAATAAAGTGGAAACTGAGAGAAGAGGAGGAAGAAAATCGATTGGAAAATATGAAAACGCGAATGGAACGAGGACGAGAAATAGAGAGAGAGAGAGAGAGAGAGAGAGAGATGAGGAACAAAGGAGCTTTCGCGAGTTCGATGCTCCTTTCTTATCAACGGACGAGACTGTTGCAGCTAAGCTAGACCGTGGTTTGATTGGTCTGCTCGGTCCCGACGTCATCGTATCGATTGTGAATATGCCACATGATAGCAAACCGTGTCTCCGCCTCTATCATTTGCTCTTCGCCTCTCTCTTTCTCTCTCTCTCTCTCTCTCTCTCTCTCTCTCTTTCCATCCGTGTCTGGTCGTATCTGCACCAGTGGCTCTCTCGGGGACATCGGTGACAAAGAGCAAACACCAGGAAACGACGAGAAACGATGGCTGGAGAGACTTGTTTTTTGTTTTTTTTTTTGTTTTTTTAACTGCCGTTGCATTTTTTGGCGAATTATCTTGCGAGGCAATATCGTTCGTTCGCCGATATACCTCGGACAGAGATATCTCGCGATGCGTGGAGATTCGACAAGAATTAAAAGCACGAGCGAAATAAACACAGGTTTCGTGCGAATCTTCTCTCAACGAATATAATCAACGAATATCATTTCGTGTAACTGAAGTAACTTCTTAATGTTTGAGAAATATTTGCTCACGAACGCGAAAGGAATACGTTAAACATTTGGAAACGGAGATTTTACTTTTCTGGCACACGAAGTAATCAACTCGAAGCACGATATGATCGAACTTTGAATAAAACTTACTACACGAAGCAATTATTCAGATTTAATTTAGAAAGTTCAACATAGTGAAAGATTGAACACATTGTTGCGTTATTTTGTTCAACGTTCTTTTTCAAGTTTTCAACAATTCGTCGCTGCCATCTGCATTTCCCGATTATAAATTTCTCTAACGTAACTGCATTGACGAACGAAGTTAATATTACGAGTAACTGTTGCTGCTCCAAGAACCAGGATTAAACTTTTACAAAAAGGAATTCGATGCGTACAAACAATCGGCGAAATCACGTTTTACTCGACTTGGTTTTAGGTTTCGAGCATTGTTCTATCTGAACTCATCAGGTTCCAACTGATTCCGAAACATTATTTAAATCAATTTCGTTCCTCACGCGACATTTCATCCGAGCGTTTCGTTTTGCAAGATATTTCGTCCAAAATGTCACGATTGTGGCGATACGTATTTTGTTCTAAATAAAAAAAAAATGATCGAAAAAAATGAAGAAAAATTACTCGTTTGTAAAAAAAAAAATGGAAGCGGAACTGATTCAAATTCCACGTTTGCTTTTTGAAAAAATTGAAATTAATGAAACGTTGCTCGAAAAAAATGGCGGAAAAGCCGAAGAAGAAGAAAAAGAAGAGAAAGAACGGTGGCGAGAAATGGCCAAATAAAATGGTCTAAATAACAAACAAACAAAAATGATCAATGAAGAAAAATTACTGGTTTGTAAAAAATGGAAACAGGACTGATACAAATTCCACGTTTGCTTTTTGGAAAAATTGAAACTGATGAAACGTTGCTCGAAAAAATGGCGGAGAAGCGGAAGAAGAAGAAGAAAAAGAAAAAGAAGAACGGTGGCGAGAAATGGCCACGAGATGAAAGAGGAACCCCTTGGAGAGCAATTACACCGAATGAGAACAGTGTCATAGGCGCCTCCGCAGGGACTCCCTTGTTGGAAAAAAAACCGGTCAGCGAGTGGTACCATAAACAATGACTTTCTAACCAGGATGAACGGCCGCACAGAACCAGAGAGAATTGCAAGAATTATACTGGTTCGCTGGTTGATAGATTCCAGACGCTGTTGGATGCTGCTGGTATAACGGGTCCGTGAAACATGGATCGGATCAAGGGAATAAAGACGTCGAACAACCAGCATAGAAAGAACACGATGGACACGATTTTATTGTTAGATTTTCTTAATTGAACGACTCTTGCGAAGCAGCGAGATGATCGACTACACTTTCTCACCCTGAATTTTATCATTCACATACGAAGAGCGCAGTTGTATCAATGAAAGAAAAGGAAATCATATAGTTAACGTTTAATTTTCAAGAAACAGATTATTCCAATTCTGTGAGTTCGTTTATTATACGAGGAACATGACATAACTGATAGCAAGTATATCAAGATAAATTTTGCCACGGTTTTTTCAAGGAAGAGATTATACTCGGTATGATGTGAAAACTGTGACGTAACGAATAAATATTAAGGTCAATTTTCTGAATTTCTCAATTCCGTTGCATAAGTGCGTGATTCAAATCCCCCTCGCGAAACAAATAAACGAATCGCATTTACTTTCGCGAGTTCATTTGTCAAAGGGGAAGGTAAAATTAATAACGTGTTGCGAAGGTGAATCAGTGCCGTTTTCCTCAATTTCATTATGTAAGTGTAGAATTAATATTCAATATTCTCGACGGACAAATTGACCATCAGTCTGTTGTAAAATTAATAAAAAAATTCTGAAAATAAACGCGATAGTATAAATTTCGCGTGGCAGTCAAACGTGTTAAACAACGACCGACAACAATACGTAAGTTTTGCTTTTTCTCAGTTAGCTGTTGATAGCCCGTTACGAAACCACCAGACAAATATTTCTTCGCCGATTTATTAGAAAGTCGTCAAACTTGTCGACACGTGACGTTAACCTCACGAGTTGGGAAAAACAATCGTTTAAGACCGAAAAAGACCAGGCTTCTGGAGGATCGACGAAAATAGTTATCACACACATATATCAACAAGTGTAATTGTCAGCGAATTTTTAGCTTCCGAAGAAAGATAAGAGTCTTTCCTACTCTTTGTACAAAGTATAAAATAGTACGATAGTCTTCGACGATCAAATTTCTCACTCTTTTTTTTTCTCAATTAAAAAAGGTCTTAATATTTAAATATTTGAGGGTTTTCGAAAATTTCTAGAAACTATCATTGAAGTAATTAAATATTTCGTTTCAAGTACGAAAGAAAATTTTTTCTCAAATTTTAATCCTTCCTAATTTATAATTCCTATCAATTTGGAAGCCTAAGTTTTCTTCTCGTCTTTGGAAAACGTCAAGAATGTCTAAATTGAACTGAAGAGAGCTCCAATGTTATTATAACCCTTGCGTAACTAAATTTGAAATAACATTCTGAATTATTCATTCGAAATCTACGAGCAACAAAAAAGTATATCCAAGGATTGAAACAAGTATAAAGAGGGTAGTTTCATCCAAGTTAGCCAGATATCCAGGGTCTCTACACTGTCTGTTACGAGAGTGGAAAAACGTGAAATCGTGAAAGATAAACGTTTCGATCGGAGCTGCTGTTTACCGGCGAACGTTACCGGAAAACATGTTTACCAATAGCGGATTACGTTAAAATTTTAACATTTACATAAGAGACGATGTGATGATAAGCGGGAACTTGCCTGTGTGTGAGTGTGTGTGTGTGTAAACAGCTCTTCGTTACCTGGCTGTAGATACATAAGTATATCAGATCGATTGATCACCGTTCGTGTTTTCCACCGTTGCTTCTATCAAAGGATTGCAGAATCTCGTTTAATTCTCTTTATTCGAGCCGTTACTGCTTCACAGCATTTGTGAAGAACATTTCGCAATGCCTCAAATGTCAAAGAAATAATTTTAGCTATAATAATTCGTGCCTCGAGGAGTTCATACGAACGAAGCGGCAATTTTCTAAAAAAAAAATTACGAATGAAACTTGCACCCAATGAATTATATTTTTCAGAATGTAAAGAGCTGTTTCATAATGTGTTCGACTGTCGAAAGAGATTACTGTAATAATTTGTGCTTCGAGGAGAATATTCAGATGAATATTTTATACTGTTCTATGCTGTACAATGTAATGTACACTCAAACATATGACAGAATTCTGTGTAACATAATGGTATTTTAACAATTGCAGATTGTGTTCAAATATTAAATCCCTAAACTCGAGCCAATCATTCTTTGGAGTATTCATTTATAAAATGAAATTTCTATGATGATGAACAGAATCTTTGAAAAAATAAACCTTCAATGAACCGTGTATCATTCTACCACGTGTTCTAAGAACGTTTCATAGTGTTTCAACTGCTGCTGAGATATCACAACGTGTCTTAAAACGAGTCAAAATGAATAGAACAAAATAGACAATTTTCAAAGAAGTAAATCCACAAGTGAATTACATTCAACGAATGTCACTAGAACGTTTCACAGCGTCTCGACAATTTCTACCTCGATGAGTGGCAGTTTTCTTTCTGAAAATTACAAATTCCCTTGTGATTTTCAGAAAAAGCAACTCCCCGTGAGTTACAGCGAATGTTTACAAGAACGTTTCACACAGTGTCTCGACAATTTGTGCCTCAAAGAGGTGACCAGCGGTGGTCTTTTCCTTTTTTTTTCCCCCTGAAAATTACAAATTCCCTACGAAAAAGCAAGCTCCCCGCGAGCTCGGCTCCACCGGGTCAACAAACCGGTGAATTATTCACCAGCGTGTTATAAGAAGCGTTTCATAATGTTTCGACTGCCGAAGAAACGGCGCGTCATCAGTTTCCAAAACGACGAAAAACAACACGGACGATGTGTTCGAGATGCGGAGGAACGGCGAGAATTGCAGGGGATGGAAGAGAGACGTACGGCAAAATGATGGCCCATTGAGGCGGTGGGTTTCGTGCGGTTGCCGATGACACGAGAAAAGAAAAGGCAAGAAAAACCTGTTGGCTCGAACGGGCCCCGGACCCCGAAGAGGTCTTCGAAGATCGAAGGCGGCCTATGACCGCGCGCAACAACATTGAAAACCAGAACCCAGATCTCTAGAACCGGTTTACGCTTGGAAAACAATTTTACAATCTCGAGGGAGCTCGACGAAAGAGATGTGTGTGTGTGTGTGTGTGTGTGTGTGTGTGTGTGTGCGCGCGCGCGCGCGTGTGTGTGTGTGCGTATATGTGTGTGTACGGGAGAGAACCAGCAAAGGGGAAGGGAAGAAAAGAGAAAAAGAAAAAAAATGGAGAGATTCGACGAGAGCGTGTCTCAACGGGGCACCATATCTCCGGTGTAGGCCTGTCACAGGTTTACAAAGGGGGGAGAAAAAGAAGGGGGCGAAGCGAGAGAAGAAGGGGAGCAAAAAGGAGAAGAGAGAACGATAGAAGGAAATTAATCCTTTATAGAGTATAACGTTGTGTAACTTGGAAGTTACACGCATAACCGTGTGTACAGTTGTTCGACAAAGTATTCGAACAATTGTGCATGTGTGTGTGTTACGTGAATTTTGAAAAATCACGAAGATTTGCAGGGACTTGCAATGTGGCCTGATTAAGCTAGAAATATATTATAGAGAAATTACTTATTATACAGAAATTAATAGAAGCAAGTGCTATACATGCTATAAAAAACCAATGACTATTCATATTGTACGTATGTGCTTGTAACAAATATCTTGTAATTATTTATAGATTGGTTCCAAATTTTATCAATTTAATTATAACACGTACTTACAGCCATCTCCCAATCCTAAAATGTTTTATACAACACACGTCATATATATATATATATATATATATATATATATATATATATACATATATAAATTCTTCAATGGTACTTACGTGTGAGAATCTTATTTTCTTAATATTTATTATTTTACTACTTTTATTAGTGCATCGTTACGCAAAATACGAAATGAGTTACTTATAACAATTATTAAGTTTTAAATTTATAAAGTATTTATTGATGTTAAAATTCTAGTTTGGTAGAAGGTTAAAAATTACAGAATAGAAGTAACTGTTCTCTTCATACTCTTCATACTCTCTTTCTCTCTCCCTCTCTGTTAATTTCACGTTCAATTTGCTATGCGCTTCAAAGAAGTGTGAGAAATAATAAGAAACGCGATGTTTCAACCTCATCGAATAATCAAAAGCAACAGTTATCGCGCCGTTTCGCAGACTACCGACGTAATTGCATAATGCGACTGCGGCGCGTAGGAAAACATTAGAAATGTAAAACTAAGTACAGTGGATGTGGAAAGTATTTTCGTGCACTCGATGAAAAATTGCCGTGAATTTCACGACGAAAGCAGCTTAACCTGAAGAAAGAAAAAGATCGTGCAACAAACTATCTGGACTCATTTTAAACTGAACACTGAGCTTTCCTTTCTGTCAAACATGTTTTTCACGTCGTCATTTTCGGAGGAGGTAAGTATCTCTTGAAAATTTCGCAAGTTCGAATTCGTCATTACGAACACTGAAAAGATTATTTTCGTATCTAAATCCACCATCATCCTGAAGATTGAAATCCAAAGATTTTTCCTTTTGGAAGGAAATCCTTTAAGAACGAATCTAACCTAAATAATCTCTATTTCAATATTGAATTTCATTATTATATGTAAACGTAATCAATACGTGGGAATTTACCGTTACCATTTAATTTTTTTATTTATTTTAAAGCTGCAAAAATGATTGTCGAACCTATTTAATCATTACTGTTAACAAAATTTAGACTCTGCGAAAATTAAATCAAAAAGTCAATATTAATATTTGTACAATTTTCCTTTTTTTCTTTTTTTCTTCCATGAAATTTTTCATCGAGCTTTATTCGATATAATACTTTCTACACCTACTGTGCACGCTCGAAGTCGACAAAACTTGTGTAATGAAACTCGCTGCGAGCGAACGGTACAGCCTCCTATTATTATCTCTCGCTTGTACGAAATTTAAATACGTCTTTAAATAATACATATCCCTCCGTACAGGCTATCCAGAGTATATACGAAAATCTAAGAGGGAGACAGAGAGGAATGGACGAGACGTTTTCGACGAACGATACACGTTTATGAATGAAACTGGCAAAATGTGGAAGTTACGTGCAAATGGCATGAGCCGGGCAACGTGACCGTCTAAAAACCTTTATTATTGCTCGTCGCTGGTTCATTCCGCTTCGCAACCGAACTATTTCTTATCTATTCTAATATTTACTCCGTTTTTTCCCCCCTCTCCTGCTTTGCATTAGAGTAAAGATAAAGTGTACGACTTGCGAGATACGAGCGCCAGGAGCCTCGGTTTTTGAGAACTTTAATGCAGATATTAAGAAATTTTGAGATATTTGTATAAAATAATTTTTATAATTTATTTATAATTTACTATGACAGGAACTTCATCTTCGTTTTATTTTAGGAAATGAACATGACAATTTTCAGAAATGCTCACAAAGGTTACTTACACGATTCACGAAAATAAGAAATTACTTTCTTCATATATTATTTACAATTTACGTACTTTATCCTCTTTCAATTTTAGAAAACTCCCATGATAACAATTTCTCAGAAAAAGAACACAACTCTCGGAAAAGCTCACAAGTTATTTCTAGCGATGACCGAAGACTTGTACTTAAATTAGATTCGAAAAGGACTCGAAACGATTGAAATAGTTTTTCAAGAAAAATCGACACATTCATTACACTTTCTTCGCACTTTCTTCACCGCAAATAAATTTGTATTTTGCGCACGCTCTATAATTCTAATCTCGAAAGTGGGTATATACAGGAAATGAAAAGTCTATCAAAATAAATAAATAAATTTCGCAAAAGTGCAAAGCATGAATTACTCGTTTCAAAGTTAAAAATACCGATTGCTTGATTCTCGCCCTTAACGATGTTAAAAATGAAAAAAAAAAAAATGTTTGCTCCGTGTTCGCTTCAGATACGCCTGGCACACAGAACGTGTTGGAAAAATTACCGTCGTTCAAGACGTTTATACATATATTGAAATTGGATTCGAGAGAACACTGGAGTGATTGAAAGGGTTTCGCCAAGGAGAATGCTCCCAGGGGAGCAAGTCAGGGAACGGCGTTACGCCCTGAAAAGAAACTCTTTAAAAATAAAAGTCACCGAATCGTCCCTCTACCCCCTCGTAGATTACTCGAAATGATTAAAGCAGCCTTATTCCGATTGCTCGGGCTGATTAGAAAAAGGACCCGGAATTCAAACGGATTCAGCGATTATTTTCAAAGCTACCTGCGGCGTTACATCGGTTAAACATCGAGCAGCAAACATCGAAAGATCGATTCTTTTCTTTCTCTCACTCTCGATCGGTTCGTTTCGAAGCGTGGAAACGCCTCTAATTATTCGAAATGGCACACGCGTGTTCGGCTCAGACAAAGCGTCGTTCAATTATCATCCGTCGACGACTGTCGTGGAATTTCATAGGTAAACGGTCCGATACGTGATAACGGGGCAAACGATCTACTGGCTTGCCAGTCGAATTTATTTCCGTGGTGAACTTTGATATTCAAACCCGTTTACACGACGCTGTACGTTTGGCCATGTGTGAAGGAGTAGTGGCGATGTCCGACGACGACAATAACGGCGCGATGCCTTTTTATTGCTGTCGTTCTTTTTTTCTTTTTTTTCTAGTACACATTTGCGCGAAAATACTAACCGAGATTTTTCGCTGATAAAACCCTGCGAATCACGAACATCGAGACGATGAATAAGAACGGACGAAACGAGAATTAACGACTTGTGATGAAATACGCAAGAAAAATTCGCAATAAAATTCGACGAACGTTGATTTTGGAGTAAGTAGTCGGTATTTATTTTGAAAGTGGTATATATAACTCACTTTGTTTCAAAATCATTTTCAATGCGCCTAGCAAAATTCGATAATAATTTCCGAGAAGATTTACTTGTATTGCATCGGATATTTTTCTCGGTATAAATAATTTCGCACGGTTAACGAATCGCTATTTTTTTATTATTACAAACTGATTTAGGTCACTTTCAAAATATACGGCTCATATGGTAATATATAATATCATGAAAAGAAGAACAGAAAAGTGGAGATTTGTACAATTGCGACATGTTGCTTGAACATACAAGAAAAATAAAAATTTGCAATAAAACGCAACTAATTACTAATTTTGGACATTCTGTAGTATAAAATGAGAGAATAAAAAAAATTAAAGTTCATATATAGGAACAATCGAAGTTATAAACAGGAGTAATTACTCGAGTGAATAAACAGAAAAATAAAACTTAAAAGTTCAAGTAACGAGTGTTAATTTTGGACATCATGTAGTTCGATAATTTTACAACAGGAATTCTCGACAATGTAAACGGTAGAAATTACTCCATTTGTTAGAATGTGAGATCTTATTACATATGAACGAAACACAATAGATAAAAGGAAAAAGAACTTGGTGTGTTTCGATTACATTGCTTAATCCATTAATTTCTTCAAAATTTTATGGAATCATAGAATCCAAATAGACAACAGAATAGTTGAAGAAACAACATCTCCTATCATAATTTCAAAGAATAAAATTTAATAACATAAATCGACTAAAGAGATTTGCAAATCTCTTCTTATTTATTTTACTCATCGATGAGCATCGAACGAATCACAAGCTGAATATTACAAGACAACAGCGGTTAATGGATTAACGAACGAGCCAACGAAATGAAAAATTCGACAGACATAGGAAACAGTAATCTGTGAAATACTCGGCTCATCGTCTTGCATTACGGAGGAGACAGAATTGTTACCGAGCAGATAACTACTGTGAAATCAACAAAACGAAAGCTGGGTTGATTTTGGGTGAACACACGGGATGATGAAACGCGTCAATAAAATTGGCAAAGTGACACAGGGTTATGTTAAAAAGGTAAGGAGGAGTAAACATCTGACGCAAGAGCAAATATTCCTGCGACCCAGGTTTTTCCGAAGGAAAGAAATGAATGGTAATAGTAGTAAATAGCGTGCGAAGGACGGGGCCGTCGCATGATGAAATTTTTGCACGAAATTTCCCGAGCCTGGCCACGGAAATAAATCGGAGGATTTTATGCCAAATTTACCACGCGTCGATGGAGATCAAACGAATTAAGCTCAGGCAGATCGAATGCAGAAATTTGAAGAGTTCAAATGCTTATAATCTCCGTTTGCGAGAATTTCGAAATTTCCTATGTCGCGGAGCACGGAGGTTTCGAAGCTTCGAAAATCTGAGTTTTCGAAATTTCGAAGGAATTATCAAAGTTCAGCAATATACCCGATCGCTCTTCGAAAGTTTGAATCTTCGAAATCTTCAACTTCGAATTCGTAAAAATTTATTTCGTTGAAAATCGAAAAAATTAATATCAATGATAATTTTAAATATATTAATTTAAATATATAATATATTAATCAAATAATTAATAATCATTTAATAATTAAAATATATAATATATTTTAAAATTAATATTTTAAAAAAATATTAAAAATTGATTATTTCGTTGAAAATCGAAATGATCGAGTCGTCGAAGATCTGACGATATATCATCGACGAGAGTTCGATCGATCCCTTTCGATCAGAGAGACACAAACAGTACGCCAAAGAGAGTAACGCCTTTTTTTCTTTTTTTTTTTTTTTTTAATGAAAGCGCTGTTTTCAGACAATCGACCCTTTATTCGTTATCGGGACGAGCGTAACGCGTACGGGTGGATCCACGTGAAAAATGGACTTGAATACTCGCGCGCGCGATATATATCGACCTCGCTGCGAACGAGCTGCAATTTAACGAGCACGCACGCGGATCGTGAATCGAACGGTTACGCTTTCCCCTAAATGAAATCAATTACTCGGCACCGTCTATCCCGACCGATCGAATATATATAGATATATCGGCAGAATATAATTCTCCTTTTTTTTGGTCAATTTGTGCAGATAAACGAAACAAACATGCATGCGCGAATCGAACAATCGAAAAAGTTCGATCGACACATCGTACATATACGGGCATAACCTATAAATGACCGAATCGAACATTGAAAGCTAACGAGTCACCAACGCGAGTATTAAAATCCGTCAGGTTTCAAGTGGGAATTATTAAATTAATTAAATTCGACGCTTTAGATTATTATTATTTTTTCTTTTTCAACCCTCTCCACCGAACCATTCTTCGTCGCGCGTTAATTTTATTACTTGACTTGCTCGTCAAGAGTCGCGAGATTCGCAACACGCATGCGTTTCGCGGATCAGAAATGATGCACGTACACGGTAAAGGTGCCGGTGTGCACGCCGACACGTCCGTGTATAGACCGTAATTACGCGGAGAAGGCCGAAAAGCCGGTCGATCTTTCTCCTCTCGCCTGTTACCAGGCGAAAAAGAGAAACAAAAGGAAGAAAAGAGAGAAAAAAAAAAAAGAAAGAAAGAAAGAAAAAACCGGGGGCGCATTCGTCTCGGAAACGCGGCCAGGCCGGCACACTTCGCGCGGACAAAATAGAGAAACGAGAGAAAAGAATAATTTGTAAAAAGGACTCACGTCATTTCCAATCTGACCCATGCTGGCGGCACCACCACAATCCGCCCTCGGGTGAGACTCGGTCACGTTAGCCACAGGAATTTTGGACGATTTTAATAAATACACTGTCGATGTATACTTGTGTACGTACGGCAGAGATATTGTACGAAAGACTTCGGTAGATGCGTGTGCAATGTACAGGAGACGTACGTATCGCACGTAATAGAAGAAAAAAAAAAACAGAACAGAAAAGCTCTGTCTTTAGTCCGTTGACGATTCTAAAGCTCTTTCCGTAGAAAAAGAAATGACGTAGGAAAATGTGAACACGTGCCCCTCGCGAAGTTACGAGAAGAAATCGCAAGTTTCACCGGCAAGTCTTAACGGTGGATCTTCCTTTGAGATAGAACGTCCGCGAGTTGTCACGCACGATGAACACCGGCGAGAAATTACCAATCATAATAAATATCACAGAAGTATTGCTCGTACCCTGACCGTTGGGTGCGTGTGTGTATATATATGTACATATACGTATGGCGACAGGCTCTTACTCGATCGTTTCGTACGACACCATAATCTTTTACCCGAAGTGTATCTCGAACGGTTAGAGAAAAAGAAGAAAAAGAAAAAGAAAACTGAAAGGAGCAATCGAAAATGTAATAGAATAAAAAAAAAAACGAAAAAGAAGAATAGAAAGGGACTACGCTCGTTCCACAACACCGGTACACAATCGGGGATGTGCACAGAAAGTCAGGTTACACTGAACATTACGTGCTACAGGATTTCTACGGTGTAACGATCTATACGGAAAGAGAGCCGGTTGCTAACTGACGATAACTGATGCCTCGATAGTTAAGCTAAGCTGCGATCATCTGGTCGAGCCGACGTGGTGGGGGACAAACAGCTGGTGGGGGGACTCGCCGGTTTTCCCGGCCTGTCATTGGTCGACAGTGCCGTAGCAACAGCACGTACCACGCCACAGGCTCGTTAAAGCGAAATTCTGATAAAGCCCGCAAAAAGGAACAATTCGCTTTCGGATAATTCGCGATTCGTTGCAACGTTTCGTGAAAATGTTCGATTCGATCAGACACACGGTTAAAAGAATACTGGCAAGAGGAGACAGGGGACTTCAGCGCAGGAAGTTATAGATACGGGTCTGGCGCACGCAGGCAGCCGGCTTGATCAGCTGATGCCTTAGCAACAGGAGTACGAACTGTTCTAAAAATATCGATCACATCTGATTATCAGCACGATGCAACTTGCAGCGTGTTATGAGTGCGTGTATATGTGTGCCGGCTCCGTTTCTCGTACTTACTTCCCTCGACTCCTCGCCGGCGATTTAAATCGCAAGTCGAGAGAAAGTCAAAATCACAGGTTTGAGAACGGGCGGTGTTGCTACAGAAAAGTTGCACCGATTGCTATATCCAATTTATATATCTCGTAGAATGTATGTACTTTCGTCGTGGTTACTTGGTTGTTTGTCAATGTTCTCGCGAAACGACAGCCGGCAATCGCCCCTTGCATAACTAAAAAAATACATAATGTGGCCGAGAAGGCGGAACGCGTTCGCTTTGTTTATCGGCGTTAATGAAGAGGCTATTTCTCGGTGAAGAGGATACATTATCGCGACCGGTGTACATGCGTGCGTACAAGGACGTACGTGATTCGTGAATCGTTGAAACTCTCCGGCCTCTTTGTAACCAGGCAGGGGAAGATGGAGAACCCACTCAGGATACCTATTAACCTCTTGCAATGGAATGAACTTTTTCTCCCAAAATTGCAATATTTTCTCAGTTTTAAATATATTTAAATGTAACCCAGGCAAAATAATAAATTTATTACTTCTTAATAATTTCTATCCAGTGATACCATACCGACGAATTCAAAAAAAAAAAAAATTATTGTACGCGGCGAATTATTGTATACGATTTGGTCACTCGTTATGGTCCGCGAACCAATTGCCAGCGCAAGAGGTTAAGTTATCTTTGTCTTCCGAGGAACAGCGCGAAATAAAGACTCGGCCGGAAACGAAGAAGGACTTTTCCCCCTTCTCGTTTCCGCAAAATACCGATCCTTTGTCGTCAGTACGAAACGTCACCGGAGTTCTTCGTGCAAATCAGCCCAAAAAAAGGCCCCTCCTTCGCCTGGACGTGTCGTTATCCTAAGAATAAAAATACCGTGTCAGCACCTGCGACGTCGAGCACAATGATTGCGTCTAACAATAAATCACTTTATTCGCCTATATTCGATGAGATCGCTGCTCAAAAAAAAAACAAGGAATGAACGGTATCGATCGTAGCGAGTGGTGGAACGGGATTTTCCGAACCGGGAAATACCAACTCCACAATCGATACGCTAACGCAAGGCTAATGGTGAAATTCCGTAGAGAAATTCGCTCGGGATACGTGTTACTTTCAGTGTTTCACTGTATCTTTACAGCATCAACGATTCCCCTACAATTTCGCCTTTAAAGGGAGAAGAAAAAAAAAGGGAACGGTACCGCTCGGAGTCGAGTTCCAAGAAAAAGACGGTTTAAAGAGATCGGAGCAGCTTGCCCCCGGAAACAGCCGGTGGCAGCTTGGCTCGAGGCTCTAGTCTAGGATGTAGAGGGAGAGGAGCCACCTTTCACGGCGCAACCGCGGTTTCAAGATGTTCTCGGTCAATCGGTTTTCAACGAAGGCCGACAATCCCTCAGCTGGTCCCGGGCGTTGTCGAGCCGGCCAGGAGACACCAAAGCTTCCATTATTTCGCATTATTTCGCCGGCAGCGTGTGCATTTGGGCGAGGTTAGTATTGAAAACGCGAAGGGGTCAACGTTCGGGAAAGTACCTCTCGTTACGGCACTGCCGTACGATATTATAGGCCCCGTCGCTCGGAACTCCCCCTCTCTCATCCACCACCCCGCTCCTATCACGCTCTTCATTCCTCTTTCATCACCCTTCTATTTCTTTCTCTCTGTGTCCGTTTTCCTCTCTTTTTCCCTCTACGCCCCCTCTCTGTTTCTCTTCAGCCTCCTCCTCCTCCTCCTCCTCCTCGCCCACTGTCGTGAACTCTTTCTCTACGCGTCTCTTTCTCTCGACTTTCTCTTGTTCATTCCCTACGCGTCACGATATTTCCCCCCGTGCCTTTTTCCACCGTTTTCACGCCCTCGTCCAACATTCATTCGTATTTGTCGTTTCTCCTTAACTCTCCATACCTCTTTCCTCGTTCTTCGTCCAGTCACTGTCTTCGTTCGTGCACTCCTCTCCCCTATCATTCTCTGCCGAACATCGTGCAACATTCTCGGTAGCTCCGTTCTTCGTTCTTGCTTTCTCCGCTTTTCCGCTTTTCTTTTTTTTTTTTCCTAACTGCCCCTCCATCCGCTGTATATACGACACGTCACCGTTCCCTCCTCCGTTTCCTCCTCTCGCTCGTTCTTTCCACGGTGTGCACTAGCTTTCAGCCGGTCACACGCATTGTGCCGTTATAACGGAAAAGAGGACTGCTGCTTGCTCTTTCTCTCTCTCTCTCTCTCTCTCTCTTTTTCTCTCTGCATGCGTTGCAACGGTCAGCTGTTGCTAGCGAAATCATCGAGAGATGGCCTCGTCAGCTGTCACACGGCGACACGAATTGCTGGCTTCGATGGTTCGCGCTTCGGGGTCGTGCAAATCCATCGCCTGCCTCCGTGAAACGTGAGGCCCGATCCTCGGGACTACTTTTATGTATAGGTCGTCTTGCGTCCATTCAGCGCCGGAAGCGATAAATAAAATACAGTCGCGAAAAGTATTTACTCGTGCTTTTATTTTTCTTCTTTCTGACAGATTCTATATATATATATATATATATATATATATATATATATATATATATATATATATATATATATATATATATATATATATATATATATAGGTACCCTTCGGATTTATTCAAATGCTGCGTAGCAAAAAATTATTTGCTCCAACGACATTTCGTTTTCATTTCAAAGTCCCATAAATTGTCGTACATTCCTTTAAATTCATTTAAATGCGCACAAGCGCCGGAAGTAATATGTAAATAAACACAATGTTTGTCCCAACGAAGTTTTACCTCTATCAAGACTCTACATTTCCTTTTGTACTGTTTTTTTTTTTTCGAGTTTCTGGAGTCGCAAGGATTAACGAAATTAAAATCGCGCCTTTTATGTAGATCCTTCCAGATTCATCTGAATGCGCACAAGCAGCGCCAGAAGTGATAAATACAACAAATGATCACAAATGATATTTGTTCGCGCTGTTACTTTCCAATGAAACTTTTATTGGCCAAGTTCTACGCTTCATTTTCATATTGTGAAATGTTTGCAATCGTATCGAAGTATTGCTAAATGATGTTTGAATCTAATTGACCCTTACTTCCATAAACCTTGAGTCTCCTAGGTTCGAATGGATTTGATAAATATAGAGATCGAGATATCATCACCATCTCAACTTAAATGGTTTAGAAGCACATAAATTTGAAAGACTTTTACCCCCGGCAAGGAACACACGTCAGGCATAAATAACTACTGTTTACGAACTGTGCCAACAACACAGTAATGCAAAACGCTGTGATAAATATAATGATGTACGAACACTTTTTTATAAACGCTGTAAGTGATAAAGGTAATGGGGATACAAAGAAACGATGCGAACCAAGTTGCAATTTCGTTGATTGATATCTCCCAGTGATGCAACCGTAATGATCCCACTATTAGAGACATAAATCGACGCAGCGTATCGGAGAGTATCTCGATGATAAAGAAAAAAAAAAAGAAAAAAGAAAACGAAAGAGAAAAAAAGAAACCAAGAAGTGTGTCGGAGCAAGAACACGAGCGCAGGAAAATAGTGGAATGATTGATCGACGCATATAATCGGCCATGACTTAACCGAACCGCTCGTTCCTCCTCTCTTTCTCCTCTTTTTCTCCTATTTTTCTCTCTTTCTTTCTTTCTTCCTCTCTTTTTTTTTCTACTCCCCGCTGCTTCGAGAGCTCGCATCGAATTGGTGAATCAAGGTTACCGATGGAGAAAAAAAAAAGAAAAAAAAAGAAAGAAAAACACTTTAGAATCCTTTCGCAGCGATGAGTCACAACATCGCGAGCTCCGCAAGGTATTACGTGGCAATGAAAACGTTTTCAACTAACCGTCGTCCCATTGTGACGAGTTGCAAATTGCCGGTGTAGATTAACGGGTCGCGTTCATCTCCGGTTGCAAAATAGCCGTGTAGTATATTTGTCCATCGGAATTCCTTTCTCCCGGCTCTCCCTTGTACGACATCGAACTCTTTCTTACGCGCTGGCTGTCGGTTATTCCGTAATTATGCTAACGATCCGTCGAGTAAAACCGGTGGCTACCGAAGTGGGAAGCTTGTATCAGAGAGTAAATGAAAGTAAATCTTAACGGAACGGGAGAAAGTTATTATCTAGAATTAGATTAGACTATTTAGACTTTGGAAAGATTGCTCGGATCTCTCTGAATTGGTCCTCTTCGCGAAAGCGGAAGCACTTCTTTCGTGGAAACGAGAAAAAAAAAACGAAAACGGAACTTCTTTGGAGAAACTGTGAATTGATTATTTTCGAAGAGAGTTTGCTCGAAGGACGGATCGAAGTGCATCGAAGGCGTGAGAACAAAGAGAAAGAGAAGAACGGTAAATGTAAGAGAAGAATTGTAAATTTATAAAATTTCCGCGAAATGATTACGAATTCACGATTTCTACGAGAGGAATTTCTACGAGAAATTTCAGAATGTTTAAATGAATCACTTTAAGTGACACCTAATCTGCAAGTGTTCAAATACTTCTCCGAGCCACTTGCGTCATTAAAATGTAAACGCAAGACAAAGAGTGTGACGTAATAATCATTTTTAACGTAGTCAGTAAAAAAAAAAAAAGGAATCACATAATCGGAAACGAAGGACACACTCCCTCCAGTCACGAGGGAATGAGTCACAGCGATGCCGTACGTTAAAACGACGTCTGATAAGCGACAATTACAGCTAGATAAAGGATAGTCACGAATTCTTTGGCGAAGGAGCCTGCAAACGGACGTCGTCGCCGAGAGGGCGGACGATGAACGAGCACGTGCTGAAGGCATGCGAATTGTCACGACCACGGGGAGAAACAAAACTGGTAATACTGGACGATACGGCGGAAGTCAAGAGGGCTGTGTTTCCGGCGCAGCGAATAAATCAAGAGAGAAGGGAACTTCTGTTCAACTCTCTTGGCACTCTTCTTTGAGTTTCTTTTTCTTTTCCTTTTTTTCTTTTTTCTTTTCTTTGCCGTTGGTACTGCGCAATAGTGCCTCACGGACCGGAGAACTCCGGTGGATCGTAAACTTAAGAACACGCACAGTCTGACAGTCATCTTCCTCCCTTCTATCGCATTGTTGGAACGCGGCTTCACTCGCCTCGAGATTTTTCCAATTTCTCGCCCATTTCCAGCACGTATGGTCCAATGTTGCAGTGAGTCAATGAGCAATTTAAAAGTGCTACGGAGCACTGGTCTTATTCAGCTCCGATACTTTTTAATTACGTTTGCGAGAAAAACGTTTGGCGAATTTGCATCATCATTAATAATGTATGTACGTGTGTATTTTTATTAAATTATATACTTGCAACACGGATAAATGTTGCACATGTTAGCATTGGCGAGAATCGAGAGAGATTGAATACCGAGCCTAGTTTCATGTAAAAAGAAAAAAAAAAGAAAAAACTAAATGGTTAAAAATAGATTGGAAGTCAATGGTTGCAAATTGCAAATTGCAGTAGATTACCCAATAGTTTAATAGTTTTAAAACAGAACAAGTATTTTGATAATCGCTGCACTTTTGTACTTTATTCTGTATTTTGATCTTTAAGATTTAGGAATAAAATGAGAATTTAAGCTTTGGAGACAGAGGGGAGGGGAGAGAGAGAGAGAGAGAGAGAGAGAGAGAGAATGGAAGAGAGCTCGACGAAAGTTTGCAGAGGGTCAAAAGTCGCTGCAATAAATTACTCAACGTAATACTTTCAAAGACTTCCTTTAGTGATTTCTTCTCTCTCGTGTTAATAATTCCCCATTCTCTGATCCTCTGATTAAACATCTGAATCTTGGATATCTTTCCTGCGTGCCTGAATTCAAACATCAAGAAAAACGAGAGAATTATCAATGTACGAGAATCAAATATTCTACACACGTAGTGTTATGTATTAACTTGTTTTTACATTTTACAGACACGTAGTATTAATTTGGAAATATGTACCAGTAGACTCGTGTGCAGACACTTGGACCGATTAAAGATATCTTTGTTCAGAGAGTGACTCAAGTCAGCCGACTTGTGTCGACTTTTTCCTCGGCCACGTTATCGTGCTGTGTAAAATGCTTTTATGACAAACCACGCCGTGGTTTTCGAGCATGTGGCGTTAATGGATCACCTTTATTTCTTTGCCAATGACGCATCTTTGTAAACGTTTGCGAAACAATAGAAATATTATTATCGGTCAAAAAATGGGACGAACAGTCACGTGGTAGTGAAACATCGAGATCTATGAATTTCAAAAGACAAATTTTTATTCCCAAACATCTTAAAATTGAAATAAATCTGAATTAATTTGTTGTACACGTAATTCAAAATCGAAATAAATCGTTTGTTAATTTATATAGAGTGTAAATTTGATCACCTTGAATATCTTTGTTACTTTTTAAGATAAGAAACAATTTTATTAACAACAATTGTTTAGCACACGGGAGACAGTAATAGTTCTTTGTGAATGGATGGGTAGAAGGTCATTCCAGATATTTAAAGATATTTAAATGCGTCAAAAAACTATTAGTTTAAAAGATATTTTAATTAATTAAAATTACCTAATTAATTAATTAATTAATTCTGTAAAATCTATCGTATGAAAGATAAAACACAGAAACAGTATATTCTTGTGTTTAAACTGACCTTGTTTGTTGTGCATGAATTTTATAAGATTAAACTTGAAATGTCCAAATTAATCATTTTTCGACGTGCATTTCGACAGGAATATTTTTTTTTTACACAGAATGTCAAGCTAATTGATAAAGCAAAAAAATATATCATTCCATTCGAAAAGTGGTCGTGATCTTGAAATAGCCTCAAACTCCTCCATCTACGAAAAAAAAATTATTCCGATCCTCTCTGTACTGAACAATTTTTATTAATGAAGTTTTTTCATATCTCAGAAATATTCAAGGTGATCAAGGTATATGTGTGTATATATATACATGATATACATATATGTGTACGACAAATAAGTGTCGAGAAATCACGTGGGTTAATTCCATAAATTAGAGTTTACCTGCAATTATTATCAATTTAACTACGATTATTTATTTTTTTTCTTTTTTGCGATAAATAAACTTATTCGTTCTGCCTTATTTGCGAAAAAAAAGTCCGTCATTATGTACCAAAAAAGTGCTTACATCATGCGAAATTGTAGGTTATATCCGATTGATTACAGAAAACATCAATTTGATGAGCACACTCGTTAACATTGTTGCAGATTTTTATTACACGTGACGTCAATACGAGATAAAAAGTTTTACTTCGATGAAAAATAAGTAGGATTTAATTATCACGCTTAGAGAATCGGGCAAGAATTTTATTGTTTCATGACTTTTCCTTTCCTCCAACGAGCTCACTGGCACTTTCATTACTCGACTACATTGCAGTAAGTCAATTTGTCAAAGATCGAATGTTAATCCTACACTTCGCGTGAAACGAAAACCGTTGATCAGTTTCCAACTTCCGAGTGGCTGGTGTATTGTTTCAATCCCCTGGAAGCGCGCAATTGCGTCATCGCGATTTAGTAAAGTGGTTAAGTGCACACGATCTGGCACACACAGACGGTGATTTAACAATGGCCAACACAAGGGACAGAGGCGATAAACGAATTTCACGAAGCACGATAGTACGATTCTTGCGTCTAATCGATCGATCGCAGCCGGTTTTGCAATTAACCGTCTGTCAATTCAACTCTGACGAATCAGTGAAAAAATCAATTTAGAAGGAATTAGGACGTGTTATCGGGACTTTACCGTGGAAGTTCCGCGAAATTGCATCGTTTCTTATCAGGGGGCGTAGCTCAGATGGTAGAGCGCTCGCTTAGCATGCGAGAGGTACCGGGATCGATACCCGGCGCCTCCAATTTCTCTTTTTTTTTCTATTTCAAAATTATCATTTCAAAGAAATTACTTTCAACAATCTTGAGATCCTAATCACTGCAAATTTCGAACTGCAAATGTAAATATATATTTCTTTATCGCGAAAAGGCAATTATTCGCGATGTGAAACGACGACGAATGTGACGAATAAGTTTTCGTTCGTCTTCTTATTTTAAATTTTAAAGAAGCTTGCTGCGATCTTCTCGTTCCCTTATTCTCACTTTGGTAAATAAAAAGAACTGAATAATATTTTCAGAAAATGTCTGACGAACATATTTCCGATATTTAGCTTTCCATGAGGAGAAAGAATGAATTATTGTTCCAGCGTGATAGGTCACGTAAAAGATGCATTGCGAAAATCGGAGCCACAAATTGAAACTAGATGTCGAGTAGAACACGGGAAAGGCATAGAACGCCATGCTTGAGCATGTATGCTACTTCTAGTAAAGCGAGTCCAAACGAATGAGAGGGACGTGTTAAACATTTGTCGCAGACGAAGGTCGCGTTTCACTATCGACAGACGTTCTGTGTTCCCTGCACCCGTGTCTATCACAACTGCATAGTTTGACAACAGCTAACAAGTCACGTGGTGATACCATGAATATCTGAGAATTGTGTTTATTTTTCGGATTACTATCACGTTGTTATATTAATATTATTCTATCAGTTTATGAACAATGTCAGTCTACGAGATACACAGCAGTTTACGAAAATTGTTCAGAGACTCCTAAAAATCTTTCGTAAATATAATAGAAAATATCTCGAGACCATCTTTGTATGTTTAATCACACATGTATGATATATATGCACATATCATACGTGTCCATTTAAGAAGTGATCGTAATGATTTAATGATTTTAAAGTTATCTCTATTTTTTAAAATATTCTATACATTGATGTATGTTTCTTGTACATGGTGATATTTAATTTAAAAGATATTTCAATATTGCAATATTTTAAACTAAAAGCCTCGTTATGATCTTATTTTTTTCTATATAGAATGTCAAAGACCATTGTAGACACTGAAACTCGACGAATGATTTCTAATACGTACATTAATTATTTTATTACGTTATAACATCATCAAATTAGAAACACAAGCCAATTTTACAAAATTAATGTTACAACTGTCCTTCAAGCTAATCAATCAAATTTCCGATCCAAACGCCTTGATATTTCGTTTCTTCTTTTTTTTTTACGCAGAGCAAAATTTCACGTACCATCGACTGCCGTAAAAGAGGATTCATTTTTTTTCACACCTAAAAGAATGACGATCACGTCTCGGTGCAATGCCAACCACACAACATAATCAACAGAATCTCTTACAATAAACACTGGAGTATGTACTTCCGTGAGCCACTGTGAACACTCGTGAAAAAAAGAAAAAAGAAAAGATATCCACTTTAAATAATTATTCATCGTCTTTCGTTTATTATCGACACGGTTACATCAGCCACGTACACGAAGTGAAAGAAAGTGGCATCTGCGTTTACTTAGGAAACACGAAAAGTCACATCCACAGATTAGATCGTGGCGGTTTTCTCTTGGACAGGGAATTTCTGTAATAAGAAGGACGACCAGGTTTTATCAGCCACGTTGCCCCGTTATCACGCGCCACGCGTGTTGACACAAAGTCCAGCTACAGCCAGTCGACGAATCGATCCGATTTTAACAGTGACAAGTAGTATGTCGTTGATCACGAAACTGTTTGACATTATCATACCAAACAGTCGTGGGCACTAACAATAAGTAAGGTTTTCTCTAATGACGAAGCGTTGCCTCAAACGCGCGTAAATGCGCGCCTCAGCGTAGCGTGGAAACGCTCTAAACTTCACTTGCCAGACAATACCGTGACGCAAAACGTACCGCGTTGTTCCATATTCGGGATTACACCGGAACCGTGGTTGCCTATAGACGTGGTTGGCTATGTAGGATCAGTTGCTAGAACTAATTTAGACGAAGAGGTTAAGAGAGAAAATGGGATAGAAACCGGCGGTAGAAAACCGGTGGCTGGCTACGTGGCGTTCTACCATTTCGCAAAACGCTCGCTTGTCGACTAAGTTAATCTCTTTAGGAACACTGGTGTGTACGATAGTTTGAAAGAGAATTGCTGTGCGCAGGTTTATGTCTTCCAATGAAATTCTTTTTTTTTATTTTTATTTATATTTTTATTTTTTTTTTTTTTTGTATTTAGTTATTTAGCTACAGTGCCTTTAGTATTATTTGTGAAAAAGAATCAGTTTATTATTATCATCTTTTTTTCATGCAGAAGAATTGACGCGACGAAACGTGAGAAATGTATACAGTTGCTCGCGAAAGTATTTGAACATCTTCATGGATGTATCACGTGCGTTGTGTAAAATATTTTCGATATCGTAACTAACACTGTGATTGTACTACGCACTCATTATCGTGATTACGTTGTTTGTAATTTGAAAGAAACTTTAAAATGTGTGTAAGAATTATGGAATGTTTCAAGCTTTTATTTCAAAAGTCAAAAATCAAAATACTTTATCGTACGATTGCAACAAATATCTTATAATTTCAAATTTTACACCAATACAGTAATAATGCTGAAATGAAATTTCGAAATACCTTCGAACCTGCTACATAAATTTTGACGTAATTAATTACAGTAAATACTACAATGTGTGTTATTCTTCGAAGAAGTTAATCACGACAAATGTGTAAAAAATGCCTCCACGGGATACGATAAAGTCAGAACGTGAATACGTAACGAGATACATACGTACAATCGAACGCGATAAACTCGAGCGCTAGATAATTAAACAGATTGGATGTTTCTTTCATTTCCAGATATCGGTGACTATCGATCAATAACACCGAATAACGATCAATGAAAGATGCCCACTGAAAATGGCAAATTAACCGATTAATCGTGTAGCCAAGATTAAGATTAAACACGGAGTAAACTGTTGTGAAAATTGGATTAAATCACAACGACATGGCAGTTGATTTCTTTTTCAATTGGAGAAAAGGAATGGAAAATTAGAAATCTGATCGAAATTGTCGAGGCAATGTTACCGAATAAATATCTCAGGCATTGAACAATATCTGTCTCATAATTCGGAGTATCACTTCGTTGTAGTCGTTGAAAATGTTACGTCAGTTTAAAAAAGAGAACAAGGAAAATTAGACATTACAAGAAATATTTCTGCTTCGTTTCATTCGTTCATTTATATTTCAATGTAGTTTTCTATATTTTCGTATTTCCACTGAATACACAGAAATCCAACATCACGTGACAAAATCTTAATTTCTGACATTACTAAGTAAAATATTCTCAACACTGCATATCGTTAGGAGAAAACATTGCGAGAAATACTACTAAAATTTACGAATGTTCTTCAACTATCACAAAAATCCCTCTGACGAACACAGCCCCGATATTTGGGTTAATAACTCTATGGCGATTCATCGTACGAGCCAATTTACGAAACGCAGCTCTAAACGAGAAACGCGTGCTCGTTGTGGGTATAGCAGCGTGTTGTCGCGTACGACATTCATCGGCGTGATTCCACGCGGCAAAATTCTGCAATAACAATGGCCCGCGGCTGATAAAGTATTGATACGATCCCCGACACGCGTGAGCCGATCGTTCGTCTCTCGTTGCTCGTTTCACGAAAACATCGTGCTATAAGCGAATTATATCAGCCGGCCAGCGAATACGCGGAGCGTGGTCATTATCTGCCAGCCTATTGACAATGGGGCATGAAATAATAATAGAGAACGAAAATACGCGCTCCTCTTCTTCTTAATCGGGGAAACAACGAGGCGATATCGGTCGACAGATCGATAGACCTCGGTCTATCGCTGTTGCGATACGATTTACTCGATCTCGTTGCTCCAATCACGTTGCCGCGTTGCGACACGTCGCGCAACTTTAACGACGCGATAAACGCGCAGTGTAATTATGCGAAGGTTCGCCGAAAACTGATTGTAAATGAATTTTGTTCCATTTTTTCTTTTCTTTTTTTTTTCTTTTTTCTTTTTTTTTTCTTTTAAGGAAAACGAATCTTTACATGTAGCGATATTATACAACGCTTGGGGTCGTATATATATATATATATATATATATATATATATATATATATTTATTGCAGTTAAAACTCGAAGTTTTCGTCACTCGTTCTTATTTTTTCCTTCGAATTAAATTCTTCGATAAGTGAATTTCTCTTTTTTTTCGTTGAAAAGCAGATAAACACAAGAATAAACACAAAATTATTTTAAGCGTTTATAAATTTAAAAATTCCTTCGTTAACAGTATCTAATAACGATAAGTAACATTATAATTTATTATTATTTTATTATTCTACGAGTATATAGCGTTTAGGATTGTATAGATTTACGATTTTCATTCTACTCGAAATTTCCTCGAATTATGTTGCTTACTCTAATTTCTGAAATTTTTCAAAATTCTCCGACGCTATTAAGTGTAATTATTATACGAAGATTATATTCAAGCGTATTTCCTTTCCATTTTATCGAAAATCAGATAAATACAGGAAATGATACATAAAAGTATTTATTTAAGGGATTTCTTCAATAAATTTTTATATTTTTACGAGTTAAGATCGTATAGATTTCTTCACTGCAATTGAACTTAATACTTTGTCGTCTAATTTTTCCCCGAATCTTTAATTCCTTTCTTTAATCCCTCGTGCTGATTACTCGACATTAATGATTCAAGCAATGATTAATTTGCTTAATCATGAATTTCTTCCATGCGTTCACCAAGCTTTTTCAGTTTCGTAATCGCAATAGATTTTTATTTAATATTATTTAATGATGTTGATCGTTATCGTTCAAAATTTAATATACAAAATTGGGTTATTGGTATCCATAACAATTTCTCATATGATCCTGAGAAAGGAGATTTTTTATTTATCTTTAGGGGTGTTTAGATAAAGCAGCTTTTAATTTATAAATATACAGTAAAATAGAAGATTAATAGTGTTGATTTTAATACATATATTCATTCAAAAGATCATTCTCGAGAATGATCGAAAATAATTTCGCGAGCAACTGTATATTGTTTTCACTCTTCGCAATCCTAGTTTCATCTCTTTCGGTACGTGAAATAAATTTTTTAATTTAAGGAAAATCTTATACTTTCTGTACATATTACCCTCAAACGTGACTAACATAATCACGATAATCTCACTACACTGTTCAAAATGTCTTGCGTAACGCGCAGAACAATAGCATAAATATTCGAATACTTTCACGAGCAATTATTGTACACGTAACTTTCTAGACTACGCATTGTCACGCAAAGTGATTAAATAAATAAATTAAAAAAAAAACAAAAGAGAAAAAGGAAACGAAACGAAATTTCGGAGAAAAAAATAAAACGAAACGATATCGAAATGAGAAAAACAACATCCGAATGATATCAGATCGTGACGTTGAAAAAAAAGCTCGATTGTTTTGCTCGAACTTGCAGCTGAAAAACATAATCGACGAGCAAACTTTTCGAGACGTTTAAGGCCACGCCTGGAATAACGATCGTCCCATAATTTCCCCGTCTATCCGTTTATAATCTGTTTGCTGAATATTGGGCTAAATCGCGTAATTATTGCACTTTCACGCGGTAAATAACGCAATCGACTGCAACACCTGATAACATCGGGAACAGAACTATGAACCCTGAGCTGTTGACGTGACATGCAGGTTCCCTATCAGTTAAGCATATGTATGTATAACATTTGTTTTCACTGTAAGATCGTTCTTTTTTTTTTTTTCTCCTCTCAAAGCACAATGCGTGTCACGTGTTGCGAGGTAATTTATGAAAGAGAATAGAGTTAAGATAAAATTCGTTGAATAGCCGGTCTATGAATTGATTCTAAAATTGAATTGATAACAATAGAATAGTTTTATCTTTCGATTAATTTCATACATCTTGATATTGGAAATATCACAACGAAGAGGGAATCGAGAAAGAAGGAGAGAAGAAAACGGAGTTTAATTGTAGAATATAGAGATCGTTTGATATTTAGTGAATAGATCTCATTCTCTTTATACTTTAAAATTCCATTCCTCGGTTGGTTTAATACATCTGTTACAGCCTATACCGCTGTCTTCTTTGATGTCAGAAATATTACAACGAAGATAGAAAAAGTAAAAAAATGAGAGCAGAATTGTAAAGGAAATGCAGAGTGGTACGTGACTGATGATACAACTGGCTGCAGGCCAACTCTACGGGCAAAAAAAAAAAAAAAGAAAGAAAAAAAAATAAGACGATAACGATGGGAATAAAATTTTCCCATACGAAGCTCGGTCTTTGAGAAAACCATTTGAGAATCTATCAAACATATATATGAAGAATTAAGTATATCTCGTTGTGATTCGATTAAGATCAGGCGTACCGATCGATTGAAATTAAACTGAACACAGCTTGAAGTGCAACGAATTTTCAATATCATAACACACGAATGAAAAAAATAAAAGAAAAAGAAAAGGAAAAGAAAGAAAGAAAATGCTAAGTAGGATATTTTGACTAGCAAGAAAGCGATTCGTGTCGAATGAACTGTATAACAGAGAAAAAAAAATAGCCATATTCCACCCCACCCCCCCCCCACCTCCAAGTGACGTAAGCGAGGAATTATCTGCAACGTTTTCAAACCTCTTCGTCTATCGACGCTCGTTCGACGCAAACATCGGCTGAAAATTTCATAAACAGCGATATATCGAACCGCGGCGCAGCCTTCATATTTTCCCTCCGATTACTCGGGAAATTCGTGCCACGATATCACGTTTTACAATTTCGTCTTCTCTTCTTAACACTTTTATCTTGACATCACGTTTCTGATTGATTTGATTTCGCGCCGCCTTTAGATAGCGACGCGAGATTCGAATTTCGAGCATTGTTGTAATCGCACGATCGAACAGCCCGAGACAAACAAAATACGAGGTAAGACCGGTTAGTTAATACTTGCGAAATACGAAATTCTCGCTTTATCTGTCCTTATCTCGCTCTCTCTCTTTCTCTCTCTCTCTCTCTCTATATATATATATATATATATCTTTTCTTTGCGCGCAGACACGCTGCATTTGTCGCGGATTCTTGCCCTGACGAAAGTTAACAAAAGACGAGTTATTCGTAAATAGATTTCGTCCTTTAGTTATTCGAATTCGCTTTTACTTTCTTATCTGAATCCTGACTGCAGAGTTTTAATGCAAGTTATTCGTATTATCGTTATGAACGTATCACTGAACGAACGAAATACATACAGAGATTTATTTCTCTATCGAATATTCTAAGATTTAGTTATTATCAACTGATAAAAGATAGTGCATGGTTTTAAAAAATGAAGTACATATATATATATATATATATATATATATATACATATATTATACAACATTATATCTTAAAAAATTAAATTGACCGTGCACGGGACAAAATATTTCAAGTTCCTCCTTGTGGCTAAATATTTGAAATTCGCAAAGCTAGACACGTTATTATACGTTTTAACCTAAAATCGATCTGCCGGCAAGTTAAGAGAATCACTGCATATTTAATTTCTTGCTCGAATTGAAAAACTCAGCACGGTGTTTCCGAGAAATGTTCTCCCGCGTACGTTCTCGGATTCGTTCTCAAACTTTGCCAAACGTGCTCGGCTGTAATTTCGTGTCGTGCTCGTTACGCCGTTAACAAAGTTTCCACGAAAGTTACACTTTTGTGTAACACGCCCGTTATAAAAGTTCGTCTTCTTTCTTTTTTTTCTTTTTTCTTCTTTTTATGGTAAACGTTCGAATACGCTCGTGAGTCACCGTACGTCACTACGGATTTTATGCCCGGGGATGGCAAGTTTTTCGCCGTCGTGGCACGGTTTCCCGTGTTTCCTCCATCGTTGTGCCTCGGGATTAATTTACTGTCGCATAAAAGTCGACCGCCACGGTTTAAGGGTGCCCCATCGATTTGGGCAGAGCCAGCGACAAAAGGAACCACGGCCGCGTCGAGGGACGGCCGTTGCCCTTTGATCACATTGTGATACGATGTAATTTGATAAATTTATTTTCTCAACGTGAAAAACCACCCTTACGTGGGAACGCTTCGACGTTCTCCAGCCGTGGAGAACTTTGACGACGGTAATAAGGATAATGGAAACACAGCGTGCACACGTTTGCTCATTCGATCATTTGCAATCCGCGTAGAATGTGCAGTTCACGGGACATTTTACACGGGGAGCATATCCGGCATATCCGAGCAGAAAAAAATAGCAAAAAATTCAATAAAAATTTCCTTCATCAACTCCTAACTCTAAGACTGTGATCTCAGTTAGCAAAAAATTTAATAAAAATTGCCTTCATCAACTCCTAACTCTAAGACTGTGATCTCAGTTTCTCGCATACAACAGTATTTTCAAAAACGTGATCACAGTCTTCCGCACTCAAACAATTGGCCGTAGTAAGACTGTGATTCCCGTTACCCGCGAACAATGTGTTAATGTCGCACGTGTCATTAATTAATTAACACTCTGGACAAAATTCCATTCGATGATATATTGTCAATTACGAAAGTAGCGCACGGGGTTGTTTATGAGACTAGTGGAACACGAATGTGAGAAATATTCGAACACAAAGTGAGAAAGAGTATAATAAATATTATGTGATAAGGATATATGTACGTACACTTGGTCACGAAAGTTTTAGGAAATGCGAACAGTTTTAGGAAATCTTTCATGGATATGTGAAGATACTGTAGCGAGATACGGCCGCTACGATTATATCGTTGAATTTGCTACGTTATTACATTAAATTAAAGTATAATTTATTTTATGTACTAAAAATGAAAGAAATGACAGCAGTGAAATTGCAAAGGATTATATAATGGTTTGAGAATGTTTCGAATCCTTCCATGAGACTTCACCAACGCTATAGGTGTTCTTCTTAGATTTTAACGAACATAATTAAAAAAATCTAGAAATATACGATTACACGTGGACCCACTAAATATGACTGAAATTTTGTACAATATAACAAACAATCGTTGAAATTATAACCTTTGCAATACAAAAAAAAAAAGAAGCCACATAATGAATGCTATACTATAATACTGAATCTTATTAACTTATTCAACAATTGATGGTTCAAATAATTTTGCAACATACACTTAAAAATATATTTTTAATTCGAGGACTAAGAACACAAAAAAAGAAACATTTTCTACCAATATTTTCCACGATCTTCGAACTATTACGAGCTATTCCGAGCGCGGCGCGTATTAGCGGGAATTATTTTTGAAAGCTGTTCAAATACCTTCTCGAGTAACGGTGACATCTTCGGCCCCAACGATTTTACGATCGCTCACGTTCAACGGCCCTCGTCCGATATGATCTACAGAGTCACGAAAGATCGTGGAACGCACGCGTGATGCGTTTTACGACCGAGATCGTAAAACCGTGTCGAACGGTATATATCACAACCATTTTCCTACGATCGTAAACTAGCCGGGGTCGATCGAGCGGGCTCTGAGAAAGCAGATCCATCCCCCTATGGAGAACCGCCGTTAGTGAGTATGGATCACAGGGAAGTCACCATAAGGACATTGGGTCGCAGCCAAGTTTTCGCAACCAAATTAGATTCAAGATTAATTTCGCTGCACAATAAAATGTCGTAAACGTCACTCTCTCGTGCAATCTGTCTTGATACATGCACGAGAACGTTTTTTATGGCTTTTTAACGATTCACAAATGTTTTTTCTCAGTTGGTTGCTTAATCCTCCTCCGTTGGCTGTTCTCCCTGCTATCTTCGTCGCGTTCTGTCTCTTTCTCCTTCCGCGATGATTTATTTACAAAGAGCGTGGGGCAGGTAATCGCAAGTAGTTAAATATAATTAATTCCACGTGTGTTAGTAATGGCCATTTTTTTTAGTAACGCACGTACGTTTGTTTTGCAATTATGATTGTAATATAATCCCGCGACTACGAGACAAATGTCAAGTGAATTGTACGTATGTTGATAAAAATTCTAAATGTAATTTTTGCTCGTATAATCGTTGTAAAATAACGATAAATAATACAATGTGAAAATTCGATTTCGGGTACGTGCGTACGAAGGGGGAAAAAGATATATTGTTAAATCGAATCTGACCTGACTACCGTCGTGAAACGCGAGTACAAAAGCCTTCTACACGTTCTTAGATGAACTGTTTACACATATTACCTTTGATGTTCTGTCGAAGTTATTCTCAGTCATTCGTAACTCGCTCGCGAGGAAAGAACATCGACGTACAAAAAGACAGAAATAAAC
Source organism: Tetragonula carbonaria (assembly GCA_032399595.1). Classification (NCBI taxonomy): domain Eukaryota; kingdom Metazoa; phylum Arthropoda; class Insecta; order Hymenoptera; family Apidae; genus Tetragonula; species Tetragonula carbonaria. The sequence continues at coordinate 11,287,269 of JAUCRC010000007.1, forward strand.
CAAAAAAAAAAAAAAAAAAAAATCTGGACGAACGGTGACAAGCGAGCAACACGCATTCACAACTAAAGAACAACAGTGGAAATATATAACGGACGGCATAAAAGCGGACGGAAATAAACGAAATGTCCGTTTCCTATTCTCTGAACGGAAAAGCCATAATGCTGCTCGGCTCATAACCGTAGCAGCAATAATATATGAAGGAGGACGGAAATAAACGAAATGTTCTGGTTCAACGAACCGATATAGAAATAATCAAGTGAGGAGCCAAGCAACTGTGAGATTAGGCGTAAAGGACGAATCCTACACACAACGTCCCCCGAAATGTCACGAAGAAGCGGAGAGAACCAACCAGTGGACTGCAAGGAAGGGTGCAGAGGTGATTGCGGGGCCATGTGTCAACGGAATAATATAAAAGCTTCCCCGCGGAACGACGTGTCTCGTCTTTGAAATTGCGCGCCTCCCGAGTAATAATACCTCGACGGCGGCGACTTCGAAAGAAGAAAGGATCTCAGCAGCCGGATCCTTTACGATCCACGGAAAACAGAGAAATTGACTGATTCTCCTCTGTGGAAACACGTCTCGTTTCCGGTGGGAAAACGCGAGGAAAAACGGGCTCGTTAAAAGAAACCGGCGAGGCCGCCGGTTTTCTCTTAAATTCTCTTGTTGAACATTCCTTGGGAGTTCTAACGGGAGAGAGCTCGAGATTGAATTAGCGAGTTGAAGAGCGACGCACGTTCAACAAATCGTGCCTCGAGATGGCTTGAACTTACGTGACATCGTTCAGCGATCGTCAGTGAAAATAAAATTCATTCGGCTGAAACTTACAATTAATTCTTAGAGCGAGGAATGTGAGAGGAATGTTGTCCGTTAATGTGCTTTGAACGCGACTAAGATATCATTATGATTGTTAAAACAAAATTTGACAGTTTGTTTCACCAATCTCGAGTGATTGGTGAAAGTGTACGAATTTATTATTTTATATGCATATTTCTGATGCATAATGTGTAGTTTTGTAATTTTCTGTTAAATTTTGAACTGTTCGAAATTGTTAGTTTCGTATACTTAAATAAGTTTTGGAAACTGCTAATTTTGAACATGTGCTATTCTTTAACTCGCCCATTCAACTTTTTATTTAACCCTTTAATCAATTTATGTTAAATTCTACTTTTCATTAAGTTGGTACGTTGTTTCATACAATTAGACTTTAATTGCATGTAGTTCATGATCATTTCCTCAACTGATCAATGTTACTTCCCTGACAATTTTGTATCAATATTTTGTATTTCAGAATTTTCAATATTTGTAAGAATTATCAATTTTTAAAATCAGAAAATCCTATCAGGAATGGAACTTAAGACTTATGACACAGAGATAAGAAAAGTATTTTGCACTGCTGTGTGCTGTATGATACTGTATGATTCTATTTGTATTTGTATAATAAACATAATGTATAATATGAATATAATAATATGAAGATATTATGTACAATGTGAAATTTCATATAAATTATATTCTATTTGTATAATGTGAATATAAATATTCTGTTTGTATAATGTGTACGACCAGTATGTGACTTATTGATACATATAGTGTGTAACGTGTAGTACAATAACATGAATATATAACAATAATATACTGTGGATATTTGTACAACATGAATGTTCTACTTATACAATAATACGAATACACAACATGTAGCTTATTTTATTATTCTGTGAAAAAAAAACGAAGCTAGTGAACACAATGATGTGTAATATAATAATTTGAACATATAATGTCAGTATAATGTTTCACATTACGAATATTTGTACAATATGAATATTCCATACATATATATATATATATATATATATATATATATATGTAACATAACATGAATATGCAATCAACACGTAGCTCGTAATGGCTAATGTGGCACGTAATAAATACAATATGCGTAATGAATAACGCAATAACATCAGTATAATGCACATTTCAATATTTATACAACATTTTGCTTATATAACCAATGAATATACGAAGTCTCCAATTATAATTGGAATATATTAAGCCTCCAAGAAGCAATTAGTATATTCTTCAAACAGTCCTGTTTGCTCACTGTCGAAACAACACCCCACCCTCCCCTCCCCTTTCCCGAAAGTATTCCCGTAAAAAACAAGCAAAAATTGTGCTTTTTTCTAGCAATTTACGATTCGTAGCGCTCGACAGAGCGAAAGTAAATCGAATATATATATATATATATATATATATATATATATATATATTCGGGGCGAACGAACGAGCACCCTTCGTTTCGTACGGGGTGGTGGAGATTGTATTATAGCCCAGGATGTTCGTGGGATGCACAGAAGGCCGGTCTCATCGAGACCCTACATCGAGAGTTTCAGCTGGTTCCGGTAACTGACGCAAGCTGTCACAGACGAAAACTCCGTGGAAAATTAAAGACACGGCCAAATGATTTATAAACAGGAAGCTGAAACGTTGCGGCCGAGTTTACGCGTGCGTACGATGCAGTTTATGACGGTGGATCAGCTGTTTCCAAAAACGATCCGGAGGAAGGGGAAGCTGTCTCGTGTTTATAGCGCGGTGGTTTTTCGGGGGGAAATTGTAGTAACGCGTTAGGGTGCCGGAAGCACCCTATTTGTTCCACTATTAGACGTTCAATTTTTTTGAATTGCAAGTTCTTTTGTAGTTGAAAAGAGAGAATTAAAAGTGAGAACGAGAATTGACTTTCGACCCTTAATTGGTATCATCGGAAAGTCAAAAATTTCGTCTAACCTGAACCCTAATCCAAGGTCACTAGAATCAGATTGTATAACTTTGGAAGTTTTTATTTTTTGAATTGCAAGTTCTTTTGTAGTTGATAAGAGAGAATTGAAAGTGAGAATTGACTTTCGACTCTTAATTGGTATCATCGGAAAGTCAAAAATTTCGTCTAACCTGAACCCTAATCTAAGGTCACTAGATCAGATTGTTTAATTTCCAACATTTTTATTCCAACATTTGGTTCACTTTTACTATTGAGCTTTATACTGTGGATTCCCATGCATTTATGCGAAATTTAGAAACATCTAAATGCATAGAAAATGCAGAAGTATATAAAATGTCTAATGTATTGAGTATTTAAAGTATTATAATATATAGTAGATGAAACGAATTTCTGTAAATTGCATTTTTTTTATTTATATTACAAATAAATATGATCTATCTTGATCTCTGACAAATAGAATGTAAAATACAAAATAAAAACTAAATATCTTAAATTGCTGTAATATAATACATATTATGTAATCATCTCTAACTTGAGGGACACTCAAATATATAAAAATGAGATTGTCTTTTTCACCTGTGAAACATGTAAAACGACATAGAATAGAATGACCGAAACTAAAAAGAATAGATTAACGACAGCTGCCGGAGAAATTCGAAGGAAACTGCGTTCCCAGTTATTTCAATCGTTCGAGGTAGGTTGAAAACTTATCAGTCCATTGTGATTCAGAATTGTTCTCATAGTACACTCTACACAGATACGCTCTCGATTCGAAGGAAAATAAGAACATTCGCTTCTTAATAGGAATAAAAGATAAACTTGAACTCGTACGTATTCGTACGTATCATCGATACCGAGTCTAAACACACGACTCGCTGAAACAAAATCGTCGTCCGAGAAGACCTGGACTGAATTAACATCGTGTCGATTATTTTAAATTTTAATCATAGATTCGAATCTTCCGACTCTGCTCGAGTCGAGTCTCGAACAGTCGAAGGGAAGTGAATGAACATTGAAGACGAGACAAGGGGGATTCTTAGCTCGTGATCGAGGGTATCGGTGTTTTGACAAAAGACCGATTCGACTTTGTGGAACGGAGCACGGGGGGGAGGAACGGGCGAAGATCGATCGAACGAAAGAAACACAGTATAATTATTATCGGCGATCGGTAAACAACAAAGTCGGTTATCAGACGACTGATGCAACGCGGAAACGAGTTTCGTCAGCTGCTGCAAATAGACTACCCAAAGACTATAGATAGACTTTAATCAATTGTAATTGTGCGTTTTTCAAACGATAACGATCATATATGCAAGGCTGCAACACCCCCGAAATACAATGGACATACAGCATAATCGTGAAAAAAATTTTTGAACTTTACAACTTCGTAAAGAAAAGATAACATAACTGTGTCATCCTAAAGCGTCAAACATTTTTATTTTTGCTTTCGAGTCTGTTTTCTTTTTTTTTTTTCAAAGATAGTGGGCAAGGAAGGATAATTGCAAAAATTCAGACATCTCTAGAAAAAATCTTTCCACGGCTGGATCCATTATGATCTTCAATAATCTTCTCTTGAAATTTACTGTGCGATTTTTTTTCTAAATTCAGTTTTACTAAACTTTGAGTATTAAAGTTATACGACGAAAATTCAAGTTCTATCGTTTCAAAATTCAACGAAGTAGTGAGAAAAGATAGAGTACAGCAAGGTTTTAAAAGGTTCGTTGCAAAGAGAAAATTACAATCTTCAAGACTATGATAAATTTTGTAACGGGAAGAAAAAACATTGTTCAATGTTTCTGGAGACGTTTGAATGTTAGACTAGATCAGAAATGTTGGGATTTCTCGAGTTATTGTCGTTAATTTTCAAAGCAAAATGACCAAAAGAAATTGTAAAGCAAGTTTCAAGGGATCATCGTCACCTTCGAAACCACGGTGAATTTAATTTAGAGAAAAACTTTCTTCAATATTTCCAGAGACGTGTTGAATTTCCAGTTTTCGAAAATAAAATAAAATAAAAAAGTATCCTCACTTTCTGCTAGATAATGTAAAAATATCTTTGAAAAATAAACGAACTCTGGACTGCCAAAGCAGAGGTTTTACATTTTAAAATGAGACGAAGTAGAATGCTGTATGATATCATTTTACACTTGGAAAGTTATAACAGTTTAAAGTACCAATTTTTCATCGCCATTCGTTCAACTATGCTTCTCATTGTGTTCTTTGTTCTCAACGACGATGATTTACAATTTACAAGAACGCGACATTTATAAGAGAAAGACGGATACCGAAAAAAAAATTCGATTTATTTTTTTATTAGTGTTATATCGAAATTTTCTCCTCGCGATAACGAATGAATTAGAAGTAAACAAACTCTGATAAGTGTTTAATCTATTCCACTTTTTTAATGTTTACTGAATAAAGTTTATCTGCAGAGGCTTTTGAATTGTTATCGTCACGTGTGATCAAGCAAACGAATTAAATATTAAGGCCTAAATGAAGAGAACGTTGCTCTGCGTTATCGTCACGTTTCTTATAATCAAACTAAACATTAGAGAATTAATTAAACATTAGACAGAAGTTAAACACAGCTTACGTAAAATTATAAATATATCGAAACGATATGTTTGATCTGAACAACACACTATCGAACAAGAAACCAGTGAATCATTTTACTTGAACCAATAATCTCTATCCCCTCTATTCACGATTTCTTTGAAACATTAAACAAAAAAAGAAAGAAAGAAAATCATTTAAACAAATCGATAATCGTTCAAATCGTTAATAACGAAATTATCATAATCACTGCAAGTCGTTCAAATAATTCAAAAGATCTAACAAACGGAATGAGTATTTGCAATTAAAAAAAGAAAAATTTCTTTTTGATTCGAATATTCATGATTTAAACAAAACGAATTAATATTGTTAATTCCCGAGTGTGAAACAACCGTCGAGAAGAGGAGAAAAACCATTAGCCATTCGTTGACTCGGCGCTGGCCAACGAGATACAACGAGGTTTCTCGGTAATACAGACGTTTATCTGGAAATTTATTCTACGGTCTCGCGGAGATAAATCTGCATGAGCGATTTCGTTTTCTATGTTCACGTGGTTGGTCAACGTTGCGAAGGCATATCCAACGCTTCTATATCGTGACCCACATTTACGCACGAGGGGTGATTATTCCCCCTTGATTTTCCCCCCTTCTCGTGCAAAGAACGGGCCATTGTTACGCTCTCGAGGCTACCGCGTGATTTCAATCCAAGTTTTTCTTTTTTTTTTTCTTTTTCTTTTTCCTTCTTCTTCTCTCCTTTCGTTTTTCATTTCTCTTTCCGTCCGTCTACTGCCCCGAAGGTTTAAACCCTTCTCGTTCGCGACGACGCGTCACAACGTAAAATTCATCGACAATTTGTTACCCGCTGTTCTGCCAAATGGAGAACGCTTTCACGCTCGAACGGGCGATTAGAAGATCTCGAAGTCGAAGCTGCTTTCTATTGTTGTTGCGCAAACACGATTTTCAAAACGGGTATCTCTTCACTTTCGAACAACAACGTGTCGAAACTTCTACTACTTCTAGTTTAGAAATGGCTTTAATATCTCTGTAACGAGGATATGTCATTTTTACTTACAAAAGGAGGAAATCTGATTCTTTAATTTAGCGATTAGCGAACATTCTTTTGTAAATTAAAATTTTTGCCTGCTTTTTGTTCAAAGAAATGGAACCTAAACGGGAGGCTGCCCTCATTCTTTGAATATTACTATATTATGTGAATACCTTGTATATTTCCGCGTAATGTGCAATTCCGCGTCTTGAAATTTCTCACGCAATGCATGAAAATCCGCAATTCACTGATTTGACATTTCACTTTTCATGCAATTATCGATTTCACATTATCCACGTAAAAACTAATGTTCGACATCTCGAAAATCGTGTCTCTCCAATTTCTAAGATAAACGTGAAACAACAATCTGCTGTTTGAAATGATCGTTTTTTTACTCGTTTCTATCTAATATAATAATTAACTTTAATCATTGTAATTTATTTTAATTTATGGATTTATTAAGCGGCAAAGGCTACTGAGCAATTCACTTAATTATAGCTATTTGCCACAATGTCTGGGAATTAATAATTGTTGCGAATAATAAATCATTTGGTAATTCTTGGTAATGTCAAACATAATGATAGAGACAAGCAAACGAGCAAAATTTCCAAAATGTAGACACGTGAATACGTAACTTTCATCTAACACTGTAGAGTTAATAATTTTGTAACCCATAAAATAATACAACACAGAACACGCACCTATCATGGAAAAGCATTTCACAGAGTGGATTTGCACGCCATTGTAATTACTACACAGTACTTATTATACATATATATTATATTATATATTATATATTATTATATTATATATGTATGTATTATTTAAATATATTTCTATACTATTTAATTAAATTTCTTATTATTTAATAATAAGAAATTTCATGAAACTGCAGAAATTTGGCATAAAGATATAAAAGAGTCCAACAAAGAGAAATAAGTTTCATGGAAAAATAAGCTTTTCGCAGACACTGATAGGAACGAATACTTCTTTTATGAAAAATGGTTCTTCTCATTTTTATGAATTATAAAATCGTCAAAGCCACAAAAGTCGTCGTTACGAGAGCACCATTGCAATGACAAATAGCATTGAAGCAAATATTGAAACGTCGCATTGTGCCTTATTATCTTCAATAAACAATATGGCAATTTTTACTTCTCCGCGGCAGATGGCTTTTATATTTCATCTTTTGTCGACGACAAAATCGCTGAAGCCAATTTTCTCGATACACTCGGGCCAAATACTCAAACTTCGCATTCCGCCTTATTATCGTCAATAAATAATGGGATAAATAGCTTCTCTGCAGCGGATGGCTTTTTTACATTTCATTTTTTGCCGACGATGAAAAAATCGCTAAAATCGTTCCTTCATCGTTGCATTAAATATTCAAACTTCGCGGTCTACCTCATTGCCTTCAATACGCGCGTAAAAAGTTAAGTAGGCAATTGTTTGCAGAGGATGGTCTTTGCATTTTTATCGTCGCGGATTGTAAAATCGTTAAGGCCGTTTCTTGCCGTTACAGAAATATCATTGCAACGACACACATCACCAAGAGCAAGTGTTGAAACTCACGTAAAGACCCCTATTTGCGGAGGATGGTTTTTTTTTTTTTTGTATTTTTATTTCACTTCTCGTCGCAAAAACATCGTAGCCAAATATTGAAACTTCTAGCTCTTTATCTAATCAGCTTCGAAAAACACAACGAAATAAATATGCGTCTTCTATAAAATAAAATATTTCTTGCGTTTCATGTTACGAAAAAAAAAGAAAAAAAAAATCACTTTTGTCGTTACAAAAGTACAATTTTCGTCGCGGTCAATCACAACGATACGTGGTGCGCCAAAATTGGTAAATATTGAAACTTCGCGTGTTCTACCTTATCAACTTCAATAAATAACAAGATACTTCTCTGCAGTAAATGCAGCCTTTGTGCTTCAAGCTGAAGAGAAAATTTAATCAGCACGCAGTGGCTGCAAAAATGTATTTGCACACAATGAAACAATTTTCCTCTCTTTCTTTTTTCTTTTTCTCTCTTCTTTTCTCCTCTACTTCCCGGGGTTATTTGAGCTAGAAACGATTTCCTTTGAGAACACGGACTAACAAGTAATTTACCATACAATCCGTCAACCTCGGTTATCGACGATTTTTAAACAAAATCTACACTTGAAAACTCGACTGTAAAACTCGTTGTTGCTGGTGGCATGATAAACAGCGAAATATATATTATGCACACTGACAGCTCGACGGCCATAGTCTTCTAGTGGGTATCATTTCTGCTTATAAAAGAGGAAAAAAAAAAAAAAAAGAAAAGTAAAAAAGGAAACGGAAATTCGTTTAATTAATATGCATTCAACTAGAGTGTGTGTTACTGCTGTTTCTCGAGGTTTTATTACAACAGTTGTTACGTAATATGTTGTCGTTAGATTGCGAATGTTTATTTAAATTCATGTTTCTGAGACTACAATTAGGTGTAATATGTCACAGGAAACACTGTATTTTGGATATTTTAAACATATATATTTTTCCAGAAAATACTGTATTTTGAATATTTCAAACATATATATTTTTATATTTTCTGCAATTTTGTACTTTAGTCGTTCAGGTTCAAATGATGCTCAACGTTGATAATTCAGACTTTTCGATACTTTTATTCTACACTTACGATAGTTGCACGTGTTGTAGATATACTAATGTTTCATACAACACGTATCTGCAATAAGTATCTTGTAACTCTCATATACATTTTCGTTCGTTTGTATACGTATGACCTCATACGTCATTACAGTGCCAATGAAATTTAAAAACATTTCATACAACACACGGTAAATGTATTATATATATATATAATATACTAAAATGTTATATATACTATAATAATATAATATACTGCATCAATATTTTAAATATTTGCATTAATATTAAAACATTTTGTTGTATATTATATAAAAATATGGTAGAAACTTGTTCCATAGTAAATTGATCGAATACTTTCGAATTCACTGTACACGAATGAATTTAATTAATTGACATTAATTAACTACTATTGCAATAATCTGCCAATACATCTTGTAAATACTCATAAATTCAATTTTTCATATTCCAGTTTATTTTTGTCTCAAATTTTAGATCAGTTATCGACGAAATTTCGAAATACTTCACACAAGAGTAAAATTCTTCTGCGAGACAATACTTTCGTACATTCACTCCGTCTGAGAACCATCGAGAGTCTGAGTACGTTTCGAGAATCGTCACAAAAACCATTTTCCATTTAAAGTTTAAAGACTCGTGGGCCAGCAGGTGTCTTCAAACTTCGAAAGATTTTTCAGATTCTGCGCGGCAGGTTTTCATTTCTGACCTGCTGAACGCATCTGCAGAAATAAACGTCCCGACAGTCAGATCGGTGAAATTAGTGCGAAAATTCTACTCGAGTTGCGATTGGGGAAGAACACGTGCGCGACGTTTATCTACTGTGATACCGATTGACACCAGTCGCGTGGATCTTCGCACATCACGAAGACGAAAACGAAAATTATTTCGAATGATTAGAAACTTTGTTAAAAATTTGCAATGTTACGTTTTTCGTAATATGAGTGTGTCTGTTATCATCTAATTATCATTGCTCGTGCAAGCAAAATACAGAAGTATTTGTAATTGAAATGAATATCGACTACAAGAATCAAGAAATCGAAACAAACGAAATTCAACTTCGCGTTGATGAAACGCGGAATTATAAACGTGCACGGAGAATGAAAAACATAATGAAAAAAAAAAAATATATATATATAAAATATTCAAAGTACAATATTCCTATAGCTACACCTATGTCATCTAAAATGAATTTCCAATTTTTTAAACTATATCCTCAAAACATGAATCATTTACGAAGTATTATTTATGAATTATTTATGTAGTATTTAAGTTATTTATGTATTATTTATTTAGTATTTATTATAAAGTACTACATGGCAAGGTAGTCTCGTTTTTACTTGTAAAACACACCAACAAATCTCTGAACACCTCGATATAACGTGACAATGTTGCCAACAACAAAAGCAATCTTCACGGTTCATTTACACAGTGGAATAAGTGGAAAATTAATCCACGATAGCGTTGTCAACGTAAGAGAGGAAGATGAAGACAGAGAAAGAGAGAGAGAGAGAGTCAGTAAACTCGATCGATTCACGCGCAAAAGGAATATTTGCTAATTAAATTGGAAACTAAATTCAGTCATACATATGTAACAGTAGCCGCGTTCACATGGAACAAAGAGGGCACTCTGCGAAGCTCGTCGAGCCAGTAGCCGTGATCCGAGATTATAAGCGAGGCGTTAAAGTCACTTTGCGAAACCGGTCTTGCATGCAGTAGCCATACCCAGCGCAGGAGAGAGAATGCAATAAAATTACCAGGCAATTGTATCCACGTGCCGGTTCACCACGAAAGGACAAGTAGTTTCGGTTTCTCTCGTCTCCGACTTACCCACCGACTTTGCACACCGCGATCGAATCTACGGGATGTAGATCTCCTCGTGACGCGACGTTTCGTTTACAAGAATCAGTTCTTTCAGCAGCCAATGCTGATTTCCCCCAAACGCTCGCAACTGAATTTAAGAACGTTATAACGTGTCCGACACGTCTTCGCGACGTGCTTTGTGAAAATTTACGCGAATTAGACGTCGAACAAACAGCACCGACGAAATCGTCGCCGTTTCGCCGGGAACAAAAGCACGTCGACGAAAAAGGAGAATCGAGGAGAATGAATAATTAAAATTAGAGACGTCTTAATCGCGATCATACAAAGAGGCAAGAGAAGAAAGGATTTTTTTTTAAGGACTGAAAGAAAGGGGAGATCTCGTCCAAAGTCTTCCTCCCAATTAACGATCGCTGCATTATTCTAATTAATTGCGAATTATTTAATTTATTTTTTAATCGTCGCCGGAATGAAAAGATTTTCTGATGTTTCGTATTATGCGAGAAAACAGACCAGTTTTATTATTAAGAACAAAGCGTTGTGCCACCTTCAAGTGAAAATTCAATTTTCTCGGAATTGTCATTTCATACGAGAATATTGTCGTATAGTATTTCTTACTCGTGTACTTGACAAGTCTCTCCAGCTACAATTTTCTTAAGAGAAACACATTGGCCATGCGAACGTAGAAAAAGAACGAAATTGTAAATTTCGAAATTTCTGGCGAGACTCGTTGCAAGAATCGTCCAAATTGAAAATACGCGAGTAAAAAAACGGTACGAACCGGTCATTTCGACTGCTCTGGTATCGAAATTTGCGAAGATTTTTCGATGAGAAAGAAAGAACAATTTCAAAATGCATTGGCATGGAAACGAAGGAGAAGAAAGAATGAAAGAAATTTGGCGTTGGTATTTTTCTTTCAAGCCGTCACGTATCTCGGAGGAACGTGGCCGAGGGAAAAACGTGCTCTCTCATCTCGGACCGCCTATCCGGGTTAATTTCTACTCCTGGTAACTGATGGTTTTTATTTAAAACCGTCTCGGAAAATTCCATGGACCTTTTGTGCGCAGAACTACAGACACGGAACTATAGATGCTTCCTTAAGAACGAACCTACTTTGGTTGTACATAAACGCCCTGTACACCCTTGATCCGGGACTAAGGGTCCAGGTAACCGTAAGTTTCGACGAGAACTTTTAGCAATAGTGAACTTGGAATTTTTCATTCGTATATACAGGGCAGATTTTCTGCCTTAATTCTTCGCCAGTCCAAATAGAAAATAATCGGTAAATACGAGAGTTCAAATGTTTTCTTTTTCGTTTATTTCTGACATTGTGCTGTAAATATCAATGATAATTATACTTGTAATATTACTGTCAGTATTTCGGACAAAATTTCATTTCACTGTTATCACTTGCACGACGAATAATGACAAACAAAAGTAATACAATAAATCGATCACGATCCATTACCGCGCACACTTTGAGAAATAAAAACGATCATATAAACTAACGCCAGTGCAGATATAACTAATAAATGAGTGCTATACCGATAAAGATCTCCATTTGTTTTAAACGAAAACCATCAGTTAGCGGGAGAAATTCGACGTGAAACTTGGAAAAAAATGCGATCGAAAAGAAACAATGTAATTTGACAGTCTACGATAAGATTTACTTTAATCGTTGTTGAAATTTGTAGATAAAAGATTTAGTTTTCAATTCAAATCGAAGTGCAGTGCATTCGAGAAGAAACTTTCATTTCCGAGTAATTAATTTTAATCGATTGATATAAAAAGAGGATTTAATAAATTAAACTGAATTTAGCATCAATTGGCGTGCAGATTTTAATAAATTAATTAAACTGAATTTAAGGAATAAATAAAAGATTTTACGTTCCATTTACGACGATAGAAATTTTACTTACAAATCACCTGATCGTTCGCAGACGAAACGATTTAACGATTTCCGTGAAGAATACAAAGAATTTTGATTATCGACGACTTAACGCGCGAGATGATACAATGAGTCGCAAGTGATTCACGTGTTTTATCGCGCGTTGAACAATGTGTCGCAACGTGTTATGGCTAGACCTTTTGTTTTCTTGACGAAACCCTTCGCATCCGTCGCGCAATAGTTGACGTAGAGAGAGTGTGTAATATTATTTGAGTCACTGTGTTACAACCGGTCACGAAAGTCTACAGGCAATCACAAACATTTATCATGAAATTTTTTTTCGAATGTGTATTCGTAATTACTAAACTGCGGATGTTCACACGTTTTCTTTTTTTTTTTTTTTTTTTTTTTTTTTGAGAAAGATAGAAAAATCTACAGAATCCGTACTGTGCAGGAAATACAGAAAACGTCAAAAATATAGTACTGTTATGATATTTAGTAAATGAAACTTTCATTCTTTTTATTAATGCTCGTAAAAAGTATAAATATTGCATCAACATTCAGAATTCAGTGATAACAGATTCACTGCTGGATATTAAAGTTTCATTGCTTAAATTCACTTGGCGAATGAAATTTAGATTAAAACGAAATGAATTTCAAAGTACTTTACTTTCGTTTTTCGTGTATTTTGAATGTCGAAAGAGTGTCAGTGGAATTAAACACACTAGAATTGAAAGTTAATCTATGATTCGACAATATTGCAATATCTAAAGATAAATAATAAAAAGCACACGGTTTGATATAATGTGAAGCATTGAATTAAGAAATCATACGTATCTCAGAAAGTATCGAATATCTGAATATTTGTCATCGTTGAAAGTTTCTATTAAACAAAAGTGAGCAATTTATAAATGTGAAATTTCGAATTAACAAATCGCAGAAATTTCTACAAATATTTATCGTCGTGATAACAGTGTTTATTTTCATTTTATGCATTTTAAACATCAGAAAATATTATCAATCATTAAAGTATTAAAGTATTATCTGGTATTAAACTGGACTATTAAATATCCTAAAATTGATTGACAACAATATCTGAACATCCATAACAAAAAAAAAAACAGATTAATAAATTAAATTACAAATTAAGAAATTACAAATATTTCAAGAAAAATATCGAATACCCGAGCATTTACCATTGTTCGAACTTCCAATCGAGGAGAGCAGTTTCACGAATACGAAATTTCATATTTAGAAACGACAAATGGTTTCCGAGTTTGTTCGTTTTGTTAAACTAAAGTTTGAAGTTTCTATCGAACGAAACGGAGCGAAATCTGCACGCGCGAAATTTCGAATTAAGAAATCACACATGATATATTTCGGAGAATATATTCGACAGCTGAGAGTAGTCAGTGCTGAGAATTATTTGCCAATTGAGGTTGAAAATATCTCTATTCTATAAAACGGAAGGCAGTAAACGATAACGTGCCTCGAAACTCGGTTCGAACGACGTCGTTCACGCTTTCACGAGACGTTTAGTTCGAGAGCGTGTGTTCTCCGACGAGGCAAACTACGTCGATTAATGCAAATATTATATCGCCCCTCGTTACGCCCCTGGCTTATAATTCGATTATTTTTAAGCGGTCGCGTACAATTAAGCCATGCACCGTAACAACAAGGCATTACGTTCATTCGTGAGCTGTTTCTTCATTAGGCGACCCTTCAATTAAAAGGAAAAGTCGAGCGCGTGCGTGCCACGCGAACCCACTGTCTCCCCACGTCGGAAAGTTTTACTTACTCAACATTAAGTTAAGTTCCGAATCGCACGTTGTTATTTTTTATTAAATGCAAATGTTGTTCAAATATTCCATTGCAAATACACAATCGACAAACTATTCAGTCGATTTTATCATTTATCAACTTGACGATATTCAAATTTTTGCAAATTATTTTTCGTAATATTCCATTGGAAATACACAATCGACAGACTATAACTAATAAGTCTATATAAATCTATATCGAGTCATAGACATTTAACCTTTTGTTAATTGTCATTGAGTCGATTTTATCATTTATCGACTCGACGATAATCAAATTTTTGCAAATTATTTTTCGTAAACAATTGAAAACGTCGCTGCATCGAATAAATAATTTATTAATGGTACTTTGACTTTCTTCACGAACAAGTGAATTTCACCCTCGAATAACTCTTTCTCTCGGAATTTTCGTTTTCTTTTTCGCACGACTACGTCTTTATTAGTATCGTACATCGGAATTAACGATTTGTTTCATCGTTTTAATTACGAAATTTCTCGAACCTTGATCGTTTAATCGCAATATTCGAAGTTCAACGGAACGATTGAAAAAAAAAAAAAATGAAAGAACAATAAGTTTCGAGATTTACGTCGCGAGATCTAGCCGCGAGGAAAATTTTTCTACGTTTGAATTTTTTTACAATTTCGGTAAGTAAATCTCGCTACGCGATGTAAGAAGCGAGATTCATTCGAAACGAACATAGAGTTATCAAGGTAGAGACTTTGTGCTTTCAAATGAGATCAAGTGAACAGGTTACATGATATTTTTTTAAAAACAGTTTCTCATCGTTACGCTCTTCGAAGAACGTCAAATCGCAATTTCGATATTTTAAAATGAATAAATTCAAGCACATCGCCGTTTCCTTTTGAAATTCCTAACGTGCTTTCGAACGAGAGTATAAACGTGTAAAATAATGTTAAATACTTCAATAACAATGCTACGAACTGCCAACGAACGCGAAAGATCAAGAAAATAATGGAACGAGGAACAAGTGCATGACGTAACGAAATCATCGAAAGTAAATTCTATCTATATAGTAAATTACAAAATTCGCGGCGCTTGCCATTGTAAAATAATATGTTTCGTCGACGGAATACGGAATTTTCGCTACGAAAAAGAGGGGGAGAGCGTGAAAAGAGAGAGAGAGAAAGATAGAAATAAGAGGCGAGCGAAAAAGTAGCGAAACGGTCTGGAGAAGATTCGGTAAACAAGGCAATTTTACCGACGATGAATTATTTAAAGGAAGCGGCGATACGAAAATAGAGGCGCGATTCACATGTCGATTACCCGACGATGAAACTTTTCCACTGGCTGGCGGGGAAGAATACTCTTTTCCCTTTTTTATTTTTTTCTTTTCCTTCTTACTTTCCGCGCGTTCTCGTGTTTAATTAGTCATGGATTACCGAGCTCGTGTTGATAACATCGGCAAGGTCGCAAGAAAAAAACGATTCATCGATGACTTCATTCGAAATTACCTCTCTTCCAATTCTTGTAAATATCGTGCAAAGATTGCACAAAAATAGAACAGAAGAATATACGTACGTGTACTTGTCCAAACGCGTGAATAACACGTGAAATATTTAAAAATTTCATTAGCATCGGCGGTGAGACTCGACTGGTCATAATTGACAAGTGTCGGTCAAGTACGAAACAAAATTTGGAAATACAGAGAAATCATAAGATGTTCAATGCGAGTTTATTTAAAGTTTAAATTTGACTGTCTAATTAAGAAACAGGAAAGTTTACTCGGGAAGTCGCAACCGATGTCGAAGAAAATATGTGACAAGAATATCAGAGTTTCATCATTGGCTATCATGAATCATCATCAGACTATTTGTTTAGTCCTCTTCTACAAACAAAAGCTGCTGTGAAAACTCTTGAGAACATAAATCGTATAGCGTCAGCGATACTTTTATATGCCTTTATGTATATATATATATATATATATATATATATATATATATATACTTTCTAAATACTTAAATACTATAGATTCGTTATCTCACGGATTACTGATATTTATTTCGTGACACCGCGTTCAATTACTCTTGTTTCGTACGTTAACAACGAGGATTCAAACAAAAATTCCAAGGACATTTAAACAATAGCAAACCATATTGGGAAACGTTAAATAAAATTGTAAAACAGTGCAGGAAGAAAATTAGCTATGAACGAAAGTGTGACTCTGCTGTAACACTCAAGGAATCGAATCATTGACCGAAGATTATTAATTAAGCTAGAAACAGCCTTGTGTTAATTTTCAATGAATAACAACTTATCGAAAGTTTGGCACTGGTGTGATTTGGAAAAAAAATCTCAAACGTTTAACCAAAAGTGTACGTTACATCGTGCACATTTATATAAGTAAATAATCCCTAATTTCATCTACCGTTGCCTACATATGCTACTTCTTTTCTAACTTTAACATTTATACAAGGCGAATCACGAAAGAGAACATCGAAAGCACGAGCTCGAAATTTAACGGAGTACCAAGAGAAAAAAAAAAAAAAGAAAAGAGAGGAAAATAAAAAGAGAAAAAAAACAAAGAAATGCAAGGGAACAATGAGAGTGCATTATGCTCGACGTTGCATCGAGAGAAATGCAATTCAGGCACACCTATAACGACCAGTTCTCGTAAAAAAATATCCCATCCAGCTCGACGTACGAGAAATAAACTCTCCAGCGACGATCGAGGCAAGATGATACGTCACCGAACTGCATAACTCGCGATCGAGTATAGTTCTTCCACCGGAAGCGGCGTGGAGCAGAACGAGCAGAAAAACACCGAAGAAGATTAAAGAAAGCAGCAAAAAAATTCCAACGAATATACGAAGGGTATAGATAATTTCAAAAAGTATGGAAATTACGTTTGAATTCCGATAAAATTTTCAAAGCCGTGATTCATCGAAAACCTCGAACGTTGTACTCTATCTTCACGTGATTACTAATGGAAGCATTGAATTTTAAGCTACGCTCACACGATTAAGGATACATGTTACACGTTTTCTTCGTAGATGGTGCGATTCTTTTCGAAGCGATACGAATACAAAATGCAATTCTGATGACTATGGTACAAGTGTTTCCATTCGCGAGATCATCTGTTTCAACAATATTTCTTGAAATAATCCTTCAGCATTCCAGAGATAAGGAAAGTTAAAAACATTCGAATAATTAAAAATTAAATGACAAAATGAATACGCGGCAGAGAAATGTACAGATAAATGAAGAAAACTGCCAGTTAAGACGAATTAGTACAGTCTCGTAGTTCGTGGGAAATTCAAATGTGCAAAAATGTACAGAATGCGTGCAATATCGAAAAGATTTTTGAGAAAAAATAGATTAAAACGGAACTCTACTCGAGTCCACGTTCGTGAAAATCGTAAAATTACAGAAACGTTTGTGATCTACGTACGCTGCTGCTCAATAATACGTGGCCATTTTGTTAATTCTTGTAATTACCTGAAAAAGAAAGAAACAAAATCATTAATGAAGAGCAAATTTTGTAATATTGTAGTAATACTAAATTAGCTTATACTATATAATTTTTCGAAAATGTACAATGTAGATTATAAGTTTGCGATTAAATATCGCCACATAAGATATAAGAAGATAAGATACATTGCAATTATAAGTTTCATTTCTAAATATAATTAATAGATAGCAGATATTTCCAAGTTTATAGAAAATTTACAATACAGTAGCTTTTATAACATGAAATGTCTGAAATGCGATTTTATGCACGATGTTTGTAAATATGTAAAGCAATTTTCTACCAATTTTCTTCTATCTTCTCAATTGTATTCTCGAAAATATAAACATACATAAGAAATAAATTAATTTCAGTCTCGGTGTTTTGAAACTCATGCTTATTTAAGAAAGTCGTTATTTAATTGCGAGGTCTCGGAACACCCCAAAACATTTAAGCAGCAGTTTGTATTTTCCAATAAACACGAGCAAAGAATTCTGCTCTAACGCAGATTCACGAAAAATGGTAACTACTTATATATCATTGAGCTACACTCAATGCATTAAATAAATGACGCCAAAAAAAAAACAATTAGAAGAAAAAAAGAAGAAAGAAAGGAGTCACGCAAGAGACAGTAGAACAAGAATGAAATCGTGGAACTCGTATATCGAGACGTCCGACGAAAGACAATGAACAAGAGATAATGAACGGAAGTGACGCGAGACGTGAAACTGGCCTGGTGATAGGTGAAACGATCGACTCGTAAATCATGAGCATGACGGATGACAGGGATGTATGTACTACGTTTATTGGCAGCCGTGCGATCCGCGTGGCATCGAGATCATCCTGTCAGGTCAGCTAGCTCCATATTCATGCTATGCACGACCATGCACAGCATTGTGTACACGTTGCACATGCAACTGCAGACGCATGCACGTGCATTTAGGTCGGGCTAGGTATCTCCGCCGGTGCGTGTGCACACGCCACACTGTAAAATTAGCACTGCAAAGTTAGCTGTCTCTTTCACCTGGTTTTTGTTACCAGGCGCGAGACTATCCAATATTTCCCCGAACTTCCGCTGCCAACTGACCAAGATCTTTCCCTCGAATTGATTATATATATATATATATATATATATATATATATATATATATAGTTTTTGGAGCTGATTTTCGTCTTAAAAGGATTTCTTTTTAAATTTAAACGAGATTAACGAAAACGAGAGATATTTGGAATTTTTTGGAACACTGGAACTGCCTATGTTATAAAATTGTATCGAATTGAAACAATTAAACTGAAAAATTATTTTATTAAATGTATCGTTATATTATTGTAAATTAGATAGTAAATTATATTGAAAATTATATTAAGAAAGTTTCTATTTGCCTAATGAACCAAGCAAAAATTCTGATTCAAGGCAGACCTGAAGACACTGAACACGAAAAAAGTAGAAAAGACTAGACTGCCAGTCGTAACTTCACTTTCAGCCTTTCTTGCAGAGGATGCGGAAACAGTTTGTACGCAAAATAGGAAAATTTACATATATGTACTATTTATACTAGACGACTAAATCATAAAAGCATTTTCAGCAGAGACGTTAAAGTGAAAGAAACAGAAAATATAGGGTACACTTATACAATATAGCTTTTATTTATGTATTATTTTACGAAGGATCATTCGAATCTCCAAAAATACACCGTTTTATCTACAGAAAAATCATTTTGACCATTTTTTTTAATTCCAGTGATAAAGAGAACGCTCTAATTTCTTCCTATTCGCAGTAAATCAGATTCCTATGTATAATTCACGGCAATCAAAGTCAAGAAACAGACCGAAACGCAAAGAAACAAGCAAAATTGAAACGCATTATACTGGAAACTCCTAGGCGCGAAAACGAGCGTGTCTGTTGCCGCTCGCGGATTTCCTCTGCACCCTCGAATCCCCTCAGAAGGCGAAGGCCACCGCGTGCACATCAGCGTTCCCGCCCGAGTGGCAGGTGTGCTCGAGAGGAACACGATGCACGCGGCGAGCGTGCAACGATTGCGGCAATTACATACTCCGGCAGATAAGATTACGTAAAAAAGCGCGAGGTTTGGCTGTTCTAGCCTGACCTCCGAGACTCGCGAGCCGCCACGCGGACAGGAAGAAATAGACGCGCGAGGAAAAATGGAACGACAGTGGGGAGACACGTTGAAGAGAAAGGAAAGGAGAGGAGAGGAGAGAAGAACGAGAGAGAGAGAGAGAGAGAGAGAGACAGAGAGACGAGTTGAAGAGAAGAGACGAAAGCAGAGGAGAGAGAAAAAGAGAAAGAGGAAGAATCGAGATGGAAGCGAACGATGATGGAAAGGAGACGAAGGAGAGGGATCCGTACGCTGGCACCAAGCAGTCTGCTCCGCTCACCTCGCTATTCCCCGCGAGCCAGCTCGAGATTGCTGCTCGGTACTTGACTCGCGTTCGCGAACGCTCACCAACACACGTGAACACGTTTCGATGTGTGTACACCGGCGATATTTTGGTATCTTTCTAATATATTTATTTATAGGTATACATTATAAGTATATATTATTATATTTATTAATACACATATATATACACATATATATTATTACATTATATAATATATATAATTACATTAATATATATATATATATACTACATTATATATTATATATATATTACACACACAAATATTAAATACACATTATGTATATAATATACATATACATGTATCAAATACATATATTATAATAATTATGTATAATATACGTGTATTAAATACATATATATTATCATACATATTAATATAATAATATATTATGGTTATATATTAATATGTATATATTAATATGTAATATATTAATATGTATACATATACATATATTTATAAATACAAATGTATTTATTAAGTTGGCCAAAAAATTGCTGCATTTTTTTCGCGTTCAAGTGAAAAGCGAATTTTTCACGAGAAACAAAAACTTCTATATTTATCACTTTCGTATATTTGCGCAGAATGTGAACTCTTGAATTAACTTATAGGCATGTTTATCATACTTTTAGAAAGACGATCGCAAGACAGATAATCTTGCGCTTTGTTTTCTAAATTGTGTACAATATTTTGCAACTTTTTATAATCTGGAAAGAATAGAATAATCCTGTGCAAATTCAATGAGAAGTTATTTCGATGCCTGTTAAACGCAACATACAAAAATATGTAATAATTTTCTTAAACACTTTGATAATTTCGATCGATTAATTGTAATTTAATCGCCAATAACAATGCACATAGATACGACGTTTCAGTATCCAGATCCTAAATAAAGAAGTATGTTGGAAGATGTTCTTGGAAGAAACTTTTCGACGCGTCTTGGCCAAGTAAAATTCAACAATAAATCTGATCATGTTCTTATCGAGCGAGATGTATCGCGCGTCCTTGAGAAGTTCCACTCGCCAAATCGTGCCCCTAGCACCGTTATCTGGCTCCGAAATTTCATTTGACAGCTCTACGGAAAATTCATATTCCTCGGAGGAATCGCGCGAACAATGCAATGGCGTCAGTCGCGTCCAATACGAATCTCAGGCCCGAATATCTCGCTAGAAGTTTGTGGCAAAAGGGCAGAAATGCAAACGATTCCAAGGATCGATACCCATTCTTCTCGAAATTAAATTTTATATGACTAAATACTCGATGATTTTTCAGTTTCAACGAACGATGGTGACGAGGCGTATAATTCTCAAGTATACGTTCAGAATTTAGAATACTGTGACTTCACAATAATATATATAAAAATTGAAATCGCTTCGAATAGAACTCGACGAATGATCTTGAAAAATCTCGGAACTCTTTTTACGAAGATAATCAAGTCTAGTTTGATTAATTAATGAAATTTAATTAAACTTAATTAATGAAACATAGTTCACCTGTAAATACATTGGAACATAAGGAATATAATATTTTGAATATTTTTCACGAATGCACAAAAATTTACAATTTAGTCGCGAAAGTTGTGAGAGTCTCAAATGTCTTGGAAATCTTAAAGTGCACTTACGTCATTCGTTTTTATAGTTCATCCGATGCATAGTTCTTTGTTCTTGTACAATCATTAGAAATTCTTCCTGTTTTACACGGTTCTTCAGTTATTCCCGCTTAATCCTTCGTAAAACACTAAAACTTTTCAAAGCATTTGCGCAACATACTACGCAATACATGCCGTGTAAACTATAAAAAGAGAACTAACGTAAATTGCGCTCTCGTGCACAACTCGAAATCTCTAAATTATCTTCAATACTTTACGTCAATTCTATTTGGATTAAAGCATCGAAAATGTTTACTAAATATTGACCACATGCCAAGATTCCAAGACTCGCCCGAAATAACCGTGGCTTTTCAACATTCTCCCGAGACTTTGGAGGATTTCGAAATTTCCAGAACTTTCGGAACTTCTCGCATAGTCTTGGAAAATATCAAATCGTATCGGAACTCGAGTGTCTATCACCATCAACGAAGCACCCACGACCCAGATAAAGCGATGTCCCGTGAAATAAAATAAACTAAAATAAAATAGAATTCCAAGTGTTCAGTCAAACAGTCGTCCCCATTGGCATCCATATATTTTCAGAAGTTCAAATCCCATTCCAAGTGATTCGAATTTCCACGAGCTTGAAAGACATCACACGAACACCCATCATCTCGAATACCCATTACTAAATACGATCAGGGTTGGACAATATATGGAAAATAAATTATTTAAATCAGAACTGGCGAACTGGCGGCCCTTGCCCCTACTTTTCTGATCGCTACTACCCCCTCTACTGCATCGAGGGAAATCAATAGATTGAGAGAGTGGGGCTCGTGCAATGTAGTGGAGGGGATAGCGCTAGCGATCAGGAAAGTGGAGGCAAAAGTCAGTTAGCTCTCGTTATCAACTTATACATAAGTTAATATTACTTTGAAACAATGTTGCGTGTACAAGTGAAGAATAATCTTTTATTCTATTTGTTTCTGCAAATAATTCATTGCACAATCTTCGCCTTCAGCTGCGATTATTCGTTGTTTCATAGAAATAGAAAAAAAAAAACTATCTGCAAATTATTCATCTGGATTCGGACCTTTCCCAAGTTGCCTTTCAATAGTAATAAAAGCAATAAATCAGTGATAATTCGCCCTTTCAAATTTCTTCTTAGTTTCGTTTCGAGTGGAATCTGCCCAACGCTGAACGTGACAGACAACGAAAGGAAGGAAAGCCAATGCCAAATGAAAAGGGGATAGAGAAACGTGGGAAAAGTAAGTAAGTAGCGACAGCTAAGGTCGAACGGAACGACAAGATACGGCTCGATTCTAAATTTGGTCGGGCCACGAGAGAAGTGATGTGGACACACACGAGTTGAAGAGAACACGGCCAGCCGACGAAGGGAAAAAGCAAGATGTAGAGGGGCAAGGATATACTCGAACAGACCGTTCATTGTTTTCAATGAACCGTCTGTATACACGATTCGTCGTTCTAATCCCCTTCCTGTTTACGTTCTTCCGCGACTACTGTAGCTTACACTTTTCTGCTTGCCAGTTAAACGTGTTAAATCATAACGAAATGTTGCAACGAGTATTATATCTCGTTGCAGATATTTCGTATAATTTACACTGTACTATTTTAGAATTACTAGATTATTGGATCAAGTAAGAAATGAATTATGTCTCGTTGAATTTGTAACGAAATTATTCGTTGATTTATTACATTCGAACGAATTATTTAATTATTATATATATATATATATAAAATATATATATGCATGTAATTGTTAAATATTTTAATTATTGAATATTAAATTATTATTATTATTTAAACACGGTAGAATGAAGGTGAGAAAATTGAAACGAGAAATCGCGTGCGCGCCAATAAGATATATATTTTATTGAAATAGGAGAAAAGAATTAGCAACAGCAGAGAAATTTTTGGTACGAATTTTAAATTTACCTTCTCTAAATAAAAACTATACATGCGTATAATGTTTCGATACTTTCTACCGAAAAAACAATGTCACAATTGCGGCGAGTAATGCTTGGCCCCGAGAAGAATTGAAAAGAAAATCGTAGAAAATCGTCGAGAAACGGTGCGTTAACCATTAATGACATATCGCACGATGCGAATATATATCATAGTCTTCGCACAGAATTACTTCGCTGATGTTGTCGTTTGTCAAACAAACCCACTAGGCCTTCTGTCGCTAAGTCCCTCCGCGTTTTCTTCGCGACGCATCGCGAGGCTCAACACTTGCAGAGCGTAGAAAAATAATTATTTACAAAACCGTCGAGACGGCACGTAATACTTGACTAATGTTAATTGGAGTCACGCCAAAGATTAGAGAGACAAACGTGGCGTAAACTTTCCACACCGAGTCCCAGGGGCTCTCGTGATTCATGTATTCGCCAGATATGTAGCTCCGATACGTTGCGATAAAACTGCAAGTTCCCGATAGTCGTAACGATGTCGTTCTGCTATGATAATCATAAGCGGAGATCTTTCAACGTGGCTGTTTAACATCGAGGTCCCTCGATGCATTAAGTATCACGCCAGGGGCGGATTTACATCCAGATGCTAATGACGCCGGAAATTACAGCCTCTGGCCATTGAATTAGAATCAGCCTCGATTGTCGACGTGTCTCACGTGTTTTTGGTAAAATTGAACAGATTCGAATGCAATTTAATGATAACAATCGAAGTGTATACGCGCATGCTGCCGTACACAAATAATTGGAACAATTAATGTTGGCGCGAGTCTGCTAAAAATTTATCTACCATTGTAATAAATGACTGGTGACTCATAAAATTTTAAAGTAATTAAAACTACCGAAGTGAAAACGACGAATTTTATATAATTTTCTGCAGATTTATAATGTTGCGCTTTTAGAGATTTCAACGATTCTTATTGGAAATATATATATATATATATATATATATATATATATGAATAAAAGTGTTGCGTTTATTATTTCATTGTAAACTTTCTCCTTGCATTCTAATCTCTCTGATGCAATTTTTATACTTTAGTCATTGATAGTTCTAATTTCAAAGTCACTCGGTAGAGTGTTCAGTTACCTTCAGTTACAATTAAAATTTATTCATTTTAAGAATGCATTTAATTGTATTTATACATTGCACTCATTTAGAAATGTCCTTAAATACTTGTGTCATATATGCACGTCGACAGTCCATGACTTCTTGTTTTCATTATAGAATAGTATTCTTTCTGCCGCGTATTCATTCTATCATGTCTGGAATTTTTCTTTTCATATTTTTTCACAACGCAAGATAAACGACACACACGGAGATCCAGATGGAGTGTTCTTTTAATCACTTGTTCGTTACAACTATCGCAAACTGCACTCGATGCACAATAAATAACCCAGTCGTAAGAAACAGTATCATCAACGATAATACATTAATTTATTATTACGTATATACGTTATATAAATTTCCTTCAAATTACGAGTGATCTTCATTTATTAATATTCAATCGCCGAGAATTATAATGTTCACGACTAATTCCAAGCCTAAGGAGAGAGCCTTCTTCGATATTACCAACAATGAAGTGTAAATATAAAATACTCGATGAAACTGTCAATTACAAATGTCGCAAGTTTGCATTTGCATACGTAACGTTAGAAAGGCAAGTACATCGTGAAGCTACGTACTCACGTTTTTTTTTTTTTTTTTAATAATTACAAGTAATTACATACTTCTCCCTTATACATGCAGCACGTGCAAACGTCGATTTTCGTTTCAAGATTTCAAGTGAAATTGATCGTTAGGCCCAGTGGTTCTCGAACTGATTCAATGATTATTAGCTCCAAGCCAGCGAAGTGAGTTAGAGTTCGCCATCAATGCGATACATGGGTACTTACATCGTGGAATATATAGGCAGAGATGTAACACACGGCGTTAACGATTTACGCGCAATTCTGGATCGCCACGGGTCATAACTTTGAACCGGAGGAGCGCAGGTGTCGCCGGAAGTCGTTTTACGAGCGAACGGAAACGTAAATCGGAGCACGGCCTTCGTCACGGGCCAGAGGATACTGAATACGCAGGAGGGCCTCTACATCGAACAGTACTTACGCGTCTCGATAAATTTCCATTGGGCATTCGCTGTGACACAACCAAGGTTGAAAGAAGAAAAAAAGAATTCTACGATTAATACTTCCTACTTCTTCGGGGACGATTGCTGCAGCGACGTTCACACAGTGTTAAAAATTACTAATTATTGCTCGACGTTGTTTTCGCTGCGATAAAACTAAATTAAACATCGATAGTAATAATAAATTACAATCGCGTGAGCAAATAAGAAATCAAATTAATAACATTTCTAATAACAGTTAATAATAATTAAATAAAACGAACGACTGTTGCAAGAATATTAATAATAAATGAAGATAGAGATTGCTGTAATTTTACATTTTGCTAGTTAGCGTAATGTCAGTATCGTATTAACCATGGCCATATGACTTGTAATTACATAACAATTAATATCAATAATTTAATATCAACTTTTATATAATAACTTTTTAATATTTAAAATCTCAAGTACAAATTTCAATCTCGATATTAATATCATCGATAGGCTTAATATAATTAATATTAATGGTATTAACACTGTATGAATATCATCAATAGCATTAATATTAGTTTCAAGCGATTACCGAGCTCTTACCCGCGCAATCTCAAAAAATTCTTCCCACCTCTTGAGTTGAGAACCTCTGAGGCATTTCTAATCCTAATAAGTTGCACAATGGTACTCGGTGTGAACCAGGCTTTAAAGGGTCGGCCCACAAGCATACTGCAAGCTCTTGAATAGATTCAATCGCCGAGAGTGTCTTCTCGGAAGTACTCAGATGCATTTAAATGCCCCTAGTCAAATAAACAGGCCTCCGGCTGAATGCCGATCTTACGATCGATATGATTTTTGCATTCGAATGCCGTGATCACTTTGCAGCACGTACCGTACGTCTTATGACGTGCATTCGCGTGTCGATAATTATGTATTCACTTCATTATACTCGCTTCTCTTGCAACAACACTCGGCGAATGTTCACGAAATTACACGTGCGAAAATAAGTCGGTAAGAAAAAAAGGAACCTATGTTCTTTTATATTGACTCAGTTTTCGAGAAAATTCGTCAAATTATACTAAGCTAATCAAATTTGACTAATTACGGAGCGGTGGCAAATAAATAACAAGGAAAATGTTATTCTATCTGTGAAAATGAGTCAAAAATGGTACAAAGAATACAATTTTTTACCTGAGATGATTTGTTTGCGAGAAAATTAAGTTTGAAATTCTATCAAGTACACGTGCATCAAGTTGATACTTAACCGAACAGGGAAAAACTTTGTTCTACATTCTTTATTTATTTTCTATTTATAAAGAAACATCCTGCTGATTGTTTATTCCTATGTAATTATAAAAAAAAAAATAGCTAAATTCAAGTTGGCTATTACTAACTTTCAAGTTTGACAAACTGACGAAATGTCCTTACTTTCCGATTTATAATTTTCATGTAAAATCATCTCCTATTTTCGATTGTAAAATTAGTTAAATATATGTATTGTGTTTTGTACACACCTCGTAATATACTATACAACAAAAAGTTACAGCTTGTACACTAACAAGGCGATGAATCATTGTAGCTTTAACGAGTGACTAACTGTTAAGTATTCTACTCTGATAATCCTCATCCGTCCTTTGTGTGTCCATTTTTCCTTGTAAAATTTGTATGAAATGTGATCGCGATACAAAATTTGTACAAAAAAAAAATCATACAAAATATACAATTGAATCGAAATTTATTGTCTCTACTAATAAAAGAATTCGCAAATTTATCTTCTTACCGTATTAACTTTTTACCACTGCGCCAAATTTCACACTAAGAGACAAATTGAATTAAGAAAATGTCAGGGGAAATATATGCTTATTAACAAGATAATTGTTTATAATGTTAATAAAAGTAAGTATATATATCTTCTTTGTAATTTCATTAACACAATTCGAGTTATGTAAGAGGTTGAAACGAATCAGGTGAATTTTAATTGTTAATTTTTAACCTCCGAGGTCTCCGTCGCGTGATATACCATCGAAAACAATATTGTTTCGTAACATTATTATTGAATTATTCATTTAATGTGTTGCATGATATTTGATTGACACGGTATTGTATACGTAAACTGTAATAAGACACGGTGAAGAAGTTCTAAGTCCTCGTTGATTCATTCGCTGTCTACCGTCTTGTTTCACGATTCTATTCTTCTGATTTACTATATTACTCGAATAGATCCAATGTTTTTTTACGCACTAATTTGTAACATTTTCGAGTGGTGGAAAGCGTGTTCCACTTTGCAGTCTGTGACATTCACACAGTGTGACATTCACACAGTGTGAAAGCATTTTAAAACAAAGTGAACGATGCACTTTGAAAGTACAGTCTCCGAGCTTTGAAATAAGCCCAAGTTTGTATCATTTTTATGATTTCTTCGTACAAAATTGCAACAGTCGCACGCAGTGTAAAAAATATTTTAAAATAAAATGAACGATGTACTTTGAAAGCACAGCGTAAGATATACAGATTTATACTATTCTTATACTTTCAAAATTCTTCTTACAAAATTGTAACAATTTCGCAGATTGCAACAAAGATTTCAACATTTAGTGTCCGAATATTTAAACGTCGCACGCTTATTTTGAAAGTACAAGTAAGATACAAATATATCGTTTTATTTCTTCTTAGAGAAAATTCCAACCAGTTTCAACGTTTAGTGCTCGAATACTTAAACGTCACAGGCAGTGTAAAAAATATTTTAAAATAAAACGAACGATGTACTTTGAAAGCACAGCGTAAGATACAAATTTATACCACTTTCTGTACTTTCAAGATTCTTCTTACAAAATTGTAACAATGTCGCAATTTCATTTCTTCTTAGAGAAAATTCCAACCAGTTTCAACGTTTAGTTTAGTCCGAAAATTAATCGGATTGGACTCGATCCCATCCCTAATTATCAGGCAACGAGAAGAAATAACAAGGACAGGCAGCTGTCTTTGATCGTAAACGGTTTCGAAGATAAAGCCAAGTTTTCTTTGCCAAGTGCAGGAACGCTTTGCCCAATTTCTTCAATTGTATCGCACGCACAATCCTCGCGCTTACGCGGCTCAACGCGTGGAACTTTCGCAAGAAACGCAGAAAAACACGGACGTCTCTTCTACGAAAAACTCAGTAAAACGCGTTCTGCAGTTCCGCGAACAAAAACAGAAGGAGAACCGGCTACGATAGAATTCCATTTGCTATTAGACAGGAAATTTTAATTAGCGCTTCAGTTCAAATTGGCTCTCGAATTGAAAGGCGAATGACCATTGTTAACACCGAATAGAGGTGAATTGCACAATGTTCGATTACAGTCGGGGAAATTTTTATTCAAATAGCGCGAGTGACACGTGATAAGTGACGATTGAAATTCTGGTTGCAAATATAAATTCACATCGAATTTCGTTTCGTTCGAATAATAAACAATTATTTATTTGCGTTCTAGTTGAACTTCTCAAGTTGTTTCTACTTCGTTCGAAACTGAACGAATCATCGTCGTTCAAAAATCTTCGTTCGAAATTGAACTTTGTTTCCGAGCCGAAGAAAAATGCGAGTTCTTATTATTATACGAACGGTTTCTTTTTTCGACGAACACGTTGTGCATTTCTACTGCGAATCTGTTGCTATTATTAATCTATAAATATGAGTTATTTGTCTCCTGTTTAATGCATGGATCTAAAACGTAGCGTCGTTTTCAAGGATTTTTTGTAAAAAAAAACAAAAAGGCTCTACGCTCTCATATGCGTGGGATTTAAGAAAATGAGACAAATGGAGAAAGTGAAGAAAATTAAATCAAGTTTAATCGTCGCCCGGAGCTGTACGTGTAATAAAAATTATAAAAACACATACATGTTGCTAAACACAACTGTACAATTTACAGCAATTTGCCACATATTCTATCACTATGTTATCACTGCAATTGCAGAGGAATCCTCACGCAACAACAAGAATTCCATTCCGCGCGCGTAACAATCGTACACATCCACGTTTACTTTGATCCGCGAAACGAAGACAAGACGCATTGACGCGTGAAGCTGCCACAGGGAAGAGGAACTGGCGTTCGAAAAGGAGAGCCTCGTTCGGCCCCGTTATCCAAGAGACTTCCGTGAAAAGCGTAGTAATATACGTAGCCGGACGAAGTGAAATGTAAAAAAAAAAAAGAAACAAACCCTTCGTTCGACGCAATGCCACGTGGTAGCACGCGTGGTGCGCACACCGCGTGTCGCGCGTAAAGCAACCAGCAGTTTCACAGAAACGAAATTTACGAGGCTCGAGGAGAGACACACGAGACATGTGCGCGGGTAGTTTTCTTTCGATGGATGCCGGGGCGAGAGACTCCGGGGAGAGAGAGAAGACGCGAGGGTGGAAAAACGTGGGAGCATCGTCGCCGACGAGCTCGTGAGACAAAAGAACGTCGCGGGCGTACGACGCATCGTTAAGGGACGCTGGAGGAAAAAATAACCAACTGACGGGACAACAAACCGAAACTATCCTGCTACGAGCGTGCGATGAAATTCGTGGAAGAACAAATAAATGCATTTGAGGGAAATTCCTTTCCGTTATGTATTAGGGGGGGGGGGGATAATATAATTTTTCAATTTCAGTTATAACAAAGAAATTTATTTATTTTTGGTAAACACAAGGAAAATAACACATAAGAAGAAAATATTAAGTTCACATTTCAGAATTTCAAAAAAAACTATTTTTGTAACGAATTTTCGCGAATGGAAGTAGCTTTTAACTATTTCTTGGAATACGTACACAGTTGCTCGGAAAAATGTTCGAACATTTTTAGGAATATATGTACGATATGCGTAGAACATTGTGTAAAATATTTTGAGATTTCATTAGCACTGTAGCGATGTTTGACTATCACGATTACATGGGCCAGGTTTAAAACAAATCTAAAAATATATATATATAATAATAGAACTATCCTTAATATTTATTAGATGCTCAGGATGGCTACTTATGTTTTATATTGATATACGTTTGCAATGAGTATCTTGTAATTTTTATATACATTTTCAGATTGGTTTCAGATTTTATCCATTTAATTACATGTCTCTCGTTACGATGTTAATGAAATTTTGAAACATTTTCTACAATGTACATAACATGTACGTGAAAGTACCTGTTTCATGAACTATAACATACATCCATATTTCAAGAATTTTATTTTAAAATTATACTTGTGTCACTTGTACGCTATTTTACTAGTACCATTGTAGTTTCTGAAAATAGTAATTTCTATTATTCTGACTGAAATGTGGCTTGTACTTTTTCGATCGTTAAATAATTTTTCACAGCGAGGTCGATTATCAGTCCAGCTTACTCTTCGATTGTAAATAAATTGCTCTTCAATTGTAAATTACTTTTTTTCATGTTTTCCTACATCCAGTGCGATGCACACCTCGAGATTATGCATGCAAATATTTCTAATGCAAAAAGACTGCAAATGAAGAATCATGATTGAAAACAGCCGGAGATAAAATGTTGGACTAACTTCTTGTGCAATAATAACTATATTTCTTGTGCAATGACGATGCGACAGAAACGTAAAAAAAAAAAAATTAACGTTTAACTATAGCGTCTCATTATATACAACGATATATCGACCTTAGATTAAATTTTATTAAATTTTATTTGATAATTTTTATTTGATTAGAACAAAGGAAAAATGACTTGATTTTGCATTCAAATCAAATAAACCATTAAGCAAATAATCTTTCATTTGAATTGATTCGTTGAAACGAAGTAACAAATAATCTCAGAAAATAATTCTTATACATAATATGAAATAAACTAAACAATAAGCTATTTGTTAGTAGTAATTTCGATGATAAAACCTCTACAATATATTTATTCTTTGATATATATATATTTATTTATTATATATATATATATATTTATTCTTTGATATATTTAAATTTATATATATATATATATATATATATATGTGTGTGTGTGTAAAACATTGTGAGAAATTTTGTATTTCTGACACGAGTGACAACGTTCACGCGATCGCCTACACGTTTATCACGATATATTGGTTATCTGCATAAACCAAAAAATAATCGAAATCAACAAACGAGGACACCCATAGACGAACCGATTTTAGAACAACAATTCTGATGAAATTTTTCGACGATTTACGTGTTGATTCCGATGTAATCAACTTTTCTGCTAGAAGATACAGATAAAACGGAGGGGAGACTCTTGCACGAATCTTGCACAATTCCTCCTGTTTTTTCAACTTTGTTCGTAAAGCGAACTACGTAGATAAGAAAACGAAACAGGGCAATGATTTTTCACTTGGAAACAGTTTCTCCCCTTTCGGTCACGTGTGAAAGAGAATTTTATCTACCGTCGAGCAGGATTGGCCAAATAAAGATAAAAAGAATCATTCGAAATACTGAATCATTTTCTTTATCTATCTTTTTATTATAATAATTTGAAGGAAATTATTTACTTTCAGTCTAAATCTAAATTCAGATTCTAGATTCTAGCCCAAGTCAGATAAATTAAGATAATTTATAAATAGTTCTTTATTTAATTTAATAATAACTCAATTATAAAATATTATCGTGTGTGTGTGTGTGTGTGTGTGTGTGTGATAATATATTATATGTAATGTGTTTGAGTGTCTAACTAATTATTATAGGCATCTCAAATGGATGAACCAAACAATGCCAATCTAGCATTAATAATTATTACGTATCTTGACGCACAACGAAATTTGTTTAAATAAAATTCGCTCAATTGATTTCCATGTTTTAATTTATATTTATTTCGCAACATGGCATAAAATTCTTTAACCTCTAGCAACGAATCGATCTTTTAGACGATCAGTTTACGGAACAATTCTCTGTATAACGATCTGAATCGGTTCGAAAAACCGATTCTACGAGGGGGAAGAAATATCAATCGCGCATACAATTCGAGAAATGAAATATTCCGGTGCGACGATGGAAATGTATCCGAGATGCACGCGTGTGTTTCATTTTCATTTATAGAGACTCTATTCCAGTCGTTTTATATGTTCGCTTGCCGGTATAAAAAAAAAAAAAGAAAAAAAAGAAGCATAGCGTTTCCCTTATTATTCGACATCCATAAAAAGGCCTGTTTCCCCACGCCATTAGATTGGATAATTCACGATTCAATACAATTCAACGCGATCCCATGAAAAGATCGTCGAGCATATATTTTATATGATTCTTGTATAGTACATTATTTACAGATTTCATGTAAATCGTTCTTCAGAATCGTTAATACCGAAGTACATAGAAAAAACATACTACAGAAACGCTCGTCTGAACATAATATTACATAATTGTTCGTCGTCGAATAATAAAGATTATTCGACGATATTACTCGGCTGCTTTTCGTGTTGCAAGAATGAGATCGTTTTATTGATAATGGCTCGTTGCCAAATGGATGGATACAATAATACATAATAATAATATAATGATGGTAATATATAATATATTAATAATAACGTAATAATACAGAGAATAAAGATTATTTGCAGAATCATTAATTAAATACAATTGAAAATATAACCATCTCTTAAAGAAATCATTATATTTCAACACATTTGGAATGCTAAACAGAGTGGAAAGCGTGTAAAATTAGTTTAGAATATATCGTTCGAGTTCACATTGCAACTGATGTGAGTTCAATCGAGAAGTTTTTGACAAATAGGGTGAATGTCGCGCAAAAAAGAACGAAGATCATATTTAGAGACGATCGCCTGTTTTACATTACGTAAATGTCAATTGTGTCGAGGTAAAAATGCCACGTTGCGGACCATTACCATCAACTCTCACAAACTGGTCGATTATCCGGGAGCAGGCTAAAGTATGGTAAAAAGCCACATCCTGAGGAATAAAACGTATCTACATATATACTACACGTGTCTCGAGTTTCCTCAGAGTTCCTCCATTTTGCAGGAGAGTATCGGTGCTGAATTATACTGCGAGCACTGTAATATTTATAATCTGGCTGTGCGATTGGAAAGCAGTGTGCAAACATGTTCCATTCTACGGCAGTAAATACGAGAGAGGAACGCCGCGGAAGTACTCGCACTATAAGAGTTACACGACTACGTAACAAAAAAGTTATATTATTACGATCGATCATGTGTAATTAATTATATGATACGTAATAAACGATTTGTAATTGATTTAAAATGTCGTCAAATGGATATCCGAGAGAGAAAAAAATATCGCCCGAACAGGGACTCGAACCCTGGACCCTCAGATTAAAAGTCTGATGCTCTACCGACTGAGCTATCCGGGCGTTGAAAGAAGGTGCCCTTTCAGTCTTTCATAACCTACTCCACTTCACTTCGACTAGACATTTTGACCATTTCGGAGTGCAAAAATTATTTTCTCGCCCGAACAGGGACTTGAACCCTAGACCCTCAGATTAAAAGTCTGATGCTCTACCGACTGAGCTATCCGGGCGTTGAAAAACGGTGCCCTTTTAGTCTTTCATAACCTACTCCATTCCATTTCGACTAGACATTTTGACCATTTCGGGGTGCAAAAATGATTTTTCCGCCCGAACAGGGACTTGAACCCTGGACCCTCAGATTAAAAGTCTGATGCTCTACCGACTGAGCTATCCGGGCCTTGGGAGAACGTGCCCTTTCAGTCCATTATAACGTCCTTTACCATATTTTTAAATAATTTCACAATTGATGATTGTAAATCAAATCAAATCACTATAATGTTAATATTATTCGACCGATAAATAAAGGAAGAAAATGAAATCGAAGTTGCACCTCGAGGATTCGAAAGGTTCACTGATTTTTGACGCTAAAATCATTCACGATGGATTATTATTCGGATTTAGGACGAAAAATTTTATCGTTCTTTGCGCCGAAGTGGTGGATCGTGACAGCTGTGCTAGCAAACGTGTTTTCTCAATAAACAAAGGATTATCTATCTTCAAATAATTCTTTTTATTGTAATTTGAGTAACTAGATAATTAAGTAACTACCAAGTTCTAACAAAAGAAGTTTTCGCTATTGTTCCCGATTTCTAAAATAGAGGTGGTTAACTGGCGGTCTGTAGGCCATATGTTGACCCTTGTCCCCACTTTGCCGATCGCTAGCGCTATCCCCTCCACTGCATCGATATCTCCTTGCGGCCATAATACTCGCATTAGGTATTTACGTATATATATATAAATTGTTTTCTTTACTGTAACTTCCTTTAAAGTTAAAGGAAGATAGAAAAAGTAGTTTGTACAGAAGGATGAACAGAGTGAAGGCTAATTTCCATAAGAACCATGCAGACTGAATGAACAACTCATGCGACCTACAGGGGTGAAATTCGCCGCCTCTGATCTAAAAAAATTATTCAATACCGTGAAAGAATAATTCTAAACCTTCGCGCTTTAAAAAATTATTAGTATGTTAGAAAATTCTTTTTAATTTCGTTCACTTGAATCGCTTGTTCTTTTTCGGCCGACAGTTTTGAATGTTATAGGAGTTTATCACAGATCTCTTACCAGAAAATACGTCACAATTTTCCTCACCGCGTGGCCAGATTCTGTATTTTTTTAAATAATATATCCTCGAAAAGCGAGGCGATACGACGTTTGGTCGTCGTTCTCCCGAAACGTAAACATTCGCTCAAATGACCTGAGATGAGGGCTCTATTGAAGCCTAAACCTCATCGTAAATTACGATGAAAACGAAATAACAGCTGCCTATTCAACCTTGTTACCGCTAACAGAAATAACAGACACGATTGAGATCTACCATCTATTTTTGAGATGAAAGGATTTATCAATTTACTTGTAGAATAGAACCTCTGCTCCATTTGTTAATTTTTTGTAATGTCATAAAAGTAAGACAAAAAATAGTTTTCATATTATCAATGTGGCTATATTAAACTAACCTAACCAAGTACCCAGCAACGACTAAATAAGATCATTTACCGGTGGTAGCCGATCAGAGAGGCGAAATTAATTCGATCGAACAGATCGTATTGAGGAAATTGCCAACGCCAGCCCCACAGAGTGGAAAATTCCTCGACCAAAATATCTTTGGCCCACGATGATCGAATAATCGATCGTTCCTCTCCTCGTTTTTCCTTCTCGTGCAAATGACAACGTTGCAAATCTTCGTTCATTGAAATAATAATTAATTCTTAAACCTCGATAATATCGTGTTTAAGTTGAAAGTCACATTTTGCAAAATTCTTATTGACTTGCTGAATTGTATTTTCTACACTAGTAGAAAAATAGCAGAGGAGTTATTATTTATAAAAAATGATTAGTTTAGTATCTGGATTTTTTAATTCGATTTTTTAATTCAATTAATTAGATATATATTTAATTTTGAATTGTTTAATTTAACAAATTGTTCTAATTATCTTTTATACCTACGATTCCACAATATTACTTGAGAATTAATTATTAAATATGAAATGACCACATATAAATTGTATTGTATTCAATCTCAGAATAGCAAGACAAACCTGAAAAAATCGAATCCGATGAAAGGCGTTGCCTCTGTGGAGAGCACGGCCTTGATACGAGGCAAACCGTGTTCGTATTAACGAGCAATGGATTATAATTATCGTCGACTAATTATCCTGCAACTTAACTTTGCTCTGACGACATTTTTCCACGAATACTTCGCAATTTTTACACAACGTATCTCGTCGCTATATTAAGTTGAGATTCTCCTAATTGCTCGTTCCGACGAAGAATGTTTGCGAAACGTCCAATTGTAATGTAAGATTCTTAACTAATTAACGTTCATTAACATCGATTTCACTAATTATCATTGTTCTTGTTTTAATTATTTGCGTTTTTTTCGTACTTGTAGTTGGAAAAGCATCGGAGCAACTAAATATTATGTTTCCTTTTACGAAAACGTATTTATACAAAATAGCGACAATTAAACTACGCGAAATTTGTATCAAACAAATCGAAGTTGTACAAAGAAATGTATCATAATGAAAGAAGAAAGACAAATTTCAATTTCTACCATACGTTTTACCGAATGTACGAAATTGCACAAGCTACGAATTTATCACTTTGATTACACTGATAATATAAGCTCACAGAGGAAAGTAAAAATTTAAAGCTGTAACGAGGTTGAATATTGAGAGCCATAGCAATTCATTTTAATTTCAATTGCACTGTCAATCAGACAGAATGTAAATTACAAAATAAAATCAAACATCTAAAAGATTTCAATAATCCAATATAAATTATTGCAATCGTACTGTTCGAGCATTGAAAACAAAAATGGGAAAATTTGCCTCGTCAAAGATTTGTACACACCTTATACATATAAATGTCTGATCATCCATCACATCGAGCAACGACCAACAAAAGCTTTAAATTACGACCCAGAACTTTCATTCCCGTTAGTTTGTAGTAACCGGACAGTAAACTCGAAGTATTAAAGAAAACTGGCTACTAATGAATAAAAAAAGAAAAAAAGAGAAAAGAGAAGAGAGAGAGAGAGAGAGAGAGAGAACAACCAGAGACATTGCAACGTTGTTTCGTGTAACTGACTTTGTTCGCAATGGCGAGCCGGTTACTTCGAAACCAGTGCTTTTTTGCTTTCATCTCGTTGTTTCTACGAGCTTGAACAACTGCCATCACGACGAACCCTTTTACACTTGGCAAAGAACGACTTTCGCCATTGGCGAGAGCTTTGTAACTACAGGGTCCAAGCTAACCATCCAGGAAACGTGTCACGGTTCACGTGGTTGTATCGGTCCGGACGAATTTTCAAAGATTCGCGCGGATGATCTCATCGAAATCGATGGAAAATTGAATCGTTCCGGCCGAAACACGTTAGAGGATACTGCTCGTGGTTGGTGCAGAAAATTTTTATCTGACGCTGTTGCATACGGAATAGCAGTGTATCACAAGCCTGTGAAGTCACGTCAATTTTCAGTGAGTAAAAATGTTGTTAAATAACATTCATCAGGCGCGGATTTAAAGCTTAAAGCTTGTAGAGTTTCAACATGTTGTATAAAACGGCAGACGTATGTAAAAACAACTTGTGTTATCCGTGTGAAAAATTCAGACTGAAAAATAACAGACCAGAAAGATAACAACAATGATCGATTGGAGATTTTAATTGTAATAATCATGAAATATTTTCATAACGAACGAGAAATGCATCGAATTTATTTTGAAATTCAATTTACAGAGAACAACATTGAAACAACAGAGAAATATTTATATTTAAACGTGCAACGTGAGATCAAGCGTGTCGAGCTTTGAACGTGAAAGCTCGTAACGTACACACATCTTATAACACACAGCGTGCGTCATATAAATGTGCATCGTATTTCTCGAAAATGTTGGTTTATATCATTTTGAGCGAAATTTGACTTTGCTCGCCAACTAAAAATATATAATAACAAGCGTCAAATATGATCATATTAAACACTGAGGCCTATTAATATAACAAATAATCGATTATTACACAAAAGATGTCTACAAGTGTCTCAAAAGTGATTCAATAATTCACGTGTTAGAAAAACATCGGAACTGTTGAAATGAGACTACAAGAAGGCGACAAAAATAATATCTGTCCGTCGGTTTCTTTATTCTTCGTCGATGTAACATATTTGTATTTAGTGAAACCCCTGTAATTTTAAGCTTCTGAAAAACAACTTTTCACTTCTCCCAAAAAAATCTCATTCAATTCTCATTGCGTCATTTTCGGGTACACATGCGCGATATGGACGTGGGATGATTCAGGGTCATCGTCCAGCGAACAAGCAGGTTTCCCCAAGAACACGGTCTCCTCTTGGCTCGGAGCCACTAACTTCCCGATGTGTCAAGTTCTCAATATTAGAAGTTACGCGCGGATCCACGAAACCCCCCCATCTTTGTTCCGTGACGAGTCCGCTCTGGAAATCTGCTTTGCTCTTGGAATGAGCTTCGAGAAAGCACGCGAGCAATCGCTGGCACGCTTGTGTTTAAAATAGAATCCCATCGTTTCTTAACCTTGCTATGGTTTCCCAAGCTTTCGTTTTAATCACGCTCTCCGACGTTGTTTCGACAAACGAACGGATAAATGGCATCGTAAAGGGTCGCGAGGATCTGTAATACGTCTCGAGGAATAAGCTCCGCAAGCCACGTAATTATTCAGAACAAAGCTGCGAGCACTTCAAAGACGTAGAATTATTTATTTATTTATTTCGTTTACAGAATAATACTCCTGAAGCGATGAACAGAAAAAAAGAAACACGAACAGAATTAAAAGTAACAAACAAAAAAATTGAAATGAAACCGAAACAGGAAGAGCGTAAAATTACTAATTTTTTAGACTCATAGTTATTTTTTTTTGTCAATAGCAAATTCTCCTTAAGTTCGATAAAATTTTAAATTCGATAAAAAATAATTCCAACGTGGAATTATAATAATCCAAGGTATGAAATTATAATTCCACGAACGGACAATTATATCACCTATTCTTCAAGTTTTTATTTCTATTTCAGGAAAATTATGTTAGGTCAGGTTATAGGTACTTCTAACACTACTAAAAAAAACGCATAGAACGTGCTACAACGTGTGTAAAATATTTGACAAAAGTGTAAAGGCGTTTATCTCAACGCAACAAAATATATACCAGATAGAAGAAATAATTATATGAAAGAGAAGAATTACAATTAATTATAATCTATAATTTATAATTACATAGAAGAGAAGATTTATGTTAAATATTAATATTAATATTAATGTTAATGAAAAAAAAAATGTACGTAAGTGGGCATATAAAAAGAATTTTAAGCTTTCGTTCGTTCGCCACTATGCTCATACGTCACGTTTAAATTCCACGAACGACAAATTACATTTATCGCGAGCCTATGTTAATCAATTCCGAAAAAAGTAAACTCTCGTTCTCCCAATTACGTCAATTCATCGGAACGAGATAGCCAGCCAGCTGTTCGGCCAAACGTAAAATCATTCGTTAATCATCCCGAGCGAAATTTCAATTACACGTGTAATTTCCGTTTCGCGCGACTCATCGCTGTTGCAATCGAATAAAGTAACAATGTTCCAACAATCTGGCCGCGACGGCCACGTGACGTGTGTAACCATGCTACACACACACATATATACATATATATACATATACATATACATACATACATATATACATATACATATATATATGTTATCTATTTTTCAAGTTTATATATATATATATATATATTTCAAGTTTTATACATATACACACACACATATATATATATATAATCTATTTTTCAAGTTTATATATATATATATATATATATATATATGTAGTGTGTATCGTCGAGTCGGAATTATATCGTTGTTGTGCATACACTGCGTCAGCTGTGCATTTCATCGAAGAACATGTTGGGCAACTCGTTTTCGCACGTTTGCACGTTATGACCTTAAACAACGATTTCCCGCGGCCGCAACAACGAGAGAGAGAGAGAGAGAGAGAGAAAGAGAAGTTGATAGCGCACGATGCACCGCGACTCGTTAATTTATTACTGTTTACGCCAGACACGCAGAATGTCAAGTCTATCAATCACGGCCGTGGGAAGGATGACTCGATCGCGGAAACATCGAATCAATCGTGGAGAAGCCGACAGTTTTCCACAGCCAGCCAGGTTGTCGTGTACGTGCGTTCGAACACGTAACACCGCCAACTCGTAACACGCGACAAGTTAACAACTAACTCTCGATCGATGAACGATCTGCCGCGCGCATGACAAATGAATATTACGCAGCCGGATCGTTTATCCGACTGA
This sequence comes from Tetragonula carbonaria, assembly GCA_032399595.1. Lineage (NCBI taxonomy): Eukaryota > Metazoa > Arthropoda > Insecta > Hymenoptera > Apidae > Tetragonula > Tetragonula carbonaria. The sequence continues at coordinate 11,328,174 of JAUCRC010000007.1, forward strand.
ACTCTGTTCAGTGGAATAAAATTTTAGTTAACCGCTTCGCAACCATGAATGAGATATCTCGTGACACAATAACGCTATCGCACGATACCGCGGCCTGGCACGAACGAATTTATTCTGCGACACGATGTTATTTATACGTGGTATCTCTGTTACCTATCTACTTGTTAGGACGAAAGTTCTAATTGGAAGAAAAATTAATACGCAGCGGAGCATTAAATGAAATTTGCTGTTTCTAACGATTTTGTTCTTTTTTTTCTTTTTTTTTTTTTTTTTGCTTTCCTCGTAGTACATGAGACTAGTTTCTTTCCTTATTCGTTGTATAATATTAATTAGACGATTAATTCGTCCACTTGTTTGTTTCGTACGACACTTCCGACAAGAAAGATAAGGAAAATTGTTTCAAAAACACTTTCATCATCGTTTCGATACAAGTTTACGTAAATAGAGTACCAGCGTAAGTTTGTGCTCGTTGCGTATGTTTTACGTATGAAAATTGAAAATTTCGAAGTCGTCGACTTAAATCGTTAATAATTGGCAGATAATTTTATGCAGGAATTCCCCCTTTTTTTACGTGTCATCTCATTTTTGACAAGAGCGAATCTTTCACCAATAGCTCGGATACTATGTACCGAAATACTCCACGTATAAACGTATTGCAATTTCAATGGTAATAACCAAAATAAATTGATCTATGCAATTATATATTTCTATTTAAATAGAAATCATCGACAAGAACACTCTTTTCATGTGTTAAAAAAATCTCTGTAAAAGTAAAAAAATTGGACTGACAATGGAATTTCTAGATCGTCGTTTTAGCGTCTCCAAGATTGCGCAACCAATTCAAAACGATCGTGAGATGCATACCTGTCGATGATCATCGACCACCAACGAAATTCGCACCGAATTGATACCGAAGATTTTTATCGATCAAGGATCTTTTTTTTTTTTTTTTTTTTTTTACGTTGAGGAAATCTTCGTAAGACACCAGAGTCTTTTAAGGGGAAGAGACACCCAGGTAGTGTTGGATTTTTACCGACTAAAACACCTCCACGATGGCCGTCCTCCGCACGTTGGGAGAAAGCTCCGGAACTTTTTTACACACACAGAGCTCTCCCGTGCTGTTGTCCTAAAGGACAATGTCTTTTTTTTTTTTTCGCTCGAACAGGGACTTGAACCCTGGATTCTCAGATTAAGAGTCTATAATGCTCTACTGACTGAGCTATCCCCACCTCCATCGATCGAGGATCGATTAGAGGCTGTAACGCGTGTGTGCGTGTACGTCGAAAAGCTCAGTGATTAACCTAGAAAACCCGATGATCGTACATCGACCTGCGAGCGTACTCGTGACAGAAGACAGGGGAATGAGCGAGACACAGAGAGGAAGAAGAAAGGAAGGCAGCCTGTTTCTAAGAATCTCGACGTGCTAGCAAGCATCCCTTGGAAGCTTGCCAATATCGGCGTATCGCAAATATAGGCGGTTAATGCTGGCTTCACACCGAATCTCCTCGAGAAGATTTGTTGAAACGACACGTTCGTAAAACACTCGATTTTACGTAAAATTCGCTAAATTTTCGACGGTGTATCTTCGTGTTCTTCCGCCAGGCGATTTATTTGCAGTTGTGTTTTTCTTCTCATGATCTTTAACCCTCTTGCCATTTTTGTAATTACAGAAGTAAAATGGTCCCATTGGTGGTCAGAATTACATTCACCTTACATCATTGAAACTGACAGATGAAACTTTAAATATTATAGTATTTTTTGTTCTTTTTAATATTTCATCATTCCATTTATTTAGCGGAGAAAAAAAAACACGAACTTTACGTTCAACTCGATAGAATTACCAGAACAGTTCAAATAGTTATAAAGTTTAAACAGTAATGTACTGCTTTACAGGTCATTTACATTAAAATAGAGAAAAACATATATAAGCTTCATTCGTAGTTAATTATATGTGTTATAAAAAACATAACACATGGGATAGGATAATCCTTTCATAGGACATTTTCGGAGATGCTCCAAAGCTTTCTAAAAATTTTCTACAAATTTTTACAAATTGTACACATAAGGGGAAGTCTCATGTCAATTTCGTAATATATTCTTCTATAATTTAGTTTCCAACGAACGACAAGAATCAACATTCGCAAACGACGCGACGCGACGCGAAAAGATCGTGCCGCGATCTCTTATTGTGATTGTGAATCTTTCTCGATCGTGATAACAGCAACATTATCGACACCAGACTAATACCTTTATTTTATAACGACTGTCTAATAAGACTATTTATCGCTTAGTCGATAAGAGGACAGGTGTAATTAGTCTTAATTACGCACACGTGCGTTTAAATCTATTAAATCCCATAAATTTGCCGAACCTGTGTTAACGACTTCTCCGATTACCATTGATATCACTGTCCTTATCAGTTCCCTAATTTCTCACCGCATCAACTATTAATTACCAGGGGAAACTGAAACTCGAGATTATAAACCTCGACGAGTAACGTGTCAAATTTCAAGTAAACTCGCGAATAAAATTCCCAATAAAAACGTGTTATGCTCCGTCCGTGCAGAAGCATAACTCGCAATTACAGTTAACTTACAGACAGAGAGAGAAACAGATAAAAGCGAGAAGAAACCGAAGAAAAGACACGAACCGTGAGTTCGTCCGTCCACGTGCAGGTACAGCGAAACATTAGAATGTATCAAGGAGTAAATTTAACCAGAGTGATCGCGGTGTTGGTTGCAAATGTTGGTAGCTAAAACCGTAGGTGAGCGTAATAAAGGTAACAAGCGAGCCAAGTTACAAGCGAGCTAGGTACTAGGAAAATCATCAGCGAGCATGTTCGGAGCCGCGGTGTAGTTGATTATTCAATTGACTGAGAAAAATGAAACATGTAAAACGCGAGAGACACATTATGCGCAATCTGCTTCATAATCGACTGAATCAGTCAGGGCAGCCAGAAATTAGCGGTAATGAACGATAATGAACGGTATGAATAGATTCGAGAATACTTACATCTAATACAGCAGTCGCAGAAAGATATCGTATTACCTCTACAATCTCTGATTACACGCTGCAACTCTGTTTCAAAATGTTCACCGCGGTTGTTAATACAAGACTTTGAATTTGTTCTTCAAACGTTACTTCGATTTTCTTTCGACTCTCTCACTAACTTGCAATTTTTAATATCGTATGTCGTTTCGGAACTAGAACGTTCTCGTAGAAACAGAATCACGCGGAAATCTCGGTGGAACGTACATGCGAAAATATTCAACGAAAGTCGAAATACAATACATATACAGCGTTCGAAATAAAATATAATATAAATGTATAATGCGGGAAAAATAATGTTCAAAAGTATCGAAATAAGAAAAAAAATCGGCATTATGAGGGTGAATTCGAGGAACTTGTTTTTTTTTTTTTTTAATTTCTCCGCAGACAAAAGTGTGACTGATGAAGATCAGGTGATTGCAGAAGTATTATAATATTTTCCTGATTATCAGATGAAAGTATTCACATTATAACGTAACAGCATATTTCTTATTTATCATTCATTTCGTATATCGTTTTTATACATATATTAACGATGAATTGATCTATAAACTAGATCGACAAAGAACTAGTCGCAAAGAATCGACGAAAAATTGATTAGAAAAAACTGAAACAATCTGTATAATATATCTATCTGTAAGAATAGAATGTAAGTTAGATTTAAGCTCAACATCAACGGGGCAAACCTTGGTTTTCTACCCGCCGCATATTTTTCACAACATAAACGATAACTAATCTAGATGACGTAATCATCTAAATCAGAATCAGAGCCAAAAGCACACGACAAAAACAAAAAAACAAAAAAACAAAAAAACAAAAAAAAACGAACCCGTCTCATGTAAGACACGGCGATAAGTATGAGAGCTAACAACACGTAGCTTAACGCTTATGTAATACCGCGAATGTAGATGAGTCTTGCGGCTGTGTTTGTGCCCGTATTAACAAAACTACGTTACGCAACTAAGACTTGAATAAATATATTATCAAGGAAAAAAGTAGAGCATGAGACTTTTCATTTGTAATATTTTACGTTTGTTCTGTTGTGCGAACGTAACGTTACGCAGGTAGATTAATTAAAATTAAAATATCTTCCGAAAGTAATTCAACGCATGTAGATTAACAATTTTATTTTATACAAAATGTCGGTATAATTTTGTTTGAAAGAAAAAAGCACCAACAACATCGGAATACAATTTTCCTTTCGTACGAAGTCGTTCAACCTGCGCACGAAACATTTTTCACGATGCATTTGTCGAAATGCAGAAACGACAGTTGTTTTTCGAAAAATAATATTTCATACAAGTTTGGAAACATTTGCATAGTAAAATAAAAGGAAAAAAAGAAAAAAAAGAAAAAAAAAGAAAAAAAATGGAAGAAAGGATTCTCGATTCTAAAATTCAGTGACCCCATAAAAGGGATTGGTCCGAGGGATTTCTGAGCTGGAATCCCACTTCGGACGGCACCAATTATGGTTCTTCCTTCTCACAGACACTCACAAAAAAACTTCAATTCCGTATCTCCGCAAAGAGAGGAAACAAGCAATTAATAATTCGATCGTGGAACTTCTGCACGCGCGCGAAACCGAAATCGTCGCGTCGGTAATTTTCCCGGAGCTGCTCGACGAATGTAAATAATCAAAATCTTCGCGTAATCTTATCAGAATCGGCACATAGAGACGCACAAGTGAAGGTAAAGGCGTCTCGAAAACCGATGAAAGGGAACAAGAGAGGAAAGAAAGGAAAGAGAGAAAGAGAGAAAAGTCGCGCACACCTGACACACATCTCTCGTCGTGACAAATCCGATTTCGTTCGATCGGAATAACCAGACACGATGGCCTGACGTAACGTCACCCTCTCGTACACACGAGATCACGACGACAGGTTCTACGACAGAACGACGACACGCGTCAAATTCGTGGGATCCTTTAATGGTTACCTTGGTCCGGTGTCATCCCCCCCTGAATAGAGGTTCTCGGGGTAAATTCAAATTTTCGAAGAGCCACCACCGGTAGTGGCGGGGAGGAGGAGGGGCAAGTGGAATTCGTCGGACAGGTGCGCCCGTTGGTGGAAAATCATTGTGAGGAAGAGAGACGAGAGAAAGACTAAAAGAGAGAGACAAATAGAAATACAGGGTGTCCTAATATTAAAGGTACAATGTCACGAGAATTTTTTTTTTTTTTCATTCAAGGCTCCGTTTTCGAGGACAATCAAATATTGACAATTGTCCTTCGATTTAGTTAATCTTGGAATACAACAAAGAACAGCCCGTTATCCCACGTGCGAAAATATATACAATTTGCTCGTGCAGGGCTCGTCGTTTTCGACGATATTCGATTTATCACGTACACGTGTAGTAAAGCGAATTCTTATCTGAGCCTATGTACAAACTCTACTCTCCCGAAAACGGGGAGCCTTAAATGGACAAATTTTATCTGTACTCTTTTTTTTTTCTTTTTCAGTTATAACCCGCTGCCGATTAGCCATCCCTGTCCCGATAATATTCAAGTATACTTTCAACAAATATTCAAACTCAACTTTCTCTCTCTCTCTCTCTCTCCTTGCACCTTCAACGCCGGGACACCCCGTAGAAAGAGAAGAAAGGGAGGGTGGTGGCAAGAGGGGAAGAGGCGTTGATCCAACGTGCAGAATAGAAACGCCGGGGTGCCAGGTGTTTCTGAAAGCTATTTTCGATTGCAGTTTCGATGAGAGTGCAGAGAGAGAGAGAGAGGGAGAGGGAGGGGATAAGGCTGGTCCGCGGAGTTGTGTATTTTTAGGTGGTGCACGGCATGCGGCGCACCACCGCAACGTTTCGACACGACCCGAAATAAAGTGTTTATCGAACGACACACACGTTGGATCGCATAGAGAAGAGAGGCTTTCGTCGTCCCTGGCCAGGCGAAAGTAGATCGGTTTACGGGACACGTACGGAAGACAATGCGTAATTAATAGCCCGTGCTTCCTTCCGTTTCCGGCTCTATCCGCTAACACACTTCCCGAGCGTGTATGCCTATGTGCAACAACACATGTCGGATCTCTTGTTTTTGAGGGGGTGGGGGAAGGGAACGAGCGATTCTAATTACCGATTCCGAGCGTGTCCGTTCGAAAACGCGGGAAATATGCTGCGAATCATATATATATATATATATATATATATATATATATATATATATATATCGGTTGATCAAATTTGGGGGACAGAGCGAGTGAATCGGTCGATGGATTTAAATCGACCGATCGATCTCAGGCACTGGACTTTGATTTTTAAAATTGGCATTCATGAATATTTCGCCGGGGCTGGTGATAGAAACGCGCGGTATTCCAATCGCGTGCTATCTATTTCACAGTTTGGGAAACAAAAGCGGCCATTTGCCGACACGTGCTCCAAAAATTCTATACGCCGTACACGGTTCCGCTTGAAACTGTCTTCGGGCAAACTGTGTTTGCTTCGAAAATTGGAAAATTTCACGTTGCAACAGAAGGTTACTACGTTTCAATACAAAACACGTTTGGTAGTATGTAATAAATTATAAATTGTAATTCAATATAAGATGTTTCATGCAACGTTTTATCCAATCTACAGACCATATATAGAGTTCTCTATCTCATATACATATATGTGTATTTAAATATTTACTTAGTGAAATAATTCAAATATCCGTGAATACACATACATGCATCTCTACGCGTACTCGTATACATTCATTTATAAATGCATATCAGTGAAATGTGGGATCTCTAACGATTGTTAATGTAGCGTCGAAATTATGTCACGTTAAAAATCATCCACCTAATTGATTCTTTTGATTAAAAAACATAAGACCGTACTAAATAGACTTGTATTAAAACACGTGGATTAAAAGCACGAATGATTCACGTTCAAAAATCTAATTCTGATAATTTAAGAATCATCCGCGACAACGAGAAATAAAGTATACTAAAAATAAAAGAAAATTAACTGAAAACAAAAAAAAAAAAAAGAGAAAAAATAGTATCCATAAAATTCTCGAGCAGATTTGTACATGTGCTTCGAGCGACGCGAGCCTCGACGATAATCACCTTGATAACAGAGCATTCTCGCCGCTTATAATTAATTACCGATCACCAGAGTTCAAAGTAATAGCCTGAAGTAAGTAGCCTTTGTTTGAACGCCAAGGTGGCGATTAAATAGCTCGGCTAATGATCCTCGTCGACATAACTTTTCGCGTAGCAAGGAACACGTGGAGCCTCTCTCTCGGCTCGTATGATGATGAAACGAGAGACGAAACTGCCCGCGAAACGAAATACATACCACGTTCACGACAGAGGAGCGAAACAGATGTGGAAAATTTCCCGCACGAACGAGAGGCGATCTGTCAGAGATGAAGAATCTCACACGTGTGTGTCTTCGACGGCTCAGGAGAGACGAGAAAAAAAACAACGAAACGTTAGAGAGCGGAGAGAATGATTCCGCCTCGGTAAACAATGTGTGCTCGTGTACTTTATTCTGAATTTATCGCGGCTTGGCAGAATCCACAGAGAGCGAGGAAGAAGATGCGAGTGGATCTGAGTGCCAATAGGGGCCATCATCACGGGAAAGACACGTGATAATGGCAGCGAAGTGAAACACGCACGTGCGGAACGCAAGAGGACGAACGACGAAAACGCTGCAAAGTGGCCGGCGCGGTGGAACGCGGTTATAAACGCGTCCGGCTACCAGCTATTTTGCGATGCTGGCCTAATTCCGATGCGGGAGACTGTTTGCCGGCGGATTTTCATTGCGATTAAACTCGCGTAAACGTCGTACAATTTACGGCGCGAGCAGCTACACATTTAACACTTGAAGAATTTTCTCTACCAGTGTGACCATCTATCAATGTTGATGACGACTGACGAATTATTAAACCGACCGGTTGTAGGATCAGTTCGTATAAATAGTACAATCTTATGGTATAGTAGTGAGCAATACTGAATTCGAAACATTCGTATTGTACAGTTTGAAAAGTCAGTCGGAGTGCAGAGATGTGATGGAATTCATTCATTTACAGAAGATGTTCCTCCATGCTCCTCGTGTTCACATTCCAAGTTTCCATCTGCTCTTTGTATCTACGTGCAAACACAGCAATTTACTGATAACAAAATAAATGATCAAACGACAGGCCGCGGAATTCGAGATGGCTTGGCCTCTCTAGAAACTTGCTCGTTGCATTATGTCAATCTAATACAATAAATTCGCTCCAATTGCACGCGGACGATTCGTGACCACTTCGTCCCCGCTCTTAATTGACTCTCTGAACCGACGGAATTCGCTAAAAATACCGACCGGATTGCGCAACTAACTATCATTAACTTGTTTGTAAACAACTCGCGGCATAAACAATCGTGAGCCTGAATGTTCTGACAAAATGTAACGCAGCAAATGTGTCTATCGCGCGTGACGAAAGTAAAATTGGCCCTGCCAACAAAAATCGAAAACAGCCAGGATTCGCAGTAAATTCGCAAGACGTCGACTTTTGACGATGACGTGCGAGTTAACTAGCGAGAAGAGGAGGAGGAGGAAGGCGGTTGAATGATGGGGTTGAATCCCTGGGGCATTTGTCTCGCGACAACAGAAAAGCAGCCTGAAAATAGAGAAGTGGCCACGTTATTTCAATAAGTCTGCATAATGCTCGGTCACTAACGTAACGAGCGGCTTTCCCGTTCCGTGATCCTGTTGGATGGACTCCATTGTCGCGTATACGGCCGTGCGTATCTGTGAAATATTGCAAACGGCACGTTTCCAAAGCTACGCGCGCGCCTATTCGCGTGCACGCTCGAAAAAACACACCGCCGCGTCACAAGCACACGCCGGCTACTGACAACGAGCAAACACGCTGCGTAATAATAGAGCCCGGCGGAGATTGATTAGTTTTCCACTCGTTTAGAAACCCGCCCGTTGCTCTACGCGTGTACAACCATCAACGGCGGTTGGCAAAAGCGCGAGCCGCTTTTTTTTTTCTTTCTTTCTTTCTTGAAAATAATTTTGAGAAAGAAAACGGCGCAACATCGTCGTAAATTCGTCGAAAGAAGTTCAACTGTTGAATGTTTTTTTCTTTTTTTCTAAAGTGGGATAAGGACTATTATAAATAAAGCAATGAACAATTGTCGAGAAGCAAACAACCTTCCCCTTTATTTCCTTGAAACGAAACGAGTAGATTTCTTTTCGAATATTTCAAATTTCCCCCGTGTAGTTGAAAATACCATCGATTTCACAAAGGATGACAAAAATCCGCATTCCATTTTATAAAAATGTAAATTTACGCAGTCGATATTCACGCGCGCAACAGTATGAAAATTCACGAAAATCTTCGGCGACAAGCCGAATTCACGCGAATCATGGTGTTTCGCGTGGAAAATAGACGCTCGTACGTATTGTTGCACATTCGAAAAGACACACAGGCGCGCGCGCGCGCGCGCGGTTGAAAATTCGATTGGTCAGAATGCAACACGGCCTATGAATCATCGTTGCGGTCGTTTCACGCTCTTCTAATCGACGCTGTAAAACGAAACGAAATGTAGCGGACAAAAGATAAAAAAAAAAAAAAGAAATTAAAAATAAAAGCGTGACCAAAGGAAAAAGAAGTATAGTGACTCATCGTGGCCGCCACTATTGAAATGTTATTTCAGTGAGTGAAAGTGCTATTAACGCGATGCGTATCGCTCGATGCAATTGTTAATTAACCAAGCCAACGTTCACCGCCACGCTTCGGCTGCGCCAGAGAATAAGAAAAAAAAAAAAAAGAAAAAGAAAAGATCATGTGAGTCACCTTTAATTGGAAAAAGCCGGTTGACGAATCCATCACTCTACGGTCCTTTGTGCGCTTTTGTAAATTTGCAGTTTTTTCACGCGAGTTCTTCTGTTACATTGGAATTTTCACGGACGATCGACACAGTACAGAAATTCAATTTAATCGTCAAGTTGTAAGAAAGGCCGCAATTTACGAATTGATTGAGTAAATAATGATGAAAAATTGTTGTAGATAATAGATGTTAGAAAATTGTAGCAGTGACATTTATTAAATATAATTAAATTAAACGATACATTATACGCACTATGCAAAGCAACTTTTAAATTTGATTTGCTTATTATGATTACATTGCAGGAACCTGAAACAAATTTCAAATTTCAAAAGCTACCAGATATTTGGTGCAACTATAGTGAACACGTTTGATTATACTTTTTATTAAATTTGTACTTCATACACACCCTATATATGTTAATTTTTGCATACTTTTGACTAGACATTATACAACGACAAACATGTTCTTTTTTCTACATACGTTGTACTGAAATATTCTAAGCAAGAAAATCACTATTGATGTTAGAAGTATACATCGATATTGACCAACACTTTTGACTGATAGAGTGATCACAAAAATATTTAAATAATTAATTATTCATTGTATTTATAAGTTACGATATTCGACATTTATCATACGTTTGCGATCTGTACTAGTCTTCTAATAAATAATCTTCTTGTAACATTTAACTGTTCGCATTAATGTTCCTCTTTGTGTGCTCCAATATTATAAAATAAATTATAGAATTTATAAAAAGAAAAAAAAAAGGAGTTGTCACTTTCTTTTTGACGAACTTAAATTATTAAATAACATCCATTTCCCCATTTTCTTTGTACTTTCGTATAACTTATTTTAACATCATAAGTAGAGTTACTGATATGAATATATACATTTTTACTTTGATTTCAAATAACCTATGGTCGTATCTCATTACGATGCTAATAAAATTTCGAAATCTCTTTCTATGAAGATTTCTGATGATAAACTACTGTTTAAATAGAACTGTACGAGACGATCGTTGAATAAAAGTGTGTGAACACGAAGGCACACACACACAATCACAATATCTTCCATTTATTTTCAGCAATTTAACCGATTGTCTCGAGAAACGTTATCTAAATTGTTTCTCTATAAACAAATCGCGGATATATCAGGGAACTGTGTTTACTGCGATTTTGTTGGCAATCTAAAGCGAGCTGTTGGCCGAGATACTTGATCGACTACTCAGAAATTAGCACTATTTTAACTAGTAATTGTTCGATCCCACCGATGCAGTTCACCCTGTCTACACCCTGTTTTCACATCGAGTGTATAGAGCAATGACGTCAAGAGACTGTTGGAAAACATGGTCCATTTAAGCGCTTCAAAACCAATCCTCCACTTGATTCAAGGATTCGAACCTAATATCGAAAGCCTTGTAGAGAGTTTGGAACACACACACACACACACACACACACACTGGATGGAATCCACGACACGTGGGATCCATTTCAAGAGTTTAACGGGAGGCGTTAAAAAAAAAAAAAGTTCGTACGAACTGTGTGTTCTATCTGATCTTGTAGCCATTTTTATGTTCCAATAAACTGTTTGCCTTTGTAAGAGATGAAATAATAATGTTCAAAATAATCACTCTTGATCTCCATGCAAACACGCGATCATCGTGTCAACGAGTTCCGCAATTTTTCAAAAATTTCAGACGTATCGTCTGAATCTGTTGGCAGCCTTTTTTGCATATATACACATTGATAATGAATGCACGATTGTCTTCGATTGTCCCCACAAAAATGACTATAGACTTCGAGACGAGATCAAATAGGACACATTTGAAGTTTCTTTCATTGCTTTTAGTGTGACGAACTTTAGATATTGCGATGCACTCGGTGTATTAATTATTATCCAGATAGTATTAATATTTCTTTCTTGGCTCGTAATTACCAAGTATATCCATTTTTAGCATCGATTTATGTAAGAGAGATATAAAAACATTACCATAACTCGTTTTTTTTTTCATAATTGCGTATTAGATGGCAATTTATCCAGGTTGTTTTACATTCTTTTTCTTACATTAGTTTTAGGAGGTTTCACTATGTACTTCTAGGTAAAAAAGTGTTACAATGTTCCTCGCGTTGTTTTTACTTTACCTTGGGAATTCCCGTCGCATTTGACTGATATTGTTCATGGTTGCGATTTCTTTAACCTGAATTTGAAAAGCAGCAACAGCACACGAACGATACAAGACAAAAATCGCTTGTGTATCATTGTATTTGATTTGTGTAATATTGGTCTAAGAATTAAAATTTAGAATTTAAAATACTTCTAATACTTTTGCACTAGTTCTACACTCTAAACTTAGAATTTAAATATTCTCGCTCAAAAAAGACTTTAGGATTTATTTCCCACTTTTAACAAAACCTAATAGTCGGTACAAACTGTGAGCCTTCTCGATAAAATTATTAATACATCGTGTTATTTTTTCTTTCTCGTGCAAACGACTTCAAATGCAACCTGTAGCTTGTCTGCAATTTTTCTTCGAATTTCAAAAAAATCATCTTGCAAATTCTCTTGCATTCGACTTAATTCGTTGCAACCAGCGCAATGTAAAGTTCTACTATTACCGGGATTTCTTTACGAAAGCAAATATAAAACGTAGAATAAAAGTGAAAAGATTACTTCGCTCGATGTGCATTATTTAAATGGCTATTTCTCCAGTTAAATCTGCAACAATTTGACAGAGAGACGTCGAGGGACAAATGAAAAATGAGCCGCTCATTTGCCAAATTCCGTAAAACAAACTACATAAAATAGAGAGAATAAAATGAAATAAAATAAAGAGAAATTGATAAAATAGCATAAATTCACTTTTAAAACACGCATTATTAGAGACTTAACGATACACAAAGTGCATGAAACAATCACATCACAATCATGGTAAATTACTCATTATTCGGCGACCAGAAAGAACTTAATCACGAGTGCTTAATCAAACATTAAAAAAAAGGGGCGGTAAAATTATGAGAAAAAAAAAAATTTTTTAAAAATGAAAATTTGGAGTTGATCAGTTTGATCGGCGAGCAAATTTCAAATGTCCAACGAGATTCTAAACTCGGGGGGCAGCGAGGGTGTAATTATAATTTGCCGTCAACCTGACGGATCTAATGATTCTCGAAATTGTTTCGTAACCGTCGGCATAAACAAGCCAAAGATATCGTCCGACGTTAGCTCATACGCGAAGGTAAAGATAGAACCTCCTCGTTTCGCGTTTGCATCGCTCTCGCGGCCGTGTAACAAGTGTTAGAAGTGTATTATTTTTGGAACACCGGGTAGATGCCGGGTAGAAGAGAAACCGAAGGAAAGCCGGTCCCCCATCCAAAAGCATCCGATCGTCGTGTCTCGTTCCTCCCGTCGTAAAATCCCGGCACACAGGTTCGGTCGTTGGTGTGCATGTATCGTCGATAAACCGTCGATCGAAACGGGCCATCGCGGATGGATCTCCTGTTTATTGGAACAACTCCAAAGACGTTTCCGTTTTGGCCGAGTGCAGTCAATCTCCGAGCGATGTAATAACCACGCATTCTCGTGCAACTTTGTTTAGACATGCGCCACATCTGGACGTCTGTTTCGCGCGGCAGGATTCTTGGAATTTTTGCGTACGAAATTACGCGAAACGCTAGTGTTTACTCGTTTAAGTTACGATATAGGTCCTTTAAGTTACGATATAACACAGTGGGATTGTTAAAAATTGCGAAGTAAGAACCATTCGTATGTGTTTATTTCTCTTCGGGAGTTCGGTGGAGATTTGGTGTAGTGTGTATATATTTTTCGAATCGACGTCGACAGTTTCGAAATTATCAGAATTCTCGATGCGAAACTAATTTTCGCGAACCTTTCGCAGGAATTTTCGCGGGATTGTGCGATATGTTTTACGGAGGTGAATGATTACGTTAACATTGAGATTGCTAGAATTCTGTAGAAATTTTGTAGACCTGAATTTGAGTGATACTTGATCTTGGTTGTCCGAACTATTCTAACATTAAAATAATTTGAAATCAGAAAATTTTGTAATTTTCTTCATTGGGAATGATCTCATATCATTAAAAATGATCTGAATTAATGAAACATAAAAATGATTTGATTTAATGATCTTACATCATTAAAAATGATCTAATTTAATAAAACATTAAAATGATTTGAAATCAGAAAATTTTGTAATTTTCTTCACTGAGAGTTTTGAAGAATTTATGAAATAACCAATTCATAATTTTCCAAGGAAATTTTACAGATCAGTTACACATGACGTATAACAAAATTTCGATAATATTTACAACCGGAATGAATTTGAATTTTTCACACTGAGGACATACATTTGTGTCGTTTTTGACGAAGCACGATACCAAAACTAAAGCATAACTATTCACATAACAATATCAACCACTAACATAAATTTGTCGAATAATTCATAGCACGTGCAATTTCTAACCAGTAGCACGATCAAGACAATATTCATTGTTCCTACAACGTGTAAAGAATTGTACGCGTTAACAACAGAGAGGAAGTCTTTTTTTTATTTAGCTTTTACGATAAAAGCGAAGCAAAGTATGAAAGGTGTATATCGTTCGAACAATCAGGAGCGCTATTGTATAATAAATAACAAATAAAAGACTCGCTACTTCCCTTGCATTGTGTATTTTCCATTTCGCTTTCTTCGTGGTGAAAACGTCACACCAATAACTCTGGCGTTCACGTCTGTTACGTAAAACTCAATTTACTTATTTCTTTTTTTCTTTTTTCTTTCGCGAGCGAGAAGAGAAATTATTATCGAAGCGAAGAATCGCGCGTGTTCGCAATATATTTATTATAACGCGTGTAGAGGAACGTGTATAATCGTAAGAGATTACCGATGTTCTGTAATCGCTGTGTAAAGCTCACAACACGGCAAACAGAAGACGAGTACACGATGTTTTGTTTCTAAGTGCCAAGGCAAATATACTCGTTCCTTCTCATTTCATTCTTGATACGAAGCAGAGGGGGGGAAAAGAAAAAAGAAGAAGAAGGAATAATTCAACCGACTGGTCTGAAACGTCAAATTTTCACGAAATTGTGCTGCGACTCGTAATATTTAAGAACGAAAATTATTAAACTGGTAATGGAGGCATACAAAAATTAAAAAAAATGAACTTACTTATTTGTATATTGGTATATATATTATTTGGAAATTGGTATATAGTTTCGAAAAAATAAGTCAGAAGACATGCGTTAACATAAAAGCGATATTAGTAGAAATGGTATCGATAAGAATAAATTGGAGTATGAAAATCCACTATACCACGAACAAAAAGTATTTATGTCACATAATGCACCTCTTTGTACCAAACAATTTTTTGTAGATGAAAATATCTTTTCGAAGACTTCAATCCTTCGAAAAATATTCCACTATTCGCATTTAAATGTAAAGTATATAAATTGAAGATCACCGAAAAAGCGATATGTTTAGAGTTTACGATTACTTGTGTCAATTTGTAGAAAAAAATTCATTCGTTTCTTGGAGAACGAATATTAATATTAATTAAGGAAACAATAAAAAGTGAAATTTAAAAGTTCATATTCCCTGATAGATATTCATTGTATTTTTATTTGTTTTTATCTAAAATTATTGTTAAAAATATCACGTTTTATTACAAATGAAAAGAGAAGCTCACCTTTCGATAATTGTCTTTCATAGACAATTGAAGAAAAAGAAATATATTATTTTTCTTTTCATCCTTTTGGCTACAGCTACTTTCTCTATAACTTTCTTATTTTATATAAATTTCATACGCTTAATATTTCGAAAAGTTTTTGCTTTCTGAAATCGATCAAGACTCACATGTTCGTAGCATAAGTTTCCTATCCAATACTTATTGCTTACTCTTTGTTTCCAAAAGGCAGAAGACAAAAATGTCAGGAACCAAACTTGCTCATTGTAACGTTTAACTAATAAAATTCATTTTTTCTTATTCATCGTCGCCGACCATCGGTGGTATCACGATTCTACGTGTCACGACTTGGAAACAATAACCACTCGAATGACGAACCCGATAAATTCGCACGCTCGAAATCGGACAGTTTTAAAATACGGGCTGCCCATACAAAGCGAACAATCCCTCATTGTATCGATCGGCTCGTTTAAAATGACACATCGTTTATCCGGCGAGAAACCTCGCTATCTGTCCCTTTGATCTGATGCCGGTGACGTTCGACAGATGCACGCGTCCCGTTACTAAATCATCGTTAAAGGGATACAAATTGCACGCAATTTTCCAAACCGACCGGCGAGACATTAATCAGCCGGCGAGAAGTGAAAAGTAAAGCAGAAAGAGGGGAACGAGAACGCCACCGAGGGGAAAAAAAAGGAATTAAAAAAAAAAGAAAGAAAAAGAAAAAAAAAATAGTGGCCGATCGACGCGGCGATAAAGAGGAATAATTATCATCGTCGGCGTAAAAGCCGATTCGCGTTCGATAAGCCGTCGCGTTGTTACGTGCATTATGCTATCGAAGGATCCGGCAACTATCGCGCGCGAACCGCGAAAAATTCAAAGAAATGGAAACGAGAGCGAATTGCTTCGCTTTAATTTCGCAGGAAATTTCAAATGGCTCCTCGTCCATAATTATTTGTACGTCGGGATGTCGTTAATTCTCGATACGATCTCGAGCAGCGGCTGAATAACCAGGTATACTCCGCTTTTTTCCTCGGTAAATTGAGTAAACCAACCAAGAAAATCAAGATTGTACTATTTCCAATGCGTGCTGAAAATCCATGTGTCACTTATATAGTAATAGTAAACTTTTCATTTCTCTTTCTTGGACAAGTGGAATTTAAGTAACGAAGCTACCGCTGTTTTTTTTCTTTCAATTATAAAAATTATATTATTTCATATGCAAATATTCATACGTACAATGTATAATGTAAATTATACTGTACTGTGTCACATTACATCACACGATGCAATGTGCATTGTAAATATTTAAATATCTAAATCACATTTGCTTTTCTACTGTTACATGCGACAAGTTAGAAATTACTCTCTCAGATTTAATAGTTCCAGCGCTGACTGAAATTAATTCACACGTTGCACACTCGCACATTTGCAAATTCATAGCGATTCAAACCGAGAATGTAGGAAAATCTTGACATTCTCTTTCTCTTCCAATAAATACAATTTATATAAATTACCAAGAGACTATCTTTTTATTCCTACACACCTTTCACTTATACAGACAAAAAAAAAAAAACAAGAAATTCGGAACGTTCGAGGAGTTCGTTAGTTCTAACGTTAAATAGATCGATTCAATCGACGATAGACACGTTTAATTAATGAATCACATCGTTGCACGTTGCAAATCGTAATCACACACACACATACACACACACTATGCTGTGTAAGTAGTCTGGTATCGACTAAAAGTCGACTAAAGAACATGTGTAAGGTGTTTCACGGCAGTCTGCAATCTGCCATCGATAAGATACGTTCCAGAAAAATAAGGAACAGTCTTCGGAATCGGTGGAGTTTTTCGCGGAAACGAATGATGCGTTTACCGCGTTGCAAGACAGTTGCTGGAGATTCTCTCGATTGCATAACATCCACGAGTACGTCGCCTCTTCCCAGTAACGTGTCCACGAGACTCGACACCCTTCGAAATAAATTTCCACTTTTTCTTTTTTTTTTTTTTATCGAGAAATCGTGAAATTTCTTCGACGATACCAAGGTTTTGCATCTCCGATTAATAAAGTAAAGTCTAAGTAAATTGACAAGAATTTAACGGCACGACTAATACGATTGATAAAATGTTCGATAAATTATATTTATTGTGAAATGAAAAGAAGATATAAATTTTTTATTGGGAATAAAAAAATTATATTTATCGGAGATACGAATTATATTTATTGGAAATGAAAAGAAGATATGAATTTTATATTCGTACAAAGTGCGAGAGTTTATTGTCGTGAATGTTAATTGACCATGAATTTGCGGTTTGAAAAAATGATTCGAATTCTAAGTCGAATTAACGGAGTTTGTCGATAATACTATTTTGTTGCGATATACATCGTTGGCCGAACGATATTATATTCATTTTAAAATCGGAACATAACAGATACTTTACACGACGACGAATCTGTGTAATGTTAACGCAATTAACAATCGTGTTATCAAATACACGCGAAATTCAAAAAATTCTTACCACCTACGATAAATACCGAATTTGAAAGATGAAGAGCTGATTCTGAGATTCTTCGAGTTTCTAACGAAATTTCCCTTTTATTTCTAATTTTCTTCCCGGATTCCGCGAGATTGTTTTCTCTCTTTCCTCTAACTTTTCTTTCAGAAGTACAGAGTCTCTCTTTTAGAATTGGAAAATTAGAAAAAAGGATATTCAAATTCAAGTCGTTTTCCTCAAAATTCTAAGCTCACAGGCTTCGTTTCTAAATAATTCATTGTTTGAATTAATCGCAGTTTCTGTGAAACACGCTTCAAATTAACGTCGCAAATGAAGTAAATATCTACACTTGCTCGAGTATAAAATTCATTAAAGGTATTCATATTTGCCTGAAATCCATCGTATGCTCTAGACTCTCGATCCAAACTGTACATCTGCTTCATTCTCATTACGATATTCAATATATACATCATATTATATATACGAGTTTCAAGCATTTTCATCCGCGTAACTATTTCTCTCCTTTCTTCTCATACAGTTCCTACAATAATTCTCGTTTCCTCGAATCCCTTAATCCCCAAATCGCTATTCCAAACATCGCGCTATCGTTATCCAAATATTCTCGTCGTTTCAAACGTATCAGACATTCCCTCCCCCCCCCCCCTCGACGTTTACGAGTCGAAAATCCAGAATACCACGTCATCGAGAATAAATTAATGTAATAACATAAAGATTCTACAGTCTTTTATTGTACGCATTGCGCCAGAAGTAAAATAAAATAAAATAAAATAAAATAAAATAAAAAAGCCGCCTTTGACGAGATTTGACACGTTCGATCGTACGTAAACTCGCGTACACGGTGTTCGTAAGGTAAATACAAATGGTCGATAGAAACGGATGTGTGTGTGTGTGTGTGTGTGTGTGTCTGCAGGACGATGCGAAAACGCACGGCGCGCGACGAGATCTAGTCTCCAGCGATAGAGAGACACAACTAGAGACATAGTTATTACATAAAAGATAACGATTACAGGGCAACCTACTTCGCTCGCGAGGGGATTATCTTTTTACGTAACCCGTGGCCGTAGTCGAAGATATTTAAAGCACTTTGTACCACTGCCACTGGTTACGTTTTACGAGGCGAGAGGGATGATTTTCAGCGGCCAACTCGTAGGTTTGTTCGAATAAATTTCGCGACGAGATTGCGCTTCCTGGTACGTTTGGCCAAACAGATTTCACCGTTCACACGATGGTGAAAAGCTTATGACACTAACTGCAAGAAAAGATCATATCTCTCGGTTATTCCAAGATCGTTAAAAGTCGAGTGACATTTCTTCAGCTGCTCCGAAGCTTCGAATTGATAATTTCATGAGTTTCATGAGTTTCACGCGGTTCCATGAGTTTCAAACACATAAAACGCTCCTTCTTATTTTATTCTATTCTATTTTATTTTATTTTATTTTATTTCATTCTATTCCATTTTATTTTATTTTATTCTATTTTATTTCATTCTATTTTATTTTATTTCATTTTATTTTACTTCTGGCGCAATGTGTACAATAAAAGACTGTAAAATCTTAATGTTATTATTAACTTTGAATCTTAATGTTAATTAACTCAATTTCGAAAATGTAACACGAACGAGTATTCGATCGGTATTCGAGGTCATCGTTCAATTCTCTCCATTTCGAAATTCCAAAACTTCTTAATAATTCGTATTATTTCTGTGTTTTTGTCCGTTGATAATCGATACGGGCTCTGCTGATCCATCAGACATTTAATTACTATGTAACAAGTTTATATTATACGAGAGCCTCAATTGATATAAATGGTTTAAAATTGGAGAGAATGAGTTTGTTAAAAAGATCGTGCATTTTCTCTCACGTTAGTGAAAAATGAGAATCAATTTTACAATCGTAAGTAAATAACTTCGACAGTTTGATTGTTAGGTTGTCGTTAGTTCACTAGTTGGAAGGAATCCAACTTTTCATTCATAGTCGTGTGATCACAATTATTATTCTCTCACTCGAATGAAACGAACGTTCTGCTCTTGAGTTGTTCGAAAAATCACGACGAGATACTGTAATTCTCGGTAAAAAAAAGAAAAAAAAAAGAGAGAGAATCTCAATTCAACTGAGGGCCTCGTAGTTTAGCTATTTTCACATTCTTCGCTTCTCAGAGATAACAAGTGAGAAAAATTTGAAAGATAAAAACTGCGTCTTCCATCCTTTCACGATAAGAATGCACGCGTTTCAAACAATTCTAAAATAATTCTTTTCGCTCGTAATTGTAAACTTTTGCCACTCGTTAACACACCTGCTTTCTTCGCCTTTAAGAATCGATGAAAAGAGACAAACAACCTCGAACGAAGATAACGACGATAACCGTGTGATTTATAGTAATTCATGCGATAATTGCGGCTGGTAAACAGGCGCGAATGTGATGGATCGCGGCGATTCGTTCCTCGACTTTGGCTTCCTTGACTTCTCTATCTATGTTTTATCGATCGAGGAACAGAGATACGTTTCTTCTACGACAAGATTTACTTCTTTACTCGCAGAGTGATTTCCATACGAGCGTTTAATAAGAGGAGTAGCAATTACCCAAGTAATTTGACAAATTGCGTACGAATTGGCAGATAATAATATAACAATGCAACGAAAAAATGTAACAAGGTGTATGAAAATTGCAAGTGTGTGAAACAACGATTAAAAAAATATAGATATGTAACTTTCAAATCAGACAGTGATACAGATTGTTAATCAAGGGAGATTTTGTTGAAAAAAAATGGTCGATCTTTTTGCATTGTCTGCAGTTGTGCACAGGTAAGTGGAAATGATTTTCCTAGCATTGTTTGCAAGATCTTGGTGTAAGTACATGTACAATAATTGTAAAACAGTGTATATGAAGCTGTTTCGAAGGGAGAAACCTCCACCTCCTAAATTGATTTTCGTCGAAGATTCTTTTATGTCAAAAAGGTTGAAACCATCCTTTTATAATAATCTTTAAACGTTGGATGACCCCACTTTGATAAAGTTTCGATCTTTCTTCACCAAGTTATAATTATAACTGCGGATTCTTATGTATTCGATGTAGAATAAAAATTAATTCTGTGTCTTTTTTTAGATTTCATCAGTTATTCATTGCTAAAAATAATTCTGTGCTAGTAACTAGAAGTCATTCAAAGTTATTTAAAAGTTATTTAAAATTTCAAAATAGTGTCAAAATATTTGAACTTAGAATCGAAAACTTATAGAATATTATTGATCTGATTCTATTGCACAGGCACAGGAATTAATTTCATTTACACAAAAGCAAGAATACATAAAATATCCACGATGTTATATCGTTTCCTTTCTGTTTATATTCACAATTACTTACATAAAAATATAAATTTCCATAAATATTCGCTGACTGAAATAATTTCCAAACGAAAGTTTTATGATCTCTTTCAATTATGTTGCTAAGTACATGCTTGTAAATGTGAAAACTTCTATGTACGACATACAAATGTTAATCTATTGAGAACCAAGCAATTTTTTAAATTGATATCCTCTATTGATGGACAAAATATCAAGAAAACCCTGAGAATTTCCTTTTCCAGCTGCAATATGAAAAAACAATTGATTTTCGAAAGAACAGCAAATGAAATATTCAGCGTCAACCCAACCTTTGTCCTCTATCGTTCGATATTATTGGCCTAGTGACTATGGTAGTGAGTTACCTATGATAGTAAAAAACTTTGAACATTCAATCTCGCTTCCATACTTTCCATACATCGTACAAATATAGAAGGCTCGAGTAGAAAATTGCAAAATTAAATAACGCGTAGGTTGCAATGGCTTCAGCTGACGTTCCAGCTGATACCAGCTAAGAGTCGACGAGTTAACAAACACACGCTCGGTATACGTTTCGATTCGAGAAAAAAAACCAATTCCAAGCGGATGTTGGATACGCAGGAATGTTTTACACAGGCAATCTAGCGTTTTGCGCTAGAATTCAGCCGTCATCCACGCCACCCGCCCGAATCGAAAGAAAACCACAAATCGCTCGGCTCGATAACCGTTTGTATTAAAACCTGCGAGCAAACAAACAGATAAACGAATCGTCGACTCGTTGACCCAGTTACTACCTCGTGATAGACACGACACTACGTGTGCGCAGTTTCGAACGAGAAAACCAGTCGCATTTCTAAACGGCCCGACATTCCGATCCCTTATCACCTATTAAGAATAATATCGAGCCCGCTTCGATAGTCGATCCGGTAGTCGTTCGAATTTCTTGAAATTACGTCCTTCGGATATGTAACGTTACACAGCTCCGAGATGGAGGGATCGATCAGCAACGAAGAAAAACATTTGCCGGACAATTTCACATTTTTCGCAGACTGGCGAATTAATCGAACGTCTGCGAGCAGACATTCTGGCCTGTGTGTGTGTGTGTGTGTGTGTGTGTGTGTGTGTGTGTGTGTGATAATAAGATAACTGATAATAAGACGTTAAGAGCGGATTAAATCGATTTGTAACATCGCGAATTTTATCGTCATCGTCGAGCGTACGGGGAATATGGATTGGAAAGTCCCGTAGCGGCGTGTGCCGAAGCACGCGAAAAGATGTGATAGATGTTTGCTAATTAATTTTCCAGCGTGATTAATTTCTCAGGCTCGCTTTGAATTTCACTGGAATTTTTAAGCGAGCGGAGGAAGTAAAGTAAAGTATTTATAAATTCGAGGATGCAGTTTCTAACTTTTTCGTCTCTAACAAACGCACGCGGGTTGATTTTTAACGAGTAGAGGTTTGAAAATCTCTACTTAAGAATATTAAAAGATAATGTAATTAGTAAAAATTCCACTTTTAAACGTACTCGACTAAATATGTAACTTTTAAAATTATCTTTAAACAGTATTTTAGTATCTTTTTAGTTCATGCTGTAATATATGTTTTTAAAAAGTTTAAAGTACACCTACTTATTAGAACCTACATAGATATATTGTATAAAAAATTGAATATGTCATAAACCTCAGAGTCACAACGTTAGAAATTAATTACACATAATCACAACTTTCCAATTCAATAATAATTGTTATTATTTTAAATGTTTTTTGCACAATTCGAAAAGCTCAATCAAGAAATTGCACCGAAAGAATACTGTTTCAATATTACGATAACATTTAAAAAAAAAATTTAGATATTAGATCTATGATTTTGACAAATTTTTCCTTTTTCGTCCCAGTACACGCATGTTTTCTGTGTCTTTTTCACAAATAATATTCCACATCAATATATCACGTTCAGCGAATAAATTTGATACATTTATCGTATATTTATCGATTCACTCAAGAAGAAAAACAATTAGATCACTTAAGCGATCAAAGTAGCCTCGAAATTACTTTCTGAAGACACTAGAACAAAGGTAGCCAAAATAGTACACTATTAAATTCAATTGATGCTCGATAAGACTTTTTATTTTTGTTCTTTTATCGCTTTTCATTCGACGAGAGTTATAGATGTCTCACCTAAACATACAGATCGGATGTTTCTACGATATGATATAAAAACTCCGTTTAAAGAAACTCCAATTTGATCGAATTAAATTTTAATCAGTATTCGCCCATTGATTGAATCAACTCTTGCTGTTGTTGAATCAACTCGATTGAACGCGAACTTTTTTTTAACATACAAACGAAACTCCGATGAAACTATTTGTACGAGTTGAAACGTACAAACGAAAAGAGAAATATTTTTTCTCTGTATTATTAAATATATTTAAATATATGCATCACGGAGAGATACACTCGTAATTGCAATAAATGTACGCGAACAAATTTTAATTAAATCACGTGGAAAAGTGTAACGAAACATGATACAATGAAAGGATACGTTTCATATTATAGTTCATATCATAGTTAATATACGCTATTAATTAATTACAACATGGAATATAATTACACACTGTAATTATACTTCATGATTGGGTTTCTTCTTGATTGTTAAATTACACGCGTTTAATTACACCGTTAATCAAGTTTTCCATGAATTTCAGTTCTATATTTTCATAATCTTTTTTTCAATATTCTCCTAAGGTGCTCTCTTCATATATTAATTGCGATATTATATTATATATTAATTGTTTGCGAACATTTATTGCTGCATATAAATACTTAACAATACAGAAATTATACAGTTTTACATTAAGAACCTGCGGAAATGTCAAATCCAAGTAACAACACAATGAAAAAATACCCGTGTATATCAAAGAATGATTAGTATATTTTGAGAATTTTGTAGAATCAAAACGCACAGCGGTGTTTTAGAACTATCACACCAGTCAAAATGACTGGTTTTACAATTTTATTTTAAAATTTCTATTTCATATTACAATTTTCCCTCCGCAATGATGCAATGACTTTTACAGTGATAACTAAAGAAACAATATAATGAACTTCAGTTTATTTTTATTTGTTAGAAATCAAAATAATTTTGGTAGAAATAACTTCGTCTTAACTGTCGGTAGTTCTAGTGTTAAAGTCCCTTTTGTTTTCGACATGCACACGTTTTCGTCAATACTGTTAACTACTTACACAGAGAATTAAAAAACCGTGTGACTCCTCACTTTAGAAAAAAAAAAAGAACAAGGTTAAGCTTCGCGTGATTTTTACGCGTTCACTCCGCTCGAAACCGCTCTCGATCCAACTTCCATCCGCAACAACATTTTTTTTTTTTTTATCGCTACGAGCGATACAACAGCTTAGTAAGAAATCGCAAAGAATCGAAATCAGACGAAACGGTCTTTCGCCGTTTGAAATTATTCGTTCCAACGGGATTCCACCAAAAACAAGTTTCGAGCAAATTTCCTCTGCTCGAGAACGAGAAGCGTTGAAAACCAGCGAGTCTATTAATAAAAATCATCTCGTTCCCGTCTCCTTGAGGTACGCGCGTGTATGCATTTGCTACGTGTGTTCAGCATGCGAACGATAAAGCCGGGGGATCGTTAGCTTGCACGTGTCCGCCTCGTCCACACGCGTGCACGCTTCTGATACGTGACATCATCCAGCGGCGGATTGCCACCGTCGATCGCGCGAGCTTTCCACGCTCGCCGCGAGCACAACGCTTTCCAAGGTCTGTGGTGCCTATGAAATTCATCAGACACACGAGACGAGAGCGTACAAAGCTCTGTAAATTCATCGCCGCGAAGGAAGCGAGTCGGTCTTTCTGCGGACCGTGGTCGTGAAATGGTAAACAACAATCGTGTACGCGCATCCTGGATCGCGTCGCGTCGTAGGCGTGTAACACCAGCTCGTCGTACCAGCTCGCGACCGCGACGATCGTTTAACCACGGTGTTAAAAGGCTCGAGACGACCCCGGTCGCATGTTTGGAAATTTCATTAGCATTTACAGAGGTAGAACGGAGCATTGTCGCGGCAGGGGAGGGAATATATATCGAAAAGGTAAACTGATGACCGGCGAAGGAGAAGAAGAAAATGAGTTGAGCAACGTTTCTTCCAATTTTAGATAGCTAGTAAATAGAGATTTAGGATTAGAATTAGAACAACGTGATGCTACGTGGTGCAAATTCAGCACACAAGTTTCTATTCGAATTTAATCGTACGATTTGTAATTGTTTGCTTTTTTTCTGTTTAACTGCGAAATTGTGTTCGATTAATGTTGCAATAATCATGTCTCACTACCTATTGCAATATTGCAGAATGGAAGTATAGATGCAAGAATGGCGTCGATGACAAAGTTTCGAAAATTAGTGTCACTAATGCTTTAATAACTGAAGCTTTTACATCTTCAGTATATAGAAATCTTTATTTTTATAGAATCATGTAGATATCTTCAAATAAATCACAATGACAAATTGACGGGTCTCGATATCTTGGCGATTAATCCTACAGATAAAATTGTCTCCAAATATGAGCATATTTGGTTTTAGAATTAAACATGTGTCTCTTTTATCTGCTTCAAAAAATCCTCAAGTATCTCTGTCTTTGAAATATTTCGACAATTTATCACCTATTTTAAGAAGTAATTCGCGATTCGATTGGAATCTTCGACTACTGCTTCTGACAAAAAGTTCGATCAAAATCAGACGAAAGTATTTGAAAATGTTTAAAAAAACACTGAGATATTTTAGATATAAAACATCGTTTGGAATATACGAAAAACTATTATAATTTCGATTAAATTCTCGCATAGAGTCAAAGATTTCAAAGATCTCAAATGTTTTAAATACTCTTGCGTTTGATCGAAAACTTTTTGCCAGAGTACCAAGTATCTTTCGTCTTCTGTAAAATGTATAATTGCAATAAGTGTCTATTGTAGAATAATAATTGTAGAATAACTTTATTGTAGAATAGAATTAATCGGACAAACGAGAAAATCTAGAGGGAAACCGACGAATTTTATAAACCGACACTCCGGGTGATGTTCCGAAAATATATTGTTTGAGCATAATCTCTGTGTGCACGAACGATGCCCTAAAGATGCGAAATTTATTTTCTTTGGTAAATACACCGACCGCTACCACGTTCTCAACGTTCAATCTACAAACGTTCTTCGTTGAAACTCTGATCTTTGAAAGAGAGAATGAAATCTTGTCGAATTTTTCGAAATACGACTCGGAAGCAAGTGATTCTCGAATCTCGAGAAAACGAATCGAAAAGGAAGAACAAAACTGGTGCATTCAATGCTAATGTTACGCTCGCTAACGCGAAAAATTTTACGAGCGTAATATCCTTTCGTGTAACAGAATTTTAGAAAGTAGAATTCTTTTTTCAGAAAAGTAGTAATTTCGTAACGTGTTATTTCTGAACGCTTGTAGAATAACGAAAATGAAAAATAATGCCGCGATACAATGGAAAAAAGTAGACCGGCACAGCTGTCAAAATATGACAATATAAAATGAAAGTGAAAAAAAAATAAGAAACAGATGTTTCTTAAAATAGAAATTTCTTCAAATTTCATGAATAAATCTCTGATTCACTGTACTTACGCGAGTACACCTGGCTTATCGTATTATTGTTTCTGAACCATTGGACACTTACCTGAAACAGAGGGAATGTACAATTAGATTAGTTAAACAGCAGAGAGAGAAAAATTTACTGAATCAATACGAATTTAATCTATATTCGACACTCGTAATAATGCAATAAACAGCCGCCTGCGAAACCTTTTATAGTTGTGTAAATTTCAAGCACAAATCAAAAATAGTTGTGCTACATAGATATCGATACAATCGATATAATGGAACGTAGGTAAATATTTTTGCAATTTTTGCGAAATACATACTTGTATCAATTGTCTTATAATTTACATTACATATATATATATATATATATATATATATATATAATGTTTCCCAATGAAAAAATAAATTGAGAAAAGAAAAGACAAAACTTTTTCACTGCAGAATTCGTATTCGAGAAAATCAATCTTCACGTTCAATCGTACGTCAACACTGTTGTTCCGCAGAGACAATACGACAGTGTAAACTAACGTAGCGACAGACAGAAAGATTTTATAAAAACAAAAGTAATATCTTTTTTTTGTGCAAATATAACGTTTTCTATTTAATCCTTTTGTTCCAATATAAATGATGGGAAATGACCGCGAGAGAAACGTTCGAAATTGTTCTAAAACGAAAATTACACAACAGTTGAACAGGCTTGTACAGCCGAATATTGGATGATATAAATTTTCTGGATATTCGAATATCGAAGACTCCTCAATTTCCCCTCAATTTTCGTCGATTTTCAGTCCGGCGAGTGTTCCGTTTTATCGCAGACGCAACAACAATGCACGCATCGGGACGCAATAAAGTATGAAACGAGCGCAGATAATAATTGGTCGGGGACGCAAGCGTGGCGTAATCGTCGGGAAGGGAAACGAAACGAAGGCGATGATAAAACGCACAAAAAAAAAAAAGGCTCGTGGTAACCGGTCGTAAGATAAAGTTGCATAGCGCTGCAGCGTGACAAACAATGGAGAAAGAACAGGGCTGCCGATAAAAAGAGCAAGACGATGTCAGGAGAACGTGCCGCGAACACAGAATCACGACGATTCGTTGACTGGAGATAAAACTGGCGAACGATACTCGAGTTGACTCTTAACTGGCTCGAGCTAGACAGTTCAGAATTAAATCCACTTTGGTTTGAAATTTCTCGTTTTTCATTCGAACGCTGTTATTTACCCTTGGGGGATTTCTTCACTTTTTTTTTGTCGCGCTGGCAATTTTTTGGGGGGTATTTCTGTTCTGTTAATTTCTATCAGAGAGAACGTGAAAAAACGAAGTACAATTTTATAGTAATCCTACTATAAATTACTGTAGATAATTGCAATCCAACGATACTAGTTGAAGGTCTAAATTAGAGTCAAAGCGGCTGACTTTCGAAATGAAACAATTCGAAAGACTATCGGAATAAATTACTCCGATACTCTGAAGATTCAGATTCCAAAGAGAAATTATTCATTGTCTTATCCAACGTGCACGTTTTGCCATTCGTATTCCATTGTGTCATATTATGCCTTTGCCTTACCTTAGCGTGTAATCGACTATTAAAAAAAAAAAAAAGTCACATTCGGAAGTCAAAGTTCCAAGGTTAAAATTTAGTTTCAATGAAACTCCTTCCACTCCAAAAAGTCGAAGTGTTGTTAAAATTTTGAAAGACAAGTGACTTCTCCGAGAGAACAAGTATTTCATACGTAATATTATTTTTTCATAGCGCTGAAACTTACTTTATCTCGAAAAGTCGAAGTTATGGTTAAAATACGCTCGAAATTTTCCGAGCAACGGCGTTACGTAAAGGATTCAACAGTCTATTCCTCCAACTCCGAATTATTTCACTCCGCAATGGATATCGTTGGCTAGAAAACGCAAATATCGGTGGGACGTCCCATTTATCGGTTCGTACGAGCTTCTTCTGTTTGGACACTAAATAGTTGGCCAAAGATCGTATGCAGATTTATTCGACGAAGAATAAACAGACACGGTGGACAGCCGACAGGCTGACAGGCTGACAGGCTGCCACTATTTTCAAGTCACGTTTAACGGTTCGATCGCTAATTTCGCGGTTGGAATACTAGTAGTAGTAGGCACACGTGCAGATCGAAAGCAGATTCGAGTGAATTTCATTTCGAAATAAAGAGAATTCGGAGTAACAACGCTTTTTCGCCTTAAAATTTGTCGTTGTCACATTAGAAAGATTTTCAGTGAATTTATATACCGTGAGATTCGAATAAATCATTTCGATCAACCACGGTAGAGCCTGAGAACTAACGAATTAATGAATTAATAAAATTTCCTGATGTCAAATTGCATACATATATAATTTTAATATTCCACGAACGTTGTACTTTTTAACCCAAATACGCATTCATATGCAGTATTTCATGTTCTTGTGAATATAATTAAAGGAATTATAATAATTTGTTCCATCCGCTAGATATTAAAATGAACAGCACACTTCGGATACATTTTCATTCGCGGAATTATACGCATGAGAGAGAACTTTCATGAGAAAATACGAGAAAACAGATTGTTACGCGTTGTTAACTGATAAATAAATACTCGCTTTCTGAACAATGCTGAAAACGCGTGGATAACCTTCATTGTGTATAAATATACAGGAAAATTATTCTACTCTCGCAGAGTGATCTGCTGTACCAGTCAATTTCATGTCAATTAATAAATGATATATAAAAAATCAAGACAGAGGGGTTAATACTCATTTCGAGTAACATCTAACTGAATACAATAACACATTATTCGTTATTGCTAAATAATATTCGAAAGCACATCCGAAGGGTTCGCGACAACGGAAAATTAGTCCGTGGTTGATCAAAAGAAACGCTTGCATCCGAAATCTCGATCGAAAGACTTGAAACACGAAGACAGGGGATTTCCATAGGATCATCGTCGGAGATGCAAGAATTTCCGACGATAGTTTACGACGCACGACTCTGTTTACAAATCGTAGAAATACCAGGATCGCGTTCCACGCGGAGGACACGCGACATACGCGATCTGTGCATCCCGTCGTAAGTTGGATTCGCATTTGGCGGAATGCCCGGCTACTTTATCGTCTAAAGCGTCTCGCATGATATACTCTTCTGACGTTGTTATTCGCATTCTTTCTCTCGTTTTGTTCGAGACGCGTCCCCTGTGCGTCGCGATGAATTACGCGGAGGATCGCGTGGGCGGAACAACCGAAGAAGTCGCCAACCGAAGAGGCAACAACTTTGTAAAACAAGAGATTACGCGATCGCGAATGCTGCCACCGGCGTGACAGGGATTATCGTAAATGAACTACTACGATCCTCTTTGCACGTTTTTTCGAAAGTACGTTGGACACGGGAAATCTTTTTCTGAACGAAAATTAAATTCTGCGCTCCCTCCTGGGACCGTTTAGAATCTTCCTGAATGAAATGGTCAATTAGAACAATTAGGATCAACAGTATTCCGAAATTATTCATAGAAATTATTAGAAAGTACATGTACCTACCACGC
This sequence comes from Tetragonula carbonaria, assembly GCA_032399595.1. NCBI lineage: Eukaryota > Metazoa > Arthropoda > Insecta > Hymenoptera > Apidae > Tetragonula > Tetragonula carbonaria. The sequence continues at coordinate 11,358,734 of JAUCRC010000007.1, forward strand.
AGCTTTTATAATACTTATTGGCAAAAATGGTAATGCAGGATTTCTCGTTTGAAAAAAAGTGTGAATTCGAAAAACCGCAGTATTCAATCAACGTACAATGTGCCTCTTGTTGTACCAAACAACTTTTTTTGATAACTTCAATCCCTCGTGAAATTCGCATTTAACGTAACATTCTGTGTGTGTGTGTGTGTGTGTGTGTGTGTAGATAATTTCCAGTCCAAACGTCTCGAAAACAACGCTTTCGTATTAAAAAGGACCATTTTTTGAATTAGATGCTACTCAATTAGATTCTACATTCTTTTCTTAGGACCTTTTTAGGCCCTTTTTGAAGTCTAAGTCTTTTTCGGGACCTTTTTATTTGAATTCTCGTATTTTCCTCTCATTAAATTTCATCGTACTATCTAAACGTTCTATATTTTCTTAGTCAACGTCGACCAATTGACATTTACTCTTCTAAAGCTAAGTCTCTTCGATGGCTGTTGCAATCGTACGCGAATGTTCATGGAAATTCACATTTTTGAAAAACCGAAAGCGAAAGAACAGAATCTAAACAGAAATGTTGTTTTACTTGTCAAACATTATAATAGACGTTAAACTTTGCACACGCTTTACATAATTTTGCGTACTATGCGCTTCTGTACTATTTCGCAGTAAGTGGTGGTCTAATAACAATCTAACAATAGTTATGAATAATTCACTTGGCATTTCTCTCAGCGATGCATTGATAAAACGACGAAGCGATCAATTGTCAAAATTCGAAATAAAATACTCTGTGAACAACTATCAAGGCGTTAACGATATTTAGAAATATTCCCTATTCTCGACGAATGTTACAAGCTCGTCAAATTTACTGTTCACGGTGTCGTTTAACAACAACATTTAATTGTAAACGATTCATTCGCTACTTTTGTAACGCAAGCGCGTAAATATTAACAAAATAACAAGAAACAGCGAATCAATATATAAGTATGCAAAATTATGTCGAAATCTGAACGTAACCAATTAACTTTAGAGTACAGGGAATTAATTGAAGATATTTCCTCTATACTCTGCGAGAGCAAGATCTTAGATTCATGGCTCGTAATCGTTTTTTGTTCACGCCTGATTTCATATTACGTCTCGCGGTTCGCCTGAAAAAGAAGCAAGCGTCTTCGGATCGAAGATGATCGTCGTAAAACGCAATATCTTGAATATCACGACACGTGCAACGTTGTTTCACCGAATGCGAACAAGCTCGCAACATCCTTGGCATCGCACTTGGCACTCGTTTCATTGTTGACGGATTTCAATTTTGGCCTGTCTGCTCGCCAGCCGGAGTTGTTCAAATCCCAAAAGTGATCCCAAAAATACCTGAAATTATTTGGCGCCGGCCTAGATATAAACAATGCTCGCCCTATGCAGATACGTGCGAAGATATGCACGTTTGTTTCCTCGCATTTGACATAACGTGAACGAAAGAGCATTTACAAATTCAAGGAGTAGTCGCTACGATGGCAGCATAATTTTATGGAACTGAAAAATTGTGCACGATAGAAAAGAGAGCTTGCGCTTGAAATTTCTATACTACTTCTTTAACTTTTGACAAACTTTCAATGAATTACAGATTTCAAGTTGCAAATAACGAATTATAAACTTCGAGCTGTGAGCAAGAAATTCTTACTACATTGGTATCATAATTTTGTAAGTTTGAAATTATTTCTATTAGGGAAGAACAATGAATATACACGCTCTTAGGACTAAAATTTTCCTAATTGCCGTGCAAGCGATTAAAATTTTTATTACATTAGTACTGCAATTTTTATGAGAATGAAATCGTAGGTATCAGGACAATGAATAAATATATTAATTTTTAACAAATTTTCAATTGATGCAAATTCGAAACTTCGAACTGCAAGTAAATTCTTAACAGTTTATGTATCTCGATAGATTATATTTCACTAATATATTCTCTGCTCTGTATAAATCGAACAATCTTTCGATGATTATTTAAATTTTTCTAATCTTTCCAGGTAAATATAGAAACTGTCCTAAGGCTTTTAAACTGCAGATTTTTATGAATTCATGGCATATTCTACGAAAAAAGACGTATTACAATATTTAGAGAACACGAAACAGATGACGATATTTAGTAATCTCTTCTTCTATTGAATTCATAATAATCTGAATTTGCATACAGACATCCGCAGTCCAGATATGACATACACTCCAGAATAGATATTCATTGTCGATTGAATAAAAAAAAAAAAAACGCCATTATAATATTCATATATGCAAATACCAACTCATTTTCAGCTTTTTTCTATTCATCACTAGAACAACAATATTCATTTATTACGAGATTTGCATTTTTTTGCATCATTCTCTTATCCAATATGCTCAACAAGTTATTCGTTTTGTCAAATTGAAATTTAAAAATGCAAAAATCCACAGAACACAACAACACAAAAAAATATATGAAATATATCGAATGTTGAGTACGTGTTATTTAATAATATGTAACATTTCGACACAGACTCTATTTTCTAAGTTCTATTTCTTCAGTTGGATTCACAAAAATACAAAAAATGCATAAATATGCATAGTTGATTAATAATTAACAAGTCTGTAGGCATATATTCCCTTTCCGGCGAGAAAGAAAACCCTTTTTCTCCCTCTTTTCTGCCTTCTCATTCTAGTTATTGCTAATCGACAGTAACCACGCATAAGCATTAAAATGTTTAATGCTCATGCATTTAAGACCACGTATGATATGTAGCGCGTCGATACATAAAATGAAAAAAAAAAATAATGTGCAAAAATATCAAAAATACATATTCCAAATAGCAATCACCGCCATTGCGAGTAACAAATCTTGAGTTAGATTCCTCAAAAAAAAAAAAAAAAGTTCATAAATATTCGCAATCAATTATGTACGATGTACGACGAGGGAAAAGGAAAGAAAAAAAAAAGAATCAGCAGAGAAGCACGGGACAGAACTTCGATTGACGTTAGCAGAGCTCAGGCGTGCTCGCATAATTGATTATTACGTAAATTTATGACCTACATGCTCTTCACGGAAAGTCACAGAGAGAGAGAGAGAGAGAGAGATCCATGAATCTTAATACACTTGGACGATCGAACCCAGCAGGAAATCGTGGATTGTCGGTAATAAGAGCAACGATTATTCTTATCGCTATGCGCTATCGGTATCGCTATCGTGGTATTCAACGAGCCCGCGAAAAAATACGAAACGAAGCGACATTCACGATGTAACACATGTAAAACCAGCATGTATTATACTGACTGACCTAGTTCTCTTGTTTTTTGTGTGATACATCCAGACGAAAATCTAAGGGCACACACACACATATATACACACACGCACGCACAGATGCACAGACACAGTTAAGAACAGTAGTCGAAACTAGCCTAATTGTCAGTTGATGAAATAGACGTTGATGACAAATGCGAATGACGAGTGATGAGTGGATTATTTTTTTTTTTTATTTATGCATTTTTGTACCTTTACGAATATAACGCAGAAAATGGAACTTGATATTAGAGCCAATTCTTTGAAAGATTTTCCACAAGAAATTTTATGTAGATTTTATGTAGATTCGACGACGACACCGCTTTCAGATTGTTAGATCTTCAGACACTCGTACTTGAGGATTTTAGTAATACATGCGAATACATAAAAGTTTATGTTCTCGTATTGCACACTTATGAATTTTTTCTCACTCGTTGCGCTTCCGTTTCTCGTATGCAAATTTTACACATTGTTCTTCGACAGTTGTTAAAAATGCACGGCACTGTTTTACAAGTAGATTGTGGATGCTTGTTAATGAGAAATTTAAATATACAAATGGATGGTTATTAATGAGAAATTTCAATGTTTAAAACTTGATAAAGCACACGTAAGAATGTATAAAATGTGATAAAATAAAGTTCAATCTCCATTGCAGGATAAATCTTGTAACTATGGAAGATTTTAGATACATTTTGTGTAAAATGATACAGATGCAAGAAATACTTCGGTAAAACGACTATAGAATTTCTACAAAAAAATTACGAATTGATCGATTTGATTGCCCTGTCGATAGATATAAAATTAATAAACAATCAATTTCGTACTTTTACAAATGTAGTTACAGAAATGGAAGTAGAAATTTAAGTAGAAATTTGTTTCCCCTATTAAATATTATGACAAGTATTACAACAAATACTTTCCATATTTTTACACCTTCAGTTTTTTGCAAATACATAAAAATCCACGTTAAATAGAATAATATATCAATTAGGACAAAATAAACATTAGAATTGTATCAAACATCTTCTTCCCTTACATATAAAAATTATTAAATTTTCCCAATCTTCAGTGATTCAACGCCAAAGGATTATACATTAATATAATATAATGAATATGGAATTGTCTCAAGAAAGCTCAAATGCCCACAGCTCGTCCCTTCACAAAACCTAAACAATTCTTAAATAAAAATAAAAACTGAATTTCCCCAATCTTCAGCGACCTAATAATACCAGAAAATTTCATTAATGAAGAAATTTTAACCCAAGAAGATCAACGATCGCCATCTCTCGAGAAGATTCTTTCGCAAAGATACTCCCTATCTCCTGTCCAAATATTTACGTACCTAATCGATAGGTAAACGCAGATCGATGAAAATCGATCGAAGTTATACACCAAGTATTTCGCGTATACGAACGAATCGCGATAACAGGGCGTTTGACCCCGGTGTATCGCGGCTGAACTATAATCCAAACTGGATGACGTAGCCGTGGTACAACGTTGGCCGTTGAACGAGCATTATGCGTCGAGCGGATTTACGCGCGTAACCAGCGTCTGAAAGAAAAGAAAAAAAAAATATATATCTCGACGCGCTTGATAACGAATAGGGGGCACCACCACAGTCGAACATGCGACGATGACTGGCATGAGTAATTGGTGACATCCGACCACCGTTTCAACCGGTCTCTACGAAGATCAATGCAATTATGCGACTGCAGTGTCGTCGATTGGACGTCCCATTCGCCGATACTGTCACATCGATTATCGCAGCGGCTTCGAACAGCGAAATCATGGAATCCCGGGATGGCACAACAATTAAATGCCCCCCAAATCCCTAGTTCTTCGTTTCTGTGATTTCGTTAAGCCTCGAATGTCATTCGCAGACAACGACGACTACGGAATTTCACCGATACTCTAGCGGATCAATGCGATCGCATTGAGCTTCAGCGATCAATTCAGCGAAGCGTTGGTAATTAGAATTTAATTCGAATAAATAAGGTTACGATGCACGTTGATCTAATTAGAATTATCGGGGAAAATTTCGCTCGTATTTTCGGGATATTGATCGCCTCTATCTCGGAGAATGAGGATTATAATACTCTGAGCTCGGTATAAATTACTATAGTTTGTACATCGAACGATGCTACTTGATAACGAGAAACTGTAGGAAAGTCGCAGAATATTTGAATAAATGTATAAATGAAACAATGAAATCACGAAAATCCACATACATCTGCAAACCATTTAAAGGAAAATGGAAATTTTCAATATTTTGCATAGGCGCCGATTCATTTATCAATCTTAAAAATCTATTTTTTCAAATAAATTCAAAATACACTGTCAATATTTTAAGATCTAATATTGTCTGATTCTAACACATTAAATCTTCAAAAATCCTCCACTTTCTATTTTAACTCTCATTAATTCTATGTCAAGATTTCACTCGTTCTTCTTGTAAAATCATTTATTATAAAAAGAAATTCAAAAGTATAAAAAATACTTTTTACACATTTAATTCCTAGTGCTTGGATCTTTTACTTCGTGTAATTCTTGAATTCTGTTAAACGTGAAATCTAGTAAGTTTTTAATTAACTAGATTAATTCGTGGGTCTTGTAACTAACAATTTTTAAAATCTTTACATCATCTTTGTACTGAATTCTTCCCAAAACAGCGAATCAACACGTGTTCGTTTTATTCTAACACGACGCTGTACCTGCACAGTAGATTACAATTCGACAAAAACAAAAATTTAATCTAAAATGATTCGCAAGTTTGCAATTTTTCATCCTAGATATGAACATTTCATTAGATATTATAATATTTTACGGTGAATGTTTTATCAATTTGAAAAATCAAAGATCTCAGCGAGGGATCTTGAATATCTAAAATTTCACACTTCCGTCCGCGATTGATTGATTGTACTTACACGTCAAAGTATGAACCGTGTTCTCGGTAAAGTAAATTAAGGAATATCGACGTGACACAGAGCAATGGACGTCTTCGATATTGGACGATCCTCGCGGGACGTGCGCTGACATGGTCTACACTGTCAACAAGGGCACTCGATCGTCTGACACAGTTACTAATTGCCAGTTTAGCCGAGCCAAGTCGGAGCCGAGGGTCAATCGGACGAATAAATCGCCCCTTTCACGAAGTCTTATCGAATTTTCACTTTTACGCCGATGGAACGACCTTCTTCTTCGCTTCCCCGCGTCTCAGAATTTGCGATACTTTCTTTCTTTCTGCCAGCATAGATACACTCGCGGTGCCATTCTGCACGTAACTCTTTTATCGACGATCCATCCGTCCCATGACAAACAACTTGACGAGAAAAAGAAAAAGAAAAAAAAAGAGGAGATTAATGGCATGCTTTTCTTTTTATGTACTCCCACGATGTAATTATTTTCGGCTTTGGGAAGTAATATTGGCTTTGAACAATTAGCACATAAACGTAGACTGAAATTATTTCGACAATCGCCGATGTATATATAAATTACTTTAAAGCAGCAAAAAATGTGGTTAGATTGAATTCTTCCGTTTGAAATTTGTAGTTTGAGATATTTGTCAAAAACTGTCAGATAACACTCTAATATCCAACATCTTTTTATATTTCATCTCGAATTTTTTAAACGAAGTATCAATTTTGTTGTCAATCTGAAATTGCACGTATCAAAGTAATTCTGATAAATTTTTATCGAAGGATTCTTTTACGGCAATAGAATTTTAAAATCTACAGAAATTATTCTCTAACACGACAGACTTTTATCTCGATATGTTTGCACGGTGGCAAAAATCCTAGAAATTTTCCTCGATTTGAGCAAACGATTTCCCACGATAGGAAAAAATTTAAGATTACAGATAGATCTGTGATTCTTTATCCAAAAATTTTAAATACCGCGAATCAAAGAAATCTTCCTCACTTCCAACAACCGGAATTTGATTGAATTTTAGAAGAAATGTCCAATTTATCATTTCATAAATTCGTACGAGATTCTATTTTTCGGAAATAAAATTTCTACTTCAACGTATCAGTAACGTGAAATTCATCATATCACGTTTGCACAAAAAACGAAATGCAACAAATGAAATGTAAAAGGCAGACCGACGCGAGATTAAGAAATCTTTGCCTGAAGATTTTCCCCAATTTCAAATAGGATAAACGACCGACAGATTAAGATCCCGAAAGTTCTTTCAAATTCTTCCCTAAAGTTCTCATGGTTCGATTCCAAGCTTCATAGCGCAACGTCATAGCGTTATTAATTTAAGTTAGGTTCAACGATCCATGCGACCACCACGAGGATAAGACGCATTTTCTCGAAGTAACCATAATGACCGGAGATAACCGGGAGTGCTGAGTTTGTCACAATGCGACACCGACATGTGAGACATTACGAAACGACGTCGGACTCCGAGAGCCTCTTGCCTCGCGTGTACAGCCGCTTCGGATCTCAACGCGCAATTATTTATTCTAACAATGAGTAAGTAACGCGACAACGAGCCGATGTGTCGCGGCCCGATAAAAAGGCCGGTTAATAAATCCAATTAGCCGATTGCTCTTCGTTTAAACGACATCGCGGTGGATGTTCCCAACAAATGCGATCACAGAAATTACACGCGACCTGCTCGAAGAAACTAACGCAACAGCAATAATCGTAATAACAGATAAAACGTAACACATTTTAACGCGTTTTTAAACTACTGCTCGAGTTAATTGAGTTGTTTGTACAGAATTAATAGGTATAATACCAGATCGCCAGTAGATTAGATAGAGTAATTTCAAAGATTTTCACTTGTGTGAAATCAATGATATATTTGGCGAAAAGTTAGAATCACATTGACGCGTTCTTTATATCTTTGGGGCACAAATTTTCGTAACAATGGAAAGGTCTTGGTTAAAGTAGAAATTTTATTTTAGTAAAATATATTTAAAAAGGGATTATTTCAATTGTTAAACGTGTGAAACGATACAAGATGAGTAATAGATTAATAAAATTTGTCAGGAAAATTTCCAACTAACTGACCGTGACATGACGCACATCTCTGTATTTTTAGTTATTTTAATTATTCAAGGTGGAGTGAAAAATATCCAACCATGCACATTAGAGAGTTAATAAAGTGGGATATTTCTCAACTACGCCTCAAAGAGCTATCTAAATTAACAGAGAAAGAAATAGAATTTTCAGGTAATGAAACAGTCACTTTCCTGATATTAAATCGTGTCTATTGAAATCGTCATTTTAATATAAAATTTTTAAATTAATACTTGAATATTTAGAAACGTTATATCTTTGTCATTATTTTTCATTATTTCATTTCTTTTGGCATAAATAAGTACATTTTTTTGTCTAATTCAAATCAATTGAAGGCCTTTTCTAAAACATTTCCCAAACGATAAAAAATTGTTTTATCTACCAAACAGATTACAGAAGTCATCTGTACTTTTGGATGTTTGATACGTTTTTTCATATCATATATACAATTTCGTACTTTCGAATTAATTGCAAATAACATAAAAATCTGCAATCCATCGATCATCCGTAGACCCATTCGTTTTTTTCGTCGTCAAACACGACGAACGCATCGCCAATAGCAATATTAATCCGGATCGAGATTCTTTTTCATCTGAAAATATTCAAATCCAAATATCGTACGAAAGAGTTTCATTATATTTTTAGCCACTTTTTTTTCTTCTCACGTTCAGCTAGCGATACGATCGTTCACCTCCCGATCGTATCACCGGATATAGAACACCCTGCGTAACGAAACGCGATGGTCGCATAGCCGAATGAATGATCGAAAGCGCAGACAGCATGGAGGGATGTCCGGCCGAGGTTTTGCATAACAATCGGCGCGTGAATAACCTCCACATTCAAGAAGAAAAAAAGAAAAAGAAAAAATATGCTGTTTCCTTCGCTCGTGTGTGCGTCGTTCCCGCGTGGTTAATTATAAAGTGATGATAAACCTCGCGGTTCAAAGGGCAGACGCGAGAAAAAAGGAAAGAGACGATAGAGGAGAAAAGATAGCAGGGCGCGTTACGTGGTCATTGTTGGTTTGCAAATACGCGAGGAAACGAGAAAATCATACGAAAATCGCGAGATACATACATACGTAGAATAAGAAATCGAACGATCTCACTGGATCTACGAACGAACCGAGTGACCCTCGTCAGAAGTCAATTATCGATTGTTTTTTTCCACTTTTTGTGAATTTTTCATGAATTTCATTTAGTCAGGGGCACGCTTATTGAACGTGTAACTCATTTCCATGAATATGTGGAAAATACGAAGTTGTTATAAACTCCAATTCGAATTTAAAAAAAAAAAGAAAAAAGATAAGATTTGCTATGCAGTCACGTTTTCTATTTCTTAATTTATGGAATTAATCAGTGCGACCTAAATAGGTATGTTGATCGTGAAAGTATTCGACCAGTTATTGGAACTTTTTATATGAATTTTTTATATGGATATTTAATATAAATTTTTTTATAATTTTTACGTTATGCAAAACATTTTCAAATTTCAATAGTAAGATTCAATTATCGCGAGACAAATCTAAAAATATAGAAATTTGCAACAATCGAGTAATACAAATAGTTAAACAGCTACAATTCATTATATCAATATTCCTCAATCAGTTGAATCACTTTTAATGATTTATTATTAATTATTCATTACGTATTTCAGATTTTTTACTAAATATGTGTATATATTTACAATATATACATCTCACACACATATTATCAGATTAGTCACCAATATATTTATTACAAAGTTAACAAAATTTCAAAATTCTATACAGCAAGTACATATGTAGACCGTGCATATTTACAAAAGTTTTGCTACGTTAAGTGTTCGAATTCTTTCACGAATCACTGCAAGTTGAAACGCTTTGTTTCAATTTTTATGCAATATTAAACAATAATTGATACTATCATTTTACATAGTATTATTTTTATTATTAAAACAGTTTTTAACAGTTATTAAACAGTTTTCAATGCTATTGTTTTTCCTTCTTTTCCTCGTTATCCATTGTTATCCAACAGATAGACACAATGTTTACGCGAGAAGTGCGACGTCTCGAAAGAAAGGAAAATCTGCATTGCCCGGAGAATGATTTAAAATGGAGGTGGCACGCGACGCACGTCGCCTTGAAATTTGCATATCAATGAATATTAAAGATTATCGTACGAATATAAATTGCGTTTTTATCGAATAAACAAAGAGAGAGAGAGAGAGAGCGAGAGAGAGAAAGAGAGAGAGAAATAAATCAACGGTTCGAAAAGCGTTCGAGAAGATAATACATCGCCGTCCATTATTCCGCGTTATTTTCATTCACCGGTTAATAATCACGCCGATAACCTATGCGAAAGATGAAACACGGCTCGATTATAGATTATCGAGGTCGCGATTAATATTTCACGTAACGTTTCGATACGCGCGCGATTGAACATCCGTCGAAGCTACGATACGTACATACATCCCTGACTGCGATGTTAACCGATAGAAAACTATGAAATGAAATCAACCACCTATGTTCAACCGGTATTATTAAACATCGACGGCAAAAATTTAAATTTTTTCATGTCGCTCAATTCTCGAATTTCTAATCTGATTTCATCGCCAATCTCTATAAGGCAAACTGTATAATATGAGATAAAACGAAATAAAATTTTCGCAATCACATCATGTAAGTAATGGTAAGTACTTGCCACTGAATGAAAGAATTTTCAACGTCTTGTACGTTTTTACTAAAATTGAAAGATTTCAATTAAATTTAAAAAAAAAACCTATTAAATACTCCTTTCGACTATTTTAATTTATACTATTCAATATAAATTAATAATTTTATTTTATTTTATTTCAAGCTCAAGATTAATTTAATCAGTTTATTAAACATAACATAAATATAATGTAACTGTCATGTATATACATATTACTAATTCATACGTTGTTACACGTGATTTTTTATTATTCATACAGAACGAATGAATTATCTCACGTGATCGAGCACTGATTATCAGATTACGAGAAATAAGTGATTGAGAGAACGTATTATTGATGCTATTGTGAAAAAAAAAAAACAAATTGAATAGAAACAAGTACATAGTGTACATCGAGTATTCCGTAATAAACACAATCTTTAACGCAAATTATTAATATGTATATATGTGCATTACCATATATATCTCATAATACATTTGATGTGTATGCGTCTATGCGTGTATGTACTTTTAAATAAGTCAATAAAATTCATCATTCAATTTCGTTCAAATTTCCTTTTCGTTTGAAAATTATAATCCTATTATAATTCAATGAACGACGGCTGTACCAATCCAACGATATCCAACAATCCTTGAAAATCCAATCGTAAAAACAATTCCACGCTTTTATGACGTATTTTCCAAGCCTGATATTCCCACGCACGAAAAAACTAAACACAGCTCGCGACTTATCACGCTCGCGATAAGTGTAAAAAAAAAAAAAAAAAAAAAAAAAAAGAAAACAAAATGAAAAGCAGAGAGAAATTCTTGGCTAATTGTTAATTTTTTGCGCCAACATATACACTTATTAACATAAATATACATATACAACGCCAGATGTAAACGGAAACTGTCGGGAACCAGTTACGTACGTACGTTTATCGAGAGACCCTCGAAATTGCGTCCGAACGAGATCGGCCATCGAACCAGCGACACTTTACTGGCGTATTATCATCATTCGAACGAGCAGACGATGATACGGGGGGGTGGGGAGAGGGGGAATCCGCGCGGGAAGTCACCCCAATATCGCGAGTGTATAAAATCGAAAATTCAGCGCGCCACCTGCGTATCGCGCCATCTGATGATATCATTGTTTTCCAACGTTGCATCATGCGGTAGTTGTTCTGCATAAATCAAGCGGCGTAAATTGCATAAACGCAACGACGAGGAAAAAGAAACGATTTGTTCGCGAGAGCTTCGGGGGAAAAAAAAAGAAAAGACGAAATCACAAAACGGACGAAGAAGAGGACAAACCGGGAGAGACCGGTTTGGAGATCGTTGCGAGATCGAGTCTCAAGTTCAAATTAATCAAGTTCCTCTCGGTGAAATCTGTATTATTTCAGACTTCTGTCTATTGAATTTGCTAATTCAGACGGGTACTCTTGGGATAAAAAAATTTATCACCTGACGAAAATAATGTTCGATCCTTTGATAATTATTGGTTTATTTCTCAAGATTTATTCGAAAATTTAGAAATTACTTTAGTCGTGGGAATTAATTGAAAAGAAAAGAAATTAAAAATTCATGTGGAACAGTTGTCAAATGAAAGCTCCCTTCGAACGCGAGAGAAACTCGTTCTTTCGACACGGAAAATGACCCGAAAAAACAACTTCTTCAATTCGAGATGACCTAAAAATGGCGAGTTCGTTTGAAAGAAAGACAAATCTAACACTCCAGACGCGAGTGGCACTGAAATAACTAGAAGTTACACTAGAATTTAAAAAATCGTGAAAAAATGATACAGTCTAAATAATAATTAATTCAACACTTTCATTACCGTTGGCAGCTACAAATACATCGAAATTTCCGACATCCTATACTGAAGCTTAATCCTTCGACGGTGTAACGAAACAATAAATCCAGAACAAATAATCTTTTGTCAGATTTAATTTTACCAAACGCACACAACAAATTCTACAGAATTCGAATTTCAAATTCAAATCCTCCGAATTAAATGTTGATGAATACAGATTACATTACAACGTTTCTCGCGCGTGACAGGGGGGAGAGGGGGAGGGCAAGTGGAGTTTTAACAGACTTGCGAGAAGATTGAAAAGTAAATCGCAATGCGACGAGAGGTGAACAGCCTTCCGGTAAATAAACTGTTGAACAAATACGAGCTCGCAGAGCGTTAGCAGAGCGTGCAAGGCTGATCTGAATCAGATTTTCGCGCGTCGAACAAACACGAAATCCCTCTTCTTCGTCGAGAATGAGAGAGGAGAACGTGGTTGTCCTTCGCGACGGCTCGCGAAACCGGCTATTAAAAGTTCCACGTTCGTTTTCTCGACCGGTGGCCCTCTTCCTCGTACACACACACACACACACACAAACGCGCGAGCGTATGAGTGTATACAAAGAGGAGTGTGAACGAGCCATGACCGGTTGCGTGATCTCGACAAATAACTCGATGTGGGACACTGGGAGAGTCCTGCTGCCGGTTTGGCGCCACTCGTTACAAACAGAAGCACGTGCCGCGAGGAGGAGAACCAAGAAATCCCAAGGAGAAACGGTAGAGATCGGTGGGGATTGAATCGTTGGCACTTTATCGAATTTCGGCGCGCAACACGAGGAACGCGATGGAATTTCAAAATCAGTTTGTTGCCTGGCTGCCGCCCCACCCACGTGTCGGGACTTCGTCTTTTCTTTCGTGATCGTTAATTCAATGAGAACGTGTGTGTGTGTGTGTGTGTGTGTGTGTTTGCTCTTCCACCTTTGTAGACTTCCTGAACATTTGTCTGAACCCATTACACGTAGTATTTAATCTTCCTTAACGAGCGCGTTCCTCGAGCTTTCTGCCAGCGGTGGCAAGTATCGCGTCTCTAACAATTTTTTAAGACATAAATTTCACGACAGTGTCTCTCGATTTTAACAACATATTTGTTGATAATCTGACTCGAAAATTGTAACCATGCCACCAGGCTGGGATGATATCCAGAACGTGAGATTTTTAAGAAATTTGGCAAATCAGTGGCCAAAGATTTCTCAATCTTTTCGCCAACAACAGCAACATATTTGTTTATAATCTGGCTCGAAATCGTAGCCGTTTGTTGGCTGCGGCTCGAATATCTAGAGTATGTGAAATTTTTCGAAATTGGCAAATGAATGAAACAGTATGTAACAGCGTTTCTCGATTGCTTTAACAACACATTTGCTCATAATGATATATGCGATAATACTGTGGTAACATTTATAATGTAAAATTCTTTAAAAAATGAATTCTCCGCCAGTAACATGTTTGATTATAATCTGTGCTTGAAACTGTGGCTCGGATGATATTTGTATCGCGAAATTTTTTAGAATTGGCAAATGAATGAAACAGTCTGTAACAGTGTTTCTCAACTGTTTTGACAGCAATAACAACATATTTGTATGACTCCAAAATTTTTAATGTGAAATTTTTAATAAGGACCAACGGGCAAGAAAAACAGTACTAAAAGTACTACTAAAAAGTACTGGTTGTTGGAATATACGAGTAATTGAAGAGTCGAGAAAACAATGATCTAACTTAAACCTAAACCTAATCTAAACCTAACCTTATTGTTTTTATCACTGGTAAATAAATGAAATTATTCAACAATAACGTTCGCAAAGTAGCAGTCGTTTACTAACATTCAGACGAATTTCAGAATTTGTAACATTTGATACTATGAATAGATATAATTAACTAATAATCTTACAAGTAACGAAATTCTAGTTATAAAAAGTTAATCGAGATTCTCTAATTGCGTTTTTTTATGTACTTTACTCTTCATACTGAGATTCTAACATTTCGGAATAGATACTTCTAACTTACCGCTAATCTTTTATTCGTATAAGTAAACGAAATTCTGGCTACGAAGATTTATGCGTAATAAAAAGGAAAAAGGAAACATTGAAAATATTTTATATGACAAAAAAAAAGATACCAGAAATATTTTACGTAATGAAAAAGAAAGAAAAAAATCTACTAAAGAAACAAATTTTCACGCAACAAGAACTTCTCTCGGTTGACAATGTCCAATCGCGCACGTGGTCCGGATTAAAAACCAAATACAAAAGTTTACTCTGACATCAATTCCAAATTACAAGTTCTGCAAATTACTAAAGATAACAAAAGTTTATCGGATACAACGTTCCGATATTTTTCGTCAAGCAAATATCGTCGTTAAAGCAGCAAACAACGCTGACGCACATATTGAAACAAACATCACAAGACGAGAGACTAATTGGGTACTAACTAAAGTTTCGTTTGAATAAAACGAAAGAACTTCGTCAAATAAATACGTAGCGTTTTTCATTTAACTTGTATTTAACGTTAGCAGTATATTTCGATACTTCTTTGTTATCGATACTCGCCAAACACCAAACGTTTTGAAATATACTTCATCCGATCACTCGAGATGGATGATTTCGTCTGGGATCATCTCGTCTGCCGTTAACACACTTTCCTTATCTCGTATTCTAATAAACGAGAGAAAGCAGAAAAGCGGGCGTGTACTTTCTGAAGGGATCGCGTATTTTCGTAACAGCGTGGTTGCTCGTCGACACGTGTCTCCCGAGACAAGGAAGAGGATCGAAAGCAGCATCGAAGGAACAGGTTTCGGGGCAACAAAATATCGAGGCTATTAGGCAATGCTATTAAAACTGGCAACACTGGCAACTTGGTATTTCGAGATTGATGAATTATACCACCCGTTTCCTTTCGTAAATAAAACCAATCACGATTGCTCGCTCGAGTAAATAAATTATCGAGTAACGATAGTGTTGCTCGACAAGCCTCGTTGTTCTTATTGTCAGCGACGTACGTTAGCTCGAGAAGGAAAATTTCGATTCGAAAATGTTTCTCCAAAACAGAGATATCAAACAGAAAGACAAACGATGAATTTATTTTCAGCGCGAAAAATCTGTTGAGTTACTGAAAGTTCGATAAATTGTCGATAAGAAAAGATCGTACGAAAGCAAGTTTTTTGAGAGGTTGTTGCAAACGAGAGGCTTCAATTAACAAAAATCCATTGTATTACAAATTCGGTCACGAACAAATTTTATTCGATGCTTTTTCGTATTGTGACAATTCACAGGATTTTCCAGAAGAAAAAGTAAAGTGTATAAGAATGTCTTGGAGTAAAATAAACGACGTGGCTTGAAAGCAGAGACATCAAGCTTTAAAATGAACCCAGGCGATTTCTTTCTACAAAATTATAACAGTTTCGATATCTATTCTTAGTATTTAAGTAACCGAATATTAATGAAAGTCACTGTGTATATTTTTGACTACTTTAGCTATCGCTAAATGTTCTTATTACTATGCAAATTACTATGGTAAATTGTTCGCGAAATAATTGCGAATAATTCTTTAATTGAAGGAAGTGACACATCAGTCAAGTGACACAACTTACACAATGTGCGTCTAATTTCTATTCAAAAATGGAAGGTAACAAACACAAAGGACAATACATGGCATAAACAAAATATTGAAAAGATGTTCAGACAGACTTATGTGCTAGTTAACGTTCAAAGGATCAAGAAAAGTAATGCTCGACGTGTTGACGATGGAATAATATTTGACATATGGAGGAAGCTACAGTGTAAATCACTTTTTTTATTAAAATCAGCTTGCGCCGTGAATGTTGTGAATGTCCTTTTGTTAGAAAAATCTTCCAGTCGACTATGACGTGACTTACACTAATTGACTTCTGAATTGAAGTGATCCAACAATTATTCTCAGCACTTGTCATTAAATGTTTAATTGCGAATAATCTTTATGAATGATTAAAATGAATACTAATTATCGTTAATAACGATTCGACAACAGTCGAATGATCAAAAAATGTAACCGAAATTTGATGATCGATAATAGTTATCGATAGTAAATAAAATCAGGTCAACAATGATGCACAGTGGTCCAACCAAAAGAAATTTCAATTATTTATATTGATCACTAGCACCTAATAAAAATAATCAATGATTGTTACAATGATAATTAAAAAAACTTTTATTATTCGTAATGGTCATTTTATAAAATTTTTAAATCAAAGATTATTAATCTTTATATTCTCTTAGGTATAAGGATATAATTTTCTTCTACCTAATTAAAGATAATAATCTTTATACTTCTTTATATATTTAGAATATATTTTTACTAGACTGCGGATTTTTGATAAAAATTCATACATTTTCTGAATACAATTATAGAAATTTAGCTTAATCTGATGTTTATTTCACTTGGTAAATATTACAGTGATTAACAGGCCGCGGATTTGTACGCGTTTTTAAATTTTCATAAACATAATTAAAGAAACGAGATCCAAATAGAAAAAAATTGTTTCTTCCACAAAGTAGGTCAATCGACTGGGAGGTCAAAAGCGTGTCAAAAAGAAAGGATAAAATTGTTTCGTTAAAGCCTACGTTCCCGAGAAAGTCGGGTTTGAAAATTTATCAGCTACAGTTGAATTTCACTGACAATCTAATTAGGCTAAAAGTGGGCTAGACGTGACAGTAAAAATTGATTGACAAAACGTTGTTCTACGATTTATTTATTATCACTTCGCTTTGAATATTTTTGCATTGTGCATTACGTGCAATTGCGAGCATCTCTGCAAATTTATACATGCATAAACGCATGAAAATCCAGTGATCGGAGCATACGTTAGACATTTCGCATATTTTTCTATAGAAATTACACGCGAATTCTGTCGAATTTCGCCTAGACGGGCAACACAATCCGCAATTTACTTGTAACCATCACGATGCCAGCTTCCGAACCGTCCGCGTGCAATAAGCGCTAAGGCGAACCGCAACGACCCGATAATTTCAATCTCTGAATGCAACCGCGAGTAATTATCGCGCGTTTGCTACGCGATATACTTGGCGAGAGCGTAGATACTGCATGCATAGAACAGCGAGCTCACGATACGATACGATCCGACTTTATTAGCGGCTCGCTGCAACAACTTCGAGTGCACTCGTCATTCGTCTATCGTTGCGAGCAATCTGGACGTAAGGCCAGTGTTGTATCGAGTATCGTTCCAGATGTGCAACGCCGTGTCATAATCGCACTCGAAAACATTTCTTTCTGCCGCTTGATTTATAGAACGGCGCTTGCCCCGAACACTTTAGAACGTATTCAACGTAGAATTTTACTTTTTGCCAACCCATTTAGAGGGGCAAACGACTATAACGTACAATAGGAGTTTCACGATTCGTTTCGCTGCATGCGACCCCTTTGATTCAGTGGCTCAGTGGCTCGTATATGTATATGTATAAAAAAAAAAAAATGTCAGGAACTTTTTATGAATATATTTATATTGTGAGCGTTGTATAAAACAAATTTTCGAGTAAAGTTCGACTTCTCTCAGTGAGAATATTGGTCAGATTTGAAATAAAAGACATTTAGAACACAACTTCACATCAGAAAGATGTTTGCCAATAACGTTTAATATTCTATGGGATCTTTAAATCGTACTCGCTTAGGATGGCTATTCATGTGTATTGCTGTTTCAATATATATGTTTGCAATCTGTCTTGTAATTTCTACATTTTCAAGTCATTTAAATGTATTATTTATTATAGTATTTAATAAAATGTTCTATGCAACGCGGATAATATATTCATTAAAGTGTTCGAATATTTTCCACTGTATGTGTAAATTCGCATAAAATGGATTCAATAAGAATTAAGTAAAATTCAGACAAATAAACTTCTACGCTTAGTTTACTACGTTAGAATTGACCGATACATCATCGAAGAAAGTTTGTTTCTGAAGAAAGACGATCTGCAGAAAATGTTGACAAATTGATCATTGAATCTGAAAATATTCCCAATAAATAAAATTTATAGTAGAATTTATCGAATCTATCTTTGAAGAAAGTCTATTAAAATACAATCTATGAAAGATGTTGCTCCAATAAACAGACTTTCGGTAAATGGACTTTCATTGCGATATATCTTTGAAGAAGGTTTATTTAAAATATAATTTACAGATCATTAATTTCTGAATTTAAAAAATTCACCAGATTAATCTTCAATTCTCAAACACATTTTTCTATTTTTTTTTTCCTTTTTCTTTTCTGTTAGAACGAACAAATTTTTTCAATATACATTTATTTGAACACCTTTGAAGCGACCTTTCGCCTATCCTAACTCCTATTCAGTTAGAAATTCACTCAGTTTAAATCCACATACAATTTAAGAATCTATCTTCCAAATACTAATTGTCTCAAACGAACAAATAACTCTAAGTAAATTGTCGACTTTTATTTTCGTATACACGCAAAGCGATCCCTTTCGTACTTGCGTTATTAATAAACAATAAGATCTAACATTATACCTAACCTCTCTCTCGTACTCTCGCGTTTTCACCCTTGGTCGCTCTTAGGTTCTCTCAGTGATCTCTCTCTCCGGCCGATTGTTCCTCGAGCGAGCAAAGACGCGAGATACGATGATAAAACGACGCACAAGTGGTTCATTAGACACAAGTGTCCCGTATAGTCTGTTACATTTATCGGCTGTTTAATTACGCTCCGTTCGCGGAACAGAACCCGCATGGCGTTTCCCCGTTTTCGCCCTGCAGTCACCGAGGTCAGTTTTCCACACGGTGCACCTCCACAATAATCGTCTATATTTGTCGCCGGCTGAAGACGACACGTGAGAAAACCGATAAACAAACGAACAACGTCTGCGCTCGGGCAAACATTCGTCTCATGCATGAATCGAGTAACTGTGTTGAAGGGAACTTCCGATTTCCATTTCTCGAAGCGACGATCGCATCCAACGTTGAGCGATGATACATTCTGAATTTCATCGAATTCTCGAAAGTCTCGGATAATACAGCCCTTGAGAATTTTGATAGATGACGAGTGCTCGACATTTTATGCAAGAACACAATATTATTAAAGAATTTGAAAAATTCCTGAGATACCTGTGTACCCTATATATCTACGGCTGTGTAAGTCATTCTTTTTCAGATGGAAGAAAACGCTTGGAAGAATGAATATCCAAGGCATGCAAGATGACCTTCATGATTCGAGACTAGTCGAGACTTTCAAGTGTTTTTTGACTTTTCAATTAACTACGTCCTTGCAGAAGTGGTCTATTCGCAAAATCTTTACGACTGTTGCCAATAACGAATGGCAAGTGTAGGAGATGCGTTCCTCCGACCTTGGTCTTACAGCCAGGGCCATTAAATGTAATGCGAGGGACGCATACCTGGGACGCAGGTACCGTTAGGCCAAAAATTACTTTATGGGACTGAGCTTGCTAATGGTCATAAAACGCTTTACTTCCCGCGATCACTTGATCGAGAAGGACAGAAAGAGAGCTGGCCTGTATAAGGATTGACTCTAAAGGCCCCCATAGACGTTGAAACATGCTGCGATGCATACATCAACTCCTAGGTTTCATGAAACATCAGATAATATTTCAGAATCAGTTTGCCTCCACTCTACCGATCCTTCAGTTCTTCGTGTGACGCCAAAGTTGAAACAAGTGTTTTAAAATGTCGGATCGTCTTCCAGCTCCAATATTAGTGTTAGTAATGTTAAGTTTATTATCACGGACTTTTTTTGTCCAACTAATGCTAGAAGTCTATTCCTGCATCAGTGATTCCTTGCTTCTCAATGGCTTGCATCAACGTCTATGGGGGCCTTAACACGCCGCGACAATGCAGAAGGAATCCAGTAAAACGGCACACACAGCGACCAGTGAAATAGTAAGTGAAACACCGAACCACGTAACCGAAACCGATCCACCCTCACCGTGGATTCCCAAAGGCAAGCCTTCAGCTTTTTAGTAATTTAAACGAGCGTTTTTGAAAATTACGAAAATTCGCCACATAATAATAATTTTAAAATCGTTGCCAGAACGTGAATTAACTTGATAGATTTGAAGTGGTGTTATAGATTTGCATGATACAAACGCAAATAATAGATATAGAAATAAACAATCGAAACGACGATAATAATATATTTCAGCGAATTGACATCGAGCGTGAATCGAACGATCTAAAAAGAGAACGATCTATGCATTAAATCATCGCGACGTTAATAATGATCGACAGAAGCATTTGATCGATCATTGGTGGCGATATTAAAGCACCAAACTGCTACAAGTAGGCAACGAACAGCTATTTATAACCAGTTAATTCGATCACATCAATGAGATGCTTGTCGTACACGATCCATGATCAGGCTATGATGTATCGATCGCACGAACAATAGAATATATATTGCCCTTATGAACAACCTACGATTTCTCTTAGTAAATGGATTCTGATCGCACGAACAGATATCACTTGGCGCCAAAGTAAACCATGTGTGACCGATTTACTATGATTTCCCGGTTAATGGCACCCAACGTGCAAACTGCGAATTTTTTTTTAAGTAAATTTATAAAGCTTCGTGTATTACCCAGCAATTTTGTGCAATTTTGCATTTTACAATTCAATTGTAAGAAAAATTCACAGTTTCATAATTCTATTCTATTCTATATCCATTATTTATCTTTGCATTGAAATTGTAAAATATGTATTTGATTCAGATGTGCTTGGATTCTTTTACGGAGATTTAAATACAATGGAATACGTCAACTAGATTAACTACTTTTCAAACAATGACTATTCAATTCCATCTTGCTCCGAACACTACTGAAAAATGTTCACGCGACTATAATAAAATTAGTTTCTAATTATTGTTTTAACCACTTAACGCAACTAACGTTCGTGATACATGCGGGCATCGATAAAATCGCCACAAGTATCTTGCTTGTTTTAACCATTCATCTTCGTGAGTTCAAATTACACAAAAATACATATATACTACACGTAACGTTATATCTAATAAACGATTTATCGATTTGCTTTGTTAACTAAAAAGTTCATTGCACTTGCAAACGAAGAAAGATTCGTACGTTATGGAGTTAGAACAATAATACGCATATCTGGATCAATTTGCAGTTAAATTAAAACTCTGAACCAAAGAGTGAAAATCGAAAAGTTCAGATTATCGCCAGGTTGTTAAAAATTATTAAAAAAAAAAAAAGAAAATTTCTTCGTTCGAAGAGAACTTCGCACGCTCTAGAATCGCTGCACTCTCGTTTCAACGTTCAATATTTAACAAGATCAAATATATAAAAATCGTATTACGCCTAATTTATAATAGGATATATATATATATATTTAGAAGGAGAAAGAAAATCGAGATGATTCGGTTCGAAGAAAGATCAAAAGATCGTAAAGATCCGCGAAATCGTTACGCAAATGATTATCTTGCCTGTGCTTATTAATAGTAGCCGCAATTTGGCAATCACTGTTGCCTATCAAGACCACCAGCCATATACGGGTCGTTCGCATGTGTATGTGTCGCGTTATTACGCGATTAATCGGTGATCATCGCGTGGGATTGTTTGCGACGATGGTTGCATGCGTTGGTGTACGTGAATACGCGCGATTCCTCCTCGAAATTTGCACACAATGCGCGAAAGCAACGTGTCGCGGTGAACCCACGCCCCTTCGATTTTAACAGAGCCGAAGAATCGCACGAAATTAAAGATGATCGTAAAACGGGTGATCACTGATATTTATATTCCGCGAACATACGAAAATAATCGCCTAGATAGACCAAGATCAAAGCGCGATTTCATATTGTACACTCCTGCCGAAACTGAGACTTTCATCATTTAATCGTTTAAAAATTATAATTGTAATATTTCGCATGATCATTTTATTTTTGACATTGTTTTTTTTTCCTATAATGTTGAAGATATTTAACAATTAATTATATTCGAAGATCAAAGTTGCGATTGTATTTCTATTTCCCGGAAAGTCGTGCAAAAAGATTCGATTCGTCCAAAAAATGTGCTGCAAATTTTTAAGGAGAGTACATTTCTCTTCAACCGTGTAATACTATTGTTTATACTTAGTTTCTGACAGGTAATAATAATCGGAACAATCGTATTTTTATAAATTGCAATATACAAGTGGTCAGCGATGATTAATGAGTTCGTACGATATTAAACAAATTAAAGAAATAAATTATACATGCGCTTTGTTTCGCGTGATAGTTATTATTCGTTCCTCGAAGGAATTAACGAAGTATTTCGAGGATCAAGCTGGAAGATTACAAACCATTAGGAAAACAAGGAGCGATACAGTGAAGTTACGTGAAGTTTCTAAAGAGCGTGTTTCTAATTTGAAGAGACACTCGACGAAAGCTTCAAAGAGGAATTAAACGTATTTAATAGAGTATAAACGGAACAGCTTCGCGTATCTGTTTTAAAAATCGATTGGTAACAGACAAGTAAAATTTCACTAGCATGACATTGCATCGTATACGAAATATGCTTATCGTGTCTATTTTATTTAATTCTTATTGTCTCAACAAATTCTCTGAAATTACGCAAGAAAATTCATACGTAAAGGTTACAACAGTTTCATAAACAAATATTTAACATTTACAATTCACAAATTGTACACGTCTGAGAAAATAATTCGAAGAAATAATAGAATCTCGAAAAATTGCTGAGAGAAAGCTAGAAAATTACTTTACATTCGCGAGTTTTATGGAAAGCATCATCTGATACATTCCTTCCTTGCAATTTTGCACTTTAAATTTTCCCCTATAAACGCACGAATTTCGTTTAATTCTCAATGACGAGTTTATCAAAGGCCATCTGTCCATCTCATAAACCAAGAGGAAAAGAAAGAAAGAATAAAACACTCGATAGCCTTCTTTCGATCATCCTCTTACAATCTGCTGATATCATTTAACATTTTAAAACATATTTACGAACAGAGAACAATTCTAGTATACAACCTGTTTCGCACGTCCAGCGAGAAAGATTTGAAAATAATGAATTTTTTATAATGAAAAAAATCAAGATTCCAATTTATCCGTAATTTGTGTCTAAATATATAGCATTCATAAACAAATATTCAAGAAAATTTGTTAAAAATACATATTTTAATATATCGTTCGAGCAAAAGGTTCTTTTGCAAAACGGTATACGCCGTTAAATTCGTCGTTAAAAAAACACTAATTTCATCAATTTACGCAAAAAACCGAATATCTTCGATCATTTCCGAGATATCTGACAAAGTACGCTTCACAGTCCCAACTTCGAGGGCATTTTTCGAAACATTGCCTATAAAAAAAAAAAAAAAAAAAAAAATACGGGTCGAACATCTTTTTTGGAAACTACATTCATGCTGCAAATTCCATCAAAATCGGCGATTCCGATTTCGGTGTGTTCCCTTGTCAGTGTCGTTAACCCTTCCCTCTGGTCCAACAGGAAGTTCGCTTTCACCAGAGGAAAGCGATCGTTCCTCTGGTTGTCAGACTCTGACGTAGAGAAGCTCTTCGAGCTTCTCGACCGAGCCGCGACCTCGATGTATCGCTGCACCAGGCTCCGAGAGCCGCTTGAATATGCATGCAAATTCCATTCTGTGTACAACGACTATCTGGCAACCGGTCGTCGGCCAATCGGCACGGGTGACACAGATATTTTTATATTTTTATATTTTCTTAACCTCTAAAGGCACCTACGGCCGGTTCTGAGCGTGGCCAGTCGCGCGCGACACTGCACGCGTGCACATACACACACACAATATTTCATATGAAGCAAACACATATGTATATATGTTTCCCCGCGACGACGAATCTGCCGCGAGCGTGCAAACGGTTATTACGCAAGAACGCGATTAATTCTCAAGAGATTCATATAATATCTTGGTATCGTTGTACTTGATACGGGAGATTGGCGAGATTGTAAAACATTGTGAGTTGGGTTAAAAAGGTCGCGGAGTTCAGATTGATTTGTTTCGAATGTTGAGAAGTATTTTTAACTCGAGACACTCCACAGGATGTGAGAATTCAAGTAGTTCGAATGCCTTTTACACAGTGTGCATATTCAATCTGTAGATTAAATGTGGAATCGTGGTCAATTGCAGTAAGTACAAGATATGTATCTTGCAACTGCAGATCTATATACATAATTTCGATAATATTGCTACTTGGGAAAGACTGCTTCAAAAATTCAGCTCTGCCGTTGAGAATTTCTCTCTTTCTCTCTGGAGAGAAAATTTAGCCAAAAATTATCTTGGAAATAGCTGAATAAAACAGAAAACCGAATAATGAACATAGTATTCCGGAGTTAACGAAAGATTTCGATAACCCAATACTAGTAGGAAAGCCTAAGCAGGCAGTTCTAATTATTTAAATTTCATATTTATTATCATATTTATTAATTCAAGTCATTACAAATATTAAATTAAACATTAATTTAATATTAATAGAAACTACGAATTTATAGCATTTATTAACCAAAATAACTAATTTAATTTCGATTGATCTGAAGTTATTAAATATTATCATCATCGAAGTTAATCAATTCGTCCAAAGTAGTTGAAAGGTAATATTGCCTTCGATTTACAACAATCATTATGAAATTGTACCTATAACACAACCGTTTTACGCCTACGTAATTGTACAATGCAATCCTATATGCGATTACAACAATTGGTACCACCATAAAACGCTTGAATTTACGATCGTGGCCATATCCACGTTCCACCGAGTGTACTTGGTCGTGTTACGCGTTGATATTTACGATCGTTTCGCGCGTCGAGGTTGATCTCCGTCGCGCGCGATTCAGAGCGGGGTCATCGAGCTATTTCGCGCGTTTTTCGCATGTCGCGGGCCTAAATCACGTATGTTTCAACCCGTGGGAATGGGCGGCAGAGTCGTAAATCTAAAGGGGAACATCAAACCGATGAATTTCGGACGGCCGTTCAAGTCTGAACTTAGGCTGTTTGGACGAGAAATCACGTCCGTTGGCACGGAAACTAGGGCTCTCCCTCTAAATTCGATATAATTAGTAACAATGTTTGCTGATTCATACATGCTTTATTTAAGCTTAAGCACCAGTTTTATGATATCGTATGGACGACGAATTTTATGTCCGCCTGAGAAGAAAGAAATTCCGTCGTCACTTCGCTGTGTGTCGTACATTTACTATTTCAAAAATATATAGCGGCTAGCGTAACGAAGAAACGTTGAAAATGATTGACTGACTGAGTTTCGAGCGGAAAGGTTATATAAATCAAAGACAATAAGTTCGTCGTTAACGACAGGCCTCTATGACCAGCCAGAATTCAGTTTGTTCAGGGAACTGTTCGTTACTTACTACGAATTTAAAGTTATTAATACCTAATGGTTAATACTTAATAATTAATAATTTATTGAATAACGTGCAATGGCCTATTGATGAAACACAATAATAAAAAAACTTTTCAAAATGTGTAATTTTCAAGTTACGCCACATAGTTACAGGCATTATAATCATCTATAATATAGATTAACACTCGACCTGGATTCTTTCTTTTTTCTAATTACCAAAAACGAAGATTTCGTTTTACTGCGATAAGAACATGATCACGTATGCTGAATTTGCTCATGCCAATTAAACGTGCCTAAGTGCATATTGCTTTACTAGTGTTCATTAAATTTCTCGGCATCACAGAATTAAAGATTAACCCATTTGCATCGTGATTGGCATGATGGGCCAATATCATCATACGTAATTGCCCTCAATTCAAATATTTACTATACAATGTACGATATGAATTAGTTATAAAGTTTCGATAATAAATTCATTTACATTTTCTTTAACCGACTTTACTTTCTTATTTGAGCCCTTGAATCATTGGTAAGATAGTTCGCATTTGTTAAAATCTAGTTGAACTTAGTATTGCTCCTGAAACATGAAAAATAACACAAATAATCTAGAATTCGATTTACGAATGAACATGATTACACGGTAATCAAGGTATGTCGATTTTTCTTTTGAATCCCTGTATTATGTATCTACTGCTCTTTAGATATCGATATAGCTTAACAAATAGTGCTACATTTGCTAAATCAAATATGTAACGAGACACGTTCCACGTGTTAAATAAATAAATAATCACCTGGTCAATTCTGCTCACTCGTTACAAGTTACGTCAAAAACAAATGAATTCTCAACGAAATTAATTAATCTAAATGTTTGCTCTCCTGTTGCCGTAATTTCTTCAATATTTACGCCGCGCAATTCTGTTTCGAGTTTCGAGGCACCGGTTCTGAAAACCGATATTTTCGAATGGAATCTCGTCAATCCCGTCATGTTTTCCGAGCTCGACCGCCGATTCTCGGCTGCCAAAACGCATTAACCCGAATAAACCCCGGAGGTGAAGCTTGTTACCGGGAAATCGCGCAACGTTCGCGATTATTACACACGTCCACGATGCTTGAAACAACCGATCATCTTGTTTCTCTCTTTCGACTTTCTTTTTCCGCTGTAATTCTCGAAAGAAAGCCGCGCTCAAGGAACGCTCAAAGGAAGAAAACGCGAGAGAACAACGATAAAAAAAGAGCGGCGGAGAGAGTTCGACGACCGAGTTAAGTAGATAATGAGCAACGTCGCCGTGGAATTGAAGGGTATTATTCCGCGAGCTGCAATTGCGTAATACGGTGAGGACGATTACGCGCGGTGTTGCGCAGGTCTAGGTAAACGCACGCAACCCAGCGAGAATGTTAATCGTTTCAGAAGATTGCGAATCAATCAAGCGAACTTACTTATTGCAATTAACCTGTTTGCAATCGATCGGGTTACAATCGACGCGGATCTTCCCAACCGCGAATTTCCATTTGAACTTCTAACTATCGCAACAACGAGACTTTTGCAATTAACACGTTGTTAGGCGGATAACGGGATAATCACAGTCTTACCACGGCCAATTGACTGTGATTTTGTAGACGATAATGCCTTAACATGTGATTCTTTTGACGCGGAAGATTCAGATAGTGACTTCCCTCTTGTCAGAAGACATATCGGAGTAAATCGTTTATCTAGTTTTCTGCGCAGCCCAAACCCCACCCGCATAAGATGTGTTAAAGGAAACACTGAACTTACGAATTACAACGTTGATCTTCAAGATGTCTAAGATCTTTTAATGCGGATATAAAAAGTCGCGAATTTGACTGTGATAATGACAGAACCTACAGAAGCTACAAATTGAGCATATTGAACAAGAACTAGACGATTGCAACAATTCTCGTGATTGCTTTCGAGTTTGAACTTTAAATATTGATGACGTGTTAAGTGACTCTAAATCACAAGGAAAAACTTGAAAAATTCGAAGATATTTAATTACAATAATTAGTCGATGATGATACAGTAATACAACAATTTTCTGCATCAAACGGAATTTTCAAGTTAGAATTTCCAATCTGAATCAGAGTCATATCTAGTTGAATCACAATTGAACTGCATAGACTATGAAAATCGTACATATGCAGTTAAAACGTGAAGTCCAAAGTGAAGTACCTGTCATAACTTTCGGCAGACGAAACAAATCTTTGGGGACAAATCTTGTGCATTCCCTCGCCTGTTACTTACAAAAATATAGCAAGGTCGAAACAGTTTACGAGACAGTTGAAGAATTTGTCGCATTTACGTCAGAGAAGGCCAAGATTTCTCGAGGTTCTCGAAATATAATTGGAAACGTTCGTGGAAACTCGTTTCCGCAGGAAGACGTGACACCAGTCTCGTTGTTCCCCGAAACTAATTCAGTTTCCGTCGAACGACCTTTCCCAAGTAATCGAACACTGACGACGGCTTGGAAATAACGACACGAGAAAGATAAAAAGAAAAAAAAAAAGACAAGCGATAACGCACGTACAACTTTCAATCGAAAGTGTTGTTGCATCATATGCGCGTTTGAAATCGAACACGACGAAAAAATTTCGAGAAAGAACGACAGAGAAGATCAGAGAAGATCAGGATAGATATACCAGATAAAAAGGAAACAAATAACTTTGATAGTACGCGATCCATTTTCATTTTCTGCAGATCATCTCGTCAACGGGATTAACATGATAGTGGTCACGTAGCTGTTTAATCGAAACGCTCCACTTTCGTCGAATTGTACTTTGACCGAAAAACACGATATCCTGACACGAAACACCGATGATGTAACAGTATCAAGTAAATATATCCCCGGGGCGAAGAAATTATTAAATTTTTTTTCATTAAACAAATGATGCAAAAGTCTTTCTTATATGCATCATTCCGTAGTGCTTTTACCGACATACATATATAAGTAACAGAAATATTTTATATTTTTCTATTATTAAGAAAAAAAAAAATAAAAATAGAAATATAGTAATATTTAACGAGTCAAAATGATAGCACATTTCGTGAAAAATAAATTGATAAAAACAAAAGAAACGAGTTTGATAATTGTTTAATTCTTTGTATGATTTTCTTTTGCATTTAATAACGACAATCATTCTTTGAGAAGAAGTAGATTTATACAGTTTCTTTAATGATCTTCTGGCTTAATTCTTCTTATTGCTTTCCACGATACATTTTTTAAATTCATTAATATTTGTCTTCATTGTCTTTTATTCTGACCAATCTTTTATACGACCCTCGCCAAATTCCTTCAACAATTTTCTATAATATTTAAACCAGGATATTTGGCTAACTAAAACACGAATTTTATTTGTTTGTAAAATATTATTTTACTGCTTTCGCGGTGTGCATGGCGTTGTATATGTTAAAATATGCCTATTTTAATATAATTCGTGTACGTATTGATTTGTTCGTCAATCATTTTGATGTACTTTTCACTGTTTAATTTTCCTGTAATAAATTTTATTTTCAACTTACCGTTTTTTCAGCAACCGATAGTTTAAATCATTACACCGCCGCTTCTCATGGATCGATGACTCCTTTCGTAAATCATGACGATAAATTGAAGAAATCTCCTTTCGTTGGTCATTTCTTGCTCGTATAAACTGTTTCATGTTTCTCTGCAATATTTCAAAGCACGCCTCACGCTTTTGCTTTCAAGCAAAATTTTCATTGCGATTCTCGTCGTTTCGGGTGTTCACAATTCTTTAAAGGACGTCGAACATTCCTGACATTTGTCGCGAATCCAGCTTCTCCTGCAGTTTGTCTCGCAGTCGATAGCTTGAATTTTATCCGCAAGCTGTCGGACACTGCGATCGTCCTCAACGTTTTCCTTCTCCACGATTATCGAGGTCTTTCATTCGATTCACTATCACCACTTCACGGCTTCTGTAGTTAGTTTGGCTACTTTTGTCAACCAGAGTAATGTTCTTAGTTCAATTTCAGCTGGATTTAACTTTCTCCCGCGACTCATTTTTACAAATTTATATTCGTTTATCGCGTTAACGCGCGCCTTAACTGGCTGTATTTCGCAACGAATGTTACGCTTTCGGCAGCTCCCGTATGACTGACGAGCGTAAATATGCGACTTATCCGCGGCTGCGGACAATATTTACATTTTTGTTTCCGCATTTCCGAGAAATTTTTGTATTTCTCGGTAATCACGTTCGACACAACACACGTGTATCCACCGCTCAACGCGATAATCTACGCATTTCACTTTACCCTACGATACATAATATAAGAGAAATATACAGAGTGTGCTACCTTCTTCTCTCGGAGTGATACGCATATGTATGTACATGAACAGTACACGTACAATGTGTAAAGGATAGAGGCAACCTTTGATCCAGTAACAGTAAAAAAAAACCATGTCTTTTCTTTTTTCTCACGTGTCGGCAATCGAAGGAGTAGACATAATGCCACAATCGATTATCTTAATGATCTGTTTCCGTATGACTCCACCTACGTTCACCTACGGCACGATCCTACCGTGCACGACACCAGATCGGTTACTTGGATAATCAGGCAATTTTAAAATATATACTCGTAGAAATTACAGCTTGTACAAGAGAACTATTCGAATAAATGGCAAGCCGTAACGACTCGGTAATAAAACTGATGAAAGACGTTTGAGATCATTGTGATTGGATATTACACGGTTGCTGACCTTCGTAAATCGCGATCTAATATAGATTAAATATAGATGAACCGATTTGGTGAACGGTCCTGATGGCCTTAAATTTATTTCAGCCTTGAATTTATCCTTGCTGAATCCCTATCTTTACGATAACTTTTCCGAAATTCCAAAAATTCTAAAATTCGAAATTCAAAAGAACTCCAAAATTCTCTCTGGATTTTTTGGAAGCATGAAGATGTGAAAAGGCTAACAAATT
The DNA here is from genome assembly GCA_032399595.1 of Tetragonula carbonaria. Taxonomy (NCBI): domain Eukaryota; kingdom Metazoa; phylum Arthropoda; class Insecta; order Hymenoptera; family Apidae; genus Tetragonula; species Tetragonula carbonaria. The sequence continues at coordinate 11,389,879 of JAUCRC010000007.1, forward strand.
AAATTACACATAAAGAATAATTGGAATAATCGATAAATAACAATTATAAATAATAATAACTAGATAAATAAATAAATGACTATCAGGTGTAAGAAGAATCAAGTATAGTGGATATGCTCGTTTATGAAGGATTAATTCCACTCAAACGTAACGATACACTTGCAACGGTCTACTATAAATATCGTTAACAGCAAATTATTAATAAGTGAAACGTATCGACGGAAGATTATTAATGTGTTAATAAAAGAACACCTGCGGTTTGCCAAAGTTGATGAACGACAAATAAAGACAAGGCAGGTGCAATTACAAGTGTAATAAGAGAAAAGTCTTCGGTTTCTTTCCTCTTTCATGAGTTCATAAACGACTTGTAAACAAATTAATGAGCAGGTATGTATCAGCAAGTCGGAATTATAAGATGGATCACATTGATTGGCTGACATGACTGTAATTGCTCTGTGTGTGTGTGTGTGTGTGTGTGTGTGTGTGTGTGTGTGTGTGTGTTCAAGGATGCTTAAGAACGAGGCTCTTTGTAATAGCCGATTAAATGATTCGAGAAACGCTGCATCGAAATAGACTGCACCAACTTCATGCACCAACTAACTCGCGAATAATCAAATGGATATTAAGTTCGTATATAGAAAGATGGGATTGACTACCGTTCAAGTTTATATTAGGTTAATGCCAGACTTTCACCCTGATATACTACCTAAGCGAGCGACGCTGTGGAAATTCAATGGATCTGTTTACATCTATGCGACTATGATTTAATTCTTTATTTTTTAATGGACTGTTATTACAGGGGCAAAATGAAATTTCGGAACGAAACTTGTTTGACGGTACTAGCCTTCGGCTTATGACATCGATCATTGCAAATTCTACAATAATATTTAATTTGTTAATTTCAAGAATTCGAAATGGATACTTAAAAAGAGAGGATTCAATTGTATTTTGGTATAAAGTTCGATCGTGTACATACTTTATATTTAGTGTAAAGATTAAATTCGACAAGATTGTATTATATTTTTATATTTATATTTTATGTTTATTTTATGTTTATTTTCGATCATATTGAACATGCGAATATATAAAACATTGTAATACGTTATTTAATTTGTAAGAAGGCTATGAACTTCACTATGATTGAAACGAACGGCTCTATCAACACGAACGATTCTTAATCTCTCGCACGATGCAAGAGATGCATTCGCGTTTCTAATAGCGCGCCGAAAATAATCCATGGGACAAATTCAGGAGCATGCGCGCGCAGGTTGGGAAGCGCGGGAATAGCTTTCAAAATAGCTTTACCAGCATTAACGAGGATCGTAAACCACGTGCTCCTGTTCTCGAAATGTTCTTAATGGTTTCGCGTGTATCTTTTTCACGGAGATTACACGAGTCTCTTTGCAAGAGCTTAATTCATTTGCGAATACCTTATTCGCGATTCCAAGCACGTAGCTCTTTAATTCTGTCTCGAGTACCTAAGCCATTGCGAAATCTTGTATGTATCTAAGAGTCGACGTTAACTTGCTTCGTTATTAGAGTTATATGTACACGATATTATACGACAATAAAAGACAAGAAGCATCCTCGAGAGAGGCGAGATTGGTAGATTTAATTAATCAGCAAATTATAAAAAAAAAAAAAACAATTCATCACATATACTACAAGTGGTATGATATATTTTCGGATTTCACTTACCCGGAAGGACAGCATGATTAATGCGAGGGATAGATGAACAGGAATACGTTGATAACACACTCACCTTTTCATCGAGGTTGTTCAGATCCGGCAACTGAAACAGAAACATTCGAATTAGGTTAGTTCGACGATGCTTTGCAACGACCGCCGTGTGAAAAAATGATTGTCGTCATTTGAAATTCTCGTGCAACAACAATATCGACAGTCATAAAACATAGACGAACGAGAGAAAGAATGTTACCTGAGTAAGTAACATGAGTGCCGTGCTTTTACATATTTAATTAACACCGACGAACAACTAATTGATTTCAATCGCAACGCGAGCAACAACACACATGACCGTGAACTAGAGTGAACGAATTCGATTTCGCTTGAGCAAGCGTCGTCCCGCCATCTGGCAACAAATTCGGTACTAACGTTTCCGCGAACACCACGGTCAGCTACGTCAGTGCCTACTTTATCTACACGCGCGGGAGTTTCGTCGGTCGGCAGATGCCGCCCACGGTACGCGAGTTTTTTTCCTTTCTTTTCTTTCCTTTTTTTTTCTTTTTTTTTTTTTTTGCCGCTCAGCCGCTTGCAAATTGAAGGAAATTGAAGCCAATTTGTAGCAATCAGCTGTCGTGCTTGAATATATATTCTCCCGGAGACTACGGATAGCGTGCCAGTATTAATTTAACGCTTGATACGTCAACCCGTCTGTCTAATTAACCTTCATTATTCCCCGGTACGTGTCCCGGAACCGAACGAAACAACGTGAAAGCAAAGAAGGAGAAAATTCCCCTCCTTTGTAAGACATTCAAACGAAACGTTTTTACAGCTATACATCGAATTCATGCAAATTTCAATGGCGTTGCAAACGGATGATAGAACGCGCGTTCTCTGTTTCGAAGCTGTTTCGTTCCCCGCCGCGTTGGAACAGTTACGAGGCCCACCATGTCTTTCAAATAAGTCATAGCGATATACCTGAAACTGAGACAAGACTCGAGCTCAATTATGAAATCGTCGCCGAATCCCCCGTTACGCTACTTAAATGTCAAGAGACACGCGCGTCAGACACCGATCGTGGGCTATCGTGTTCGTTCACGCGTTCAGATTTCTAGTTCACCTCGAACCAGATTACCCGCAGCCGGCCGAACCAATGATTCACTTCGAGATATGGAAATGACTGACGCTAAATAACATATTTAGTAACCTTGCCCACCGGTATATGAAACGCGATAACTCACGTCGAACGAAGGGAGAGTGACATTACGTAAATGAGACGAGAACGTCTTTGTATCGCGCTTCAGCTTCGACTTTGCAGTCACGCTTCGAATGTACCAGAATTTTTTAGCTTCGTCGATTGCATATTTTTAATCTATTTAGCGACAAGAATCGCGTCGAAGAATTGAAAATTTTTTCGAACGATATAAAATATACCAGAACGATATAAAATACAATTTTTCGAACGATATAAAATATTTCTGAACAATATAAAATTGCTATTTATATATTGCTAATTGATATTTATGAAAAGATGCTATTTAAAATATTTGAATATTCAATGCTATTCGAGTGAATATTTTGACGACATATCTGTAACATCCTGTATGTTTTATAAAATAATATTTATATTACATTATAATTTATACATTTATTTATATAACTGGTCATTCATTTTGTACATTTGTCTACATGTTTGTCTACATGTACATAAAAGATTGAAAAGAGAATCGACGAACTGGGACATTTTTTACAACAAGGTTGTGCATTAAAGTGTTAGAAATAAAAAAAAAATCGACGAAATGAAACTTCAGAGGTATTTCAAAAGTTATTGGAGATCATTACTCGAAGTCATCCGACTTAAGAGGACCGAATGGGTTCAAAGCCTCAGCCAGTAAAAAGAAAAAAAAAAAAACCTCAAGGTCCCACACACGTGTTCTCCAAACTCACACTGAATGCACATTTCGCATGTCAAATGCATATTTCGCCTTGAAGATGCCTTTAGCCATCCAAGTTTCACCAAGCGGTAAGGGAAAGAATGCACATCAGGGGAATCTGTTCAAACATTTACACTAAAATCGATGCGTTATTTGCCCATCTTTGTCTGAAACGGTGCACTTCCAATGTATACCGAGAAAATAATGCAACGCTTACAGTTGCGGTTTATCGAGCGATGCTCGGAACGTGGTATTCATCAAACGACACGATCGAATTCCACGAAATCAAAGTTGACAATGGCCTTGGCATGTCCTCAACAAATCGTTCGTTTTTTTCTTTTTCTTTTTTTTTTTTTTTTTTTTTTTTTTAACTCGTCCCCGCTACTCGTAGACGACATTGAACGAATATCGGATATTTAATATTATCGCTGCTGCGTTCCCAGCGAAATAGATTCCGCTGTCTGGTTATCCGAAAATTGCCGGTTTAAAGCGATACTGTCACGGTCTTGCATTTATTCACGAACGAGTAAAAACCCGCAGCCGAAACCGCGATATATATGTATATTTGCGCGATCACATTAACTGGAAAATTAAATTCTCGTGCATTTCATCGAGATTTACGACGCGCCGCGAGAATTTCGCGGTCAGATGTTAAAGAGCAGCCAGGGTCGGACGAAATTTACACGGGTAACCTCTTTTCTTCTTTTTGCCTACAGTGGGCTCCGTCGCGAAACGTTCGTTCGTTCGTTCGTTCGGTTTCACGCCGGGAAACGTCGCTGAAAAATTGTTGAAACACGCCGATACATGGAACGAACATGACGCGTTAAAACCAAAGACAGATTTTTTTTAAAATTGTAAAACCAATGGAGACGATGTATAAAGCTTGTTGTTAGTCAGAATAGTCATTGTAGAAAACGCATATCCACACGAAGATCAGACATAAGAGTTTTTTAGTTATCATTTGTTCCTTTTCACTTTCAATTTATATTTCTCATTGAAGACATTGCGTTGACAGTTGACTGATGCGACATTTTATTTGCAATGCTTTTCAATTGATTCGTCATTAAATTCTGTCTTTTAATATTGCGAAAAGAAATTCCAAAGATCGGTACTTTCTTTTTTCATTGTGAAATTTCAAGAAATTCAGATGTTTGCAACATTATGATAAATATAATTGTTTGGTCTTTGACGAGCATTTGTTAACATTCGGATTTTAATGCCAGTTTAAACGATGTTCGACACGATTAAACAGGACAATTCGATATAATTTGCAGATTGGTCCCAAATTCTGTCAGTACTCGTGATTATGATAATCACGTTTCATTAATGAGATCATCAATAAAATGTCGAATGTTTTATATGTATAATACTTGTAGGTGAAATGACCGAATCCCTAATAGAATTTTGATTCAATAAATATAATATATCTTGATTATCGTAAAATAAAACCTCGATCGAAGAGTTCGTGATAAAACGATTCTTATCATTGCCATTTTTCAGGCAACCAAGAAAACAGAGCAATCGTTCATCACTGATTCAAATATTTCAATCTTTCTTATTGCTGAGACAGAACACATCATATTATTTCTATAAGTGCTATAAATGTATCTTGAACTATGTGTTGCTATAAATTGTTTATTTTATAAACAAAAACTTAATACAAAATAACAAGATTCTTAGACGGTAATATTTGTGAGTTAAGTAAGCAAGGTAAGTTGAAAAGTCTACGAATTTATAAAATTGTTGAAGCAAGCGATACTTTAATGTCTGCAGTATTTTTAAAAATTTTGAAAAATGCGCGAAACATATCCAACTGTAAAAGTTAATTAAAAATAGAATTTTCGTAACGATTGACGATATAACTGAGTTTCAAAATTATGTTCCCACAAAGAATAGAATATTTGATTCGTCGGTAGTTTTTAATTGTCAAGCCCTCTTAATTTTGAGGAAAACTGCGAGATTAAATATTCGATACCGCTTCGGAACAAACGAACTCTCTACCTCGATAACGCGGCTGTTATCAGCAGGGACGTTTTAAAACTATTATCCACGTTATTTCATTCAGAAAGGAAATCTAAACGTTGTACGCACCGCGTAAATTGACTCCGATTGTGCTTCAATTACAGGTCAAAAATCAAAATCGATCGGTAATGAGATTAAACAACAACGGGTGGAATCGCCGTTTGCCTTCATTTCAAAACGTGCGTGCGAGTAGCATAAACGTAATTAATAAATTTTCCAAACTCGATTTTCTCGAAAACGAGGCGTCAAGTGAAAGAAATCAATTTTCAAAGTTAATTTTCCGATTGGAAATAGCCTGTATATAAAACGAATTTTTATTTAAATTTCATTCTCTTATCTAGGTTTATAAATATTCGACAATGCTCACAGTTGTACGTATGTTTTAGCATAGAATATTATATACGCGTTTCACTCGAAAAGTAAGCCCGAGCATCCAGCTGACGATGAGTATAACATGTAAAGAGAGCAACGACGATTAATATCAGAGAAAAATAAAACATATACGAGTCATGATCGTGCAGAGTTTTATTAGAAATATAAATAAATAATATCTTACACTGATTGATCGGAATCGTTTGACAGAGCGTTGCATATTATCTCAGATATTCCCGTCTTTTCCTTCGAATACACCCACTTTCCCAGACATACGATCAATCATCAGCTTATACTTAGAGATCTTTCGCCCTTTCTCTCTCGCTCTTTCGTGCTTTCGATTTTAGACTAGCAAAATTCCACATCCGTAAACACAGATGATTTATCGAAGACACTCTGCGGGATAGCAGATGCGACAGGTTGTCGTGTAGATTGGTCGCGAGAATGTCGTATTTAGGTTAATCGAGAACGCCAATAATTCCAACGATCTTCGAAAACGCTTATCGTTAGAAATCTCACAGATACGAATACAGTGAGAGAGATCAATTACTCAGTCTCAGACTGTGTCACAGTGAGAGACAAAAGTATTCGTACTGCAGAAATACAAAAAGAAACGTGTTCTGTGCTGTTAAATATATTCAAATATGTGTGAATTGTATGCTACACGCATAGAGAAGACATTTACAGTGACAATGATCAATTTCGCAAAGAAAATTTTCGAAAGTTAATTAATGATAATAGATTGTATTATTTCTAAAGAAACGAAGCTAACTCTCTTGTTACCTCTCATTTGTACATTTTAGCTACTAACGCGAGCATTAATTAATAACATTGTGTACGAATATTTTTGTACGACGAGAACGACCATTGTGAATCGTGTCTCGGTAAATAAGTTACCAACGTAATTTAATTAACCAAATTAATTAATTTCGTTAAATTATACGTATCAATTACTGCGAATATGCAGTTTACATACACCTATTCGAATACATTTATACAGAAAATATCTCTCTTTGCATTTCTACGTCCTAACTGTACGACGAGTGCTATTGTACCTCGCCACGTGGACAGACGATTTTCATATTATTTACAATAGTACAACAACAAGTCGAAAATTCGCGTTGACACGGGAGACATTTTCTTTCCAGCTGATTCAATGCCGGCGGACCAGCCGAAATTTATTCGACGTACCGTTAATCCCTCTGGTTTTCCTTCGAGTTCGTTCGTCGGGCAACGCCGACTGTAACGCTATTGGCAGTCGACGGGTTCGAAAACTTCGCTCGATTTCTCAATCCGACGCCGGTTCGTCGATTTCCACGCGGCGTGAAACTTTTCCATTTGCTGACTTGGCGCGTTGCGGAACTTCGCGAGTTTTACCAAAGCTTTCAGGAGCGCGCCCGCGAGAAAATATGTAATTGATCGAGAGAGAAAGAGAGAGAGAGAGAGAGAGAGAGAGAGTGAACGCGAACGTTGACGATCGACGTATCGTCGAAATCCGCCCGACGACGATGAAGATTATCATCTCGAACATCGCGCGAGGAGAACAAAGCCGCCACGTGTGTATATCGTGGACTGCAACTCTTCCGTTTCAATGCGATGCAACGATTCGGTTATTACGTGGAGCATCGATAGAAGAAAAGGATATATATATATATATATATATATATATATATATATATATATGTACATATGTGGCGCGAAGAGATGGGATCGACTTGCATTCACGAATCCAAAGTATCAAGTTCTACTGTCCCGTGAATTTCAAATTATTACTCGAAACAACAAACTTACTCGAACAAATGTTTTTAACAAGTATATGTATAACATACGATTTTTTTTTTCATTTTTATACAACAGAATGACCTTTAAGTTTCGAGTAATTCGACATAAGATTCGAAACGTTCGGGTGATTTTTTCTTGACTCGTTTACGACGAGATTTTTAGATTTCTTTCTAATTCTCGCAAATAAACACACTTCTAATTTCTAATTTCAGGGATCTCTAAAAGTGGGACTTTCTGTAAGCGTGAGAGGCATTTATACTGATACAACAGTGATCGAACCATTTTCCATTAGAATTATCTTGCACGAAAGAGGTTAGGCTTTTTGCTCACATAAAAGAACATATCTAAATATAGAATAATAAGTTCTTTCATGTGAATAAGAAGCCTAACGTCTTTCGTACAAAAGGTAATTCTAACAATCGAAGAATTATGGAAAATGGTCCCAACAAACAGAGAAGTGTTTGCACGCGCAGTTTTTTAATGTAATGTAATTGCAAAAAACTTTTCTCGTCGGAATCTCTGTCACGTTGAAAATCATACACGTACAAAATTCAAATATTCCCTGAGACCAAAGAATATATCGTCAATTGATTTTTACTATTACTCTCTTTATTACTCGTAAGTCGCATGCGAGTGTTAAACTCGCCCAGAAATATGCTGCGCCCAATCGAACAATCTCACACACATCGAGATACCGAGATACACTCGGTAGTATAAACAGTTTGAACCTACTTTCACACTCAATCCCACGTGTCTACCCACCAATATTCGAGTCCAGTACATACTCGAACATAGCATATAATATATACTGTATAATATATACAGTATAGTATACATATACACTATATCTTGGAAGTATCATCCTCATTTCCGGAAGCACTCGTGAGTCGTCACGGTTCGAATACGCTCGGAAACATCGATCCCAAATACTACTCGAGGTTCGAACTTGGTACTTGCGAGGTACTCGCTCCCATCTCTAGCGGTAATTCCGGTGTATGCAGTAGCTGGTACACTCTGTGAGAAAGAACGTGTGTGTATGCGCGTGTACGCAAAAGTAAGCGAACCGCGAGTTACGACGGAAGGTTTTCCACGAATATCTCGAGTACCACTCTCTCGTTTGGCACAGGGTCGCCTCCGTTTCGGAGGCTGTGCCGGAGGATTTGTCGATATCGTCAAACGAGTAAGGAGGTTTAATGCACGCTCGGGTACGCCGAGTTCTTCCTTTGATGTGTTTCTCTTTTCTCTCTCTCTCTCTCTCTCTCTCTCTCTTTCTTTCTTTTCTTTCTTTTTTTTTTCATCTCGTTTCCCGGTATCGATGCAGAAAGTCCATACCGCGCAGTTTCCTTCCTCGTTCACTCCACTTTCACGAAATCTACTTGAACACAGCGAGTCTATCCAACCGGTCTTGTTTCCGCCCCCGGGACGCGTATATCTCGCTGCGAAACGGAAACTTAAAGCAAACGACACGGATCAGCGAATAAATATGAAGGCTGTAATATCCTGACTCTTTCGGGCACTGAGGGGCAATCATTCGCGTCCGAATGTACTCTCTTCCTCTCTCGAAGGAAGAGACGGTAAAAGCATTTCACGATCCAGAAATCCCTTTCGTATTTGCGTTTCACTTTCAAAGAAACCCTGTACATCCCGATTGCACAGGCTGATTCTTAATTACGAGTCAATACTTCGCGGCGGTGAATTAGTGCTAGTGACTGAAAAACGTTCTGCGTGTGTATCTTTGACATGCGGCCCGAATCATTGTACAAATAATCAATCACGTAGATCGAGGACACTCGTTTGGGAATTATGGCAATTTCAAGCCTGACTGTTTCGATCAGGTTACTCCTGGGTTTGAGTTTTGTCTTTCGGAAGAGAGGGAACATTTCATGAGTTCTAAAGTTCCTTTCGTTGGAAAGTAACCGAAATTTGTACTATACGTAACAATTACGTAAATAATCGATATATGAATTTGTTGAAACATCTAACTTTAGTTTAGAAATGACGCGTTCCCACGTCGTATCCTCGAACAATATTAATCCTCAGTCTTTCGATTCCAAGCTCCTTTTCATTAATCTTCGAAGAAGAAAAAAAAGAAGAATGTCAAACGTCGCGTGTTTCTTTCGTTTGAAACCATACTGGCTACATAAATAACTAGTATGTCGAAATCGGAGATATTCGTTTCAACCGTGTTACGTTCCCACGAAAGTAGAATCTTCGAATGATATTAACCTTGAGTCTTTCTTTCTTTTCATTAATCTTCGAAGGAAAAAAAGAAGAAGAATGTCAAACGTTGTATTTTTCTTTCATTTCAAGCCATAAATCAATTATATAAATAATTACACAGATAACTCGAAGTTAAAGACACTCGTTTCAACGAAATTACGTTGCCACGTATAATTTTCGAATGACATTAACCCCGAGTCTTTCTTCCTTTTCATTAATCGTCCAAGGAAAGAAAAAAGAAAAGAACGTCAAACGTTGTATTTTCCTTTCATTCCAAGCCATAAATCAATTATATAAATAATTACATAGATAACTAAAAATTAAAGACACTCCGTTTCAACCATTTAGGTACCCGTGTCGGTTGTTGCCATATCGGTCGTGTCTCCGGGATGATACCGGCAGTCTCTTCGAATCCTTAAAATCCTCCTCGTGTCTTTCTCTCGTCTACCAGAGCGATTCCATATACGGAGTTCCTGCAGCCCTCGGAGTCTTCTCTCCGAGTTTGTGCTCGTCGAGGAATTGTCCGTCGAAGACTCTCCTCTTCTAGTCGACGATTCCTCGGGACGACTTCCGTTTTGCCAGAGGTTACACGCTCGTCCGATACCCCCCTTGCCCCAAGACGATCGGTTCACCGAGGCGTGTTTAACCACCGATCAACAGCCACGGTAGAATCACGGTCACGCAGAGAGCGGCCAGGCAACTGGCACACATTGCCAGCGGGCTGGCAGCTGCCTCCGGTTCCGCCTCGATCATGTAATCCTCGTCACGCTCAAATTCACGGACCTCGACGTCGCAGCGGAAACAGACTCGGCCGCTCTTCAGATGCGAGCTGTCTCTGCGTAGCAACAACGCCGAACCTTTCCTCTCCATCTTCCAGCCAGGCTCTTGCAGCAGCATGCGAGTCATCATGTCTTTTTACCCTGTTGTCTCTTCTTCGTTTCTCTCGTCGCCTTTGTGCGCGTCTTTCTGCCAACTCTATCACGATTTTTCGGTCGTTTCCCCTCTTTCACTCTTTTCAAGCGATCTGCAGCGGCTCGTTTCTTTCGAAAAATGGCCGTCGAGACAGGTTGCGAGGTTTCCTTGGGACCACCGTCGAGAGCAGTTCTCCGCTACCTGAAAGACAATACAGAGTTAATAAAGGGACTCGCTGGCCGCGAGTCGTTCGACTGATCTTATTCTTAGTCCCTCCCTCTCCATCGGTTTTTCTCGTTTCTCGCAATTACGCGCGATCTAATCTAATCCCGAGCAGAAACAGTGATTCACCGCGGCAACCCGTGACACTTATCGGCTTATCGGCTTATCGGTCAACGATGACAGAACGCTTCTCCGTAAATACGATATCGCTCCATTGAACGAGAGCACATCGTCGGACGGCGTTAATTGCCCCGATCGAAGTGAAAAATACGAAAGAAAGCGGCGTGGAATGAGACCAGAATGGAAACGCGAGTTCCGCATGCGTTTACTTATGCAACGGTGAACTGTGTGCTGGATCTCTGCGAATCTAGGCCCTCTATTTACCGCAAAGTTATTTTGCAAAAGCAGGAGCTGAACGTAAAAAGTAATCAGCGAATCACGTTAAAGCTACGTACTAACTGAAGAACGAATGATGGATCTTTCATGAATCACGATTAAAAAAGAAAAATAGAAACTAAGCAGAAATTGATTTCCCTCGTTAAATATGATCTAACAAGCAAGTACTTTGCTTTCGAGATTTTATATTGAATTTCCCATGAATACATAAAAATCCGCAGTCTATCGAAGAGAATCTGTATCTGAACAACTTCTAAAACGTTTACTATAGTACATGTCGTGTAACAAGGACAATTTAATGTTGCACCACGATTAACAATTGTATTGTTGTGTGCAAGATAATGCTCAAAATTATCTTGCTGCGTCTACAAAATTGACATGATAGGTTTCGTAAGTCAATGTTGGCTAATTGGCACTCGTTTTTCTGAAGATAAGCATTAATCGTCCTGAAAGATTCGTCATTTTGAAAGTAGTTTAATTTACACATATAACGCATTCAATTGTTTTTCGAATAACGCATTACCAAAGGTTAACTAGCGTTTTATTAGTTCTTCTTTATTAATTAACGAAGAAATTTACCATAACGAGCCAGAAGAAAGAAATCTTTAAACAATGCCCGAATGAATCAAAGAAGGAAAGCTAGAATATTTTCATTGTTTCCTCTTACTGTTATCTTAATATTGTCGTGCAAATATTAAAAGAACAATAGAGAAAAAAACGTTAAAAAAGGCATTGAAGAAACGTCACATTTTTTTTTTTAACAATTTAAAAGACAACCTTTCATTTCACATTTCACTTTAGATGTTTAGAAATGCTTGTCAAACCTCAGATGTTTCCCTTTTGAAACTGACTTTTATTGTCGAGGGCCTTTCTTGCATTACACGGTACAATTGTTGAACGAAATACTCGCGAGACGCTTGATAAATACAAAGAATTACCACGATTGTTACCAAAATCGTTGAAAACAAAAAAAAAGTGACGTCAATTTCTAAAACAAAACCACCAGCAGTTAATCGCGTTAATTAAAAGATGATGGGGACCAATCAAAAACAATGAGTGAAACAAAAAGATTCTCGAACGAGTTACGAGAAGAGTTACGCATTTGCATCCCGCGAGAGGATGCACGGGGTGGCCATTAATTCGCAACGCGGGGAATGCTGAAGATTGTTCGTTTGGGGATTCATTGGTGAATGTTAAGCGGCCGTTACACGGGAACGTGGAAAGTAGGAAAACACAATACGCCAGCAGCTTTCGCCAGGCTTAATGCGGCCATTAAGCGGCCAACGAAATTACGAAATTCAACTCACGGGCTGAAGATTTAGCCGAAGCAGGTGCCTCGGATTTATGAGCATTTAATACGCAGACACCGATGCCGCGGGCGCTCCATCAACTTGCCGCACTCTCCGAGAGAGAAACGAGAATTAATCGAAGCAACTTCAGGCTATTCCGCCGAGCCCGTGGCTTCCGGAAGTGCGGGCGGGGGCCAAGTTGACTGCTAAACCAACCGAAACTCGCTCGCTAGCGCGGCCCTAAACTTTGTCCGCGATTCCGTGCACGTGATACCATACGATTACAACGCAAACAACCAACCGTTCGGCTCAAGGATATTGTTAACCTGACAACGGGGGACCCGATAGGGACTCCGCGCGTTCCTCGTTCACAAACATTTGACCAGAACACGGTTTTATCGTCCGACCTTTTGCCGCCCCCGAATCGGGGGAAAGTCAAGCTTTACGACAGAGTTTTCGAAACGAGTTGGCTGCAATGCAACAGGCATTTTCGTGCGATAATATCTGAGCCAGAGTTAGATTAACACTGCTCAGGTTGCTCTGTTCGATATGCTTGTACGCGTTCAAGCGTCAAGAACATTTGCGAACTGGAAGAAATTCAATTGATTTTAGAAAAAAACGTATAAAAGACGTATTAGCGGAACGACAGAGTGGCAGCGATTCTATTTCGATGGGGATGAAGGATTCGTACGATACGAATTCAACGACTTTCTTCACTATCACTGACTTTTTCTTTCGACACACAGTTGCTCGCGAAAGTATTCGAACACTCGTAGGAATTTTTCACGGACATATCGTGATGTACGAAATATTTCGAAATTTTATCAACCGCATAAAACATCGCTATCGCTATCACGACTGTAATTCAAACCAAGTTTGAGATTTCAGGAAAATATGTAGAAATTACAAAAATATTCGATTAAGCTAAAATGTATCATAATTAATTGTCAATTATATCAAGAAGCTTGAATATTTAGTGTCAACACCTTAACACTTGGTACATAGTTAAAATGCTGTATAATATATGTTTGTAACAAATATCTTAATAAATAACTTCTACACTTATTTCTAGATTAAAGTAAATAACAACAGTCGTAATTTATTGCAGTAACACTGTGATTTTCAAATGTTTGCTATAAACACGCACGATGTTCGAATATTTTTGTGAATCACTAGATTACAACACGTGCGAACATCGTACGAGGAAAACACGATGAGTTACTTCTTCCGTTTCATCAAAACCATATATCTTTTCGTTAAACTTGTTTTGTCGAACTTCCTGAATTGATATAACATCCGTTCCACTGAGATACTTGTTTTTATCCATCGACTAACACGAAACTCAGAAAATCAAGAAAAATACAGTTATCATGTTTTTCTCGTGTGGCGTTGATATTAGCCAACCGAATTTTGAAATGTTTTCTATAATCGCTGTTAACGATCAAACGAGCGATACGTTACAATGCTTCTACGACACAAATAACTATGAACATTTTTTTTTAAATATTGAAATTTATTGCACAAGATTAAAGATAATGCTATTTGAATTTATCTTCCTCTGACGAAAATTTGCGAAGATCACTCGTGACGTGATCGATTATTCAATCGTGCGCTGCGAATAAAGTGTAAACAACTAATCAAAATTACAAATTTCTTGTAAAAACACGTGTACATTGCACGAGAGTTTTATTTCCCAGAGACGGGAATATTTCATTCTTCACGAGGTATTATGTAAAAATACAGTGAAACGATAAAAATAATGCAATGAAAATTAGTCGATCGATAGTCGATCATTTGCCTTGTGCTTTAATAATTTCGTTCGAAAATATATACTCCAGATTCTGAACGAACGATCTGAAAAACGATGATCACAGTCTTGCGTTAACACAAGAACTAGCAAAGTTAAAATTTATAATTTTCCTTAGATATTTCGTAAACACAAAGCAGCATATTTTTAAAGATTTAAATAATTTTTACATAAAAGCTTGTATACTCCATTGTATTATAAAATTTCTCTACTTTTTCTTTTTTTTTCTTTACTTCAATATCTCTGATGGAAATTTTACGCTTCAGTAGTTGACAAACGTTCGACGCTTTGCACAAGTCACAAACCTCCTCGAATAAAATAGAAACACCAGCCACCAGGTGGTCATCGTGACAGGCAACGTTAAATGTTAAACGAACAGCAAAAAACCGTTTTTTAGCCACGCGGCGTAATGCGTAAGACGGTTTAAGAGACGAGTTTCAAGAATCTGGGCAGATTTTCGAGCGAGCAATAAATCTTTCGGCGAGGAAATAAAACGGTCCTGTGTACGTGACCGAGCGAGTCGCTCGTTTCTCGGGAGAAACGAACCATCAATAATAAGCCGTGAAAAACTGGTCAAGAGGCATTAAGTTCGGAAACGAAGAACTTTCATCGGCACGACCTTACCAGCCACGTTCTGCATCGGGTTTTGCCCCAGTTTTGCTCCTTCGGCGGCTATTAGTACCGATTAGACCGAGTTTAAAGCACCGCGAGTCGTGCTGGAAACGTATTCCTTTCTTTTACCTCCTATTCTTTTCTTTTTTTTTTTTTATTTTCTAGTCGATAAATTAAAGAATCCAGCCATTTAGGCAGTGGCAGTGTTACTTTTTATTTCTGTCGATTTCCTTTGGTATGCTGTATGTATTGCTATCGGTCAGCAATATTTCTTAATCTCTGGTCAACGAATCAGGACAGCAGGCTACAAAGTTCTAACATACGCAAATGAATGAGCGAGAGAGTGCTGGTTCGGGCACATTTCGTTTGAAATGAAATAAAAAAAAAAAAAAATGACAATTTGGAACAACGAAATATTTCAATTAACAATTACTTCAGATAAACATCCAGCCAACTGAGATGATACGATTATTCGATTCACATTGTTCGAAAGCACATATTAGAAGACTTGAACAATAAAGAAGGAGTCTGTGACAAGAGAGTAAGAAACGATTAGAGCTCTTATTATCGGCTTGGATATCCGAGTCTTCAGTAACTGAGTACATTTATACTTGTTTAACACTAATAGTCGAAAATGATCAATTCTATGGATTCATAACGTATATATATATATACATATATATATATATATATATATATATTCATATATATATATATATTCATAATGTATATATATATATATTCATAATGTATTTATATATATATATATATATATTCATAATGGAATATATATATATATATATTCATAATGTATTTGAATGATTGTTCGTGGAAAGAAGTCGAAACTTGTTCCACAATAGTCAATTAAAAGTCTGTGTATAATATATAGTTAGTTCATAGTACAGTTGTTATAATTTTTCTTCAATGTACTATATATAAACAATTCAAAGGACTTCGCGTTTCTTCCTTTATTTCAATTATTATTCAATGCCTAACATTCGATTATTTCTCCTTAATTAGAATTCAAAAGGCAAGCTTATAGGACAGGAGTCTCTATAATGGGAGTCTCTGCTATGCATATGAGTCAGTAATATAGTTTAGCATGATAAAGCAGACGAAAGACGTTCCGATAGCAAGTTCCGATGAAATAAATTAGCGAAAACGAAGTTTATACAAAGAAAAAAGCTCCCCCCACGGGCAATTAATTTTAGCATTTATGCAAGTGCCGAAAGAACATCGCGCAATGGTTTTAATAGAAACTCGATGCCTCAGTTTTGTAACTCACAACTTGTGTGAAGCAAGGTTGCACGTGTTTTATACATATATAATGCAGCTGCACTTCATAATCAATTGTGTAATGTGATTTACGCCACGTGATTACGCCACGAAATTAAATTAAAAAATTAAGCAGGCAAGTTTGATCGTAAGATGCTTTGTTAGTTACGATCGCGAGATACATAGAGTAGAAAGGCAATCTTGAGCTAACGAAGACTAAATACACTGTCCTAAATGCTGATACTCGGAATCTTGTACTAAATATCGAAGGGTTTGGCCTCGTTCACATTGTGAGATTGTACTCGTTAAATTAATAGAGCCAACTTGCACGATAATCAAGCAAGGCAAGATGATCCATTTATTCACAAATTAGCTTTTCAAACCAAAAAAAAAGAGAGTATTATATGTACGTATTCTTGTTTCTAAAACATAAAACAGATTGTGCCGCTAAAAAATCTCACTGTTATAACAAAATCATTTTATCGAACCGATTATTTTACCAAACAGTCAAATATAAGATAGTCGATTTGCTCGCGTGTTAATTTTTAATTTCAAGCCAGAAACAGCGGTAAAATTATTCTCTCTCGTGTACAGAGAGTTTTACTTCTTCAAACGAGAATGTCCGAGATTGCTTCGTCAAGATACTATTTACTTTGTATAAGAAATAAAAAATACTTGTGTACGTTCGTTTGATATCTCAGCAACGATGGTTGATCGTCGTTTATAATAAATCTCGTATCGTGAACTGTATAGGATGATCACGTTACTACAAAGCACAATGGGTTGGTGACTTAACTGCGACGACGACTGAGGTTCTCCTCGACTCTAATAATAGACGCAGCGGTGAACTATGCTCGCTGAATCGATCGACTCCTATCGCCACTATAAATCGTCCCCGCGTCTTGAATGGACGCATCGTGGATCGATATCTTTGCGAAATTTTCGACGAAAAACGAGAACGTCGTTATTTATGCTCGAACGGAATGAAAGATCGAGTCGTCGTCGCGATTTCTAGCTTACGATTAACGTGAAATATAAGACCGTTGTATTATGGAACATTATTGTAGCGATTTATTTACTGGGTCCACAGGTCATGATTCTTCCTCAATTAAACGGATAAAATTTATATGTAAACAAGTTAAAATTACGATTAGAAGGAACGTTTTAAGATACGTTCGCCGTGTTTACCAGATAAAGCTCGACGTGAACGAACAAACGAGACGACTGTACGACGCGCAAAACCGATTCACGCGTCACAGTGACGAGCAAAACTGAACACGTACTTGTATTGTTAACATTAATACATAATATTTTATCGAATGTTCGCGTGCAGAGTACAAAAAGAAAAAGCAAAGTATGCACTGTTTCATAGGATGTTTCCAAAAGAAAAAAATTTCAAATTTGACCTCGTCGCATCCATCACTATTCTGAGAAGTATAAATTGTTTTCGCGGAGTCAGTTTTGCATCGTAAATTAATTTCAATGAAAAACCGATACTTCGCCAGAGGAAGCTCACACAACGATCTACTCAGCCTTATTTTAAAACGCGAGCTTCCCGAATGATGTTTCAGCAAATGAAAAAGTGCTCTCTTTGGAAAAAAATTATAAAAATCCACACGTGTGATCAGAAACACTGACAAATTTTTCATTCGCCAGATCTTGAAGATTAAAATTTGCCCTTGTGAAACTTGCATGCTGTATGCACCATCATTTTATTGAAGCTCTAAGCCAATCCAGAGTTGACCATATATTGATCTTCAGAGAAAATGCGAAACAGCGCGAAACTTGTGCTCTCGATTTCGAAACAACTCGACGCTCGTCGAAAAATACAAAGCTGGAACTATGTGTAGTGGATTTTCAGTAAAAAAAACGACCGAGCGTCTTTGAAGAAGAAACAAAAAGAAAAAAAGAAAAACGAAGAGAGAACACGTACGAGGGAAGACGGAGCAAGAAATTCCATTATACGCGCGAGTATATCGAAGCACGCCGGGAGAGAAAAGACCAAAGAGGAAACAGGTCGGAGGGAGGACAGTTCGCGGATACTTTATCTCGGCCTGCTTCTGTTCGTCGCTCGGTGAAGGACGCGTAACGAAACTCAGGAACGACAACAGGCGGCTTGACCGTGCCACGCCGCCTTCCTAGCTCTCGATTCAAAGGAACGTGGACAAAGAGAGGAAGAAGAGCGTGCCACGCTGCAAACGCGAACGCTAATTACTCGAAAACATACGATACAGGAACGCGATATCCTCCTCCTCCTCCTATTTCTCCTCCTCGAACGTTTCAAGCATTAATCCGATCAGATTATCGAATATCGATTTTTATAAATCGAGCCAGCATCGTCGATACGATTTATTATTAACAGCTCTATATACGCTCTGCGAAATTCATAATTCGATGCAATAACGCGTTCCGCGGGTTTCCGTATAATCCGCGTAAACTACACTGAAAAACGGCTAACCGTTTTTTAACCCCCCTTAATGGGCGAACTTTACCCCGCGGAGGTGATTACGTTTTTGTTTGACGGGCGAGCAATTAACGGCGAAAATCGACGGCCGGCTGGACGTGACTTTTATAAGGCCGCCGATTTTATTCGTGTATTTATAGCGGATTTAATGATTCAAGAACATAAATGAAGAAAACTACGTGGATACTGCGTGTATTTATGGAGGATTGAATGATGCAGCAGGAATATAAAGAATTCACGTTCAGCATGCAAAGGCGCATGAAATGTTCAAATGTACTCTGTAATACTGTAACGAAAGAGCGAAAGGGACTCTATTTTTTTCAGTTCCGTCGAGTGGAAATACAAAAATTTTTTATAAATATCATATTCGTCGAAATATAATGGATATCTCAACATACTTTTCTTTTTTTTTTTTTTTTTTTAATTCACGAACGCGAACCATCTTTCTCGAATACATATCTCTGTCTGCACACATTCTTTTACTCCGATCATATAGAATATCTTCAATTCGTAATAGAACTTTGATATCACGAATTAGATTACGAATTTTCAATTCTACACACTTTCAAGTGAATTTGGATGTTTATAGAAATAAATTAATAATAAAACCGAATGATACAATGTACTATAAAATATATGTAATAATTGTTAATAAGTTTTATTGTAAAACGTGTTTAACGGATACCGAAACATCTCGCTGAGAATTACTACGTTGTTATTATACTATATATATAAAGAAGTAATTACATATCATCATTTATAATTTTCTCCAATTTTGAACAGAATGTAGCAATTAAATCAGCGAGTCATTATGTAAATTCACGAATATAAAATTTTCATGAAATACAATTTAAACAGTGGAACCTACAGAGGCAATTCCTTTATTCTCGAAATATTACGAGTATTATATTTCCGTGGATAAAGATCCGCAATCTAATAACAAACAGTCTTAAGATTTTTAAACAATAGTGTACAAATACGTTAAATGATTGATTCTTTCGTTCTGCGCAATAAGCGAAACGAATTCTTTTCCCTTTTTCTTTTTTTTTTTTTTTTTTCTGAAAAAAGTTTGACCGACAAAATAATCGAAGCGACAATCGAAGCGGATGGATGGAGACCGGATCAGTGCGACCGGAGCCAAGTAGATACGGACGTTCGGTGGTCAGACACCTCTTGGCTAGCTCTCCCTTAGCGATTATTTTAATCTATCGGGAAATAAATGGAGCAATGGTTCTTCTCATTTATATGGCAATGTGAGGCAACCAACGACTGGTGCCAAGTTGTGTACACTGCGGCACTGGTCAAAAACTATGGTCTGCGTCAAATTCGACGTCGAAGCTTGGTGGTGGAAGATACCATTGGTGAAAACTACTTACGTAAATACGCATTTCACACAGACTCGATATATGAATATTACGAATAATACGTGAATATATTATCGCACGTGCTGCGAAATATTTCGAAATTTCACTAACACTGGCCGGTGAAACTATCGACTATCACGATCATGTTGGTATCAAGAAAATCTGAAAAAAAAAGATCGTAGGATATTTAGGATATTTAAGAATTCAAGCAGCCAGTTATTCTTTACATATTGATAAATCTCGGTAACACTTTTACGTCCCTACTGCGCATCTTTTATATGACATTTTGAAGTTTCATTGTTATTCTAATGAGACATGAGTGACTTGATTATGTTAGATTTGAAATGGATTTGAATATGTATGTGAAAGATATATTTCTCGTATATCCAATAAGAAATTTATCAGCAATAGTTAAATAACTAGCTTCTAGCTTATAATTCTTTTTATTATATTATTAACTCTTAAATTAATAACAGTAATAATAATAATGACAATACATTGTTATTAATTTTTACATTAACATTTTTATTAAATATACGCTTGTAATGAATATCTCGTAATTTTTACATATACATATTTAAAATCAATTTCAAAATTTAAATAACATAATCACGACGGTCGCGCCTCATTAGAATAACAATGAAATTTTAAAGTGTCTTATATCACGCATACAACAGGCACGTAAGAGCACTTTATCGTAAGTATTTGAATATTTTTTTCTCTGCCTCTAATGGACGTAGCTAAAGAAATGAAATATAAACGCTCATGTACGTTTCCATGGATTTTTGCATATTTAAATTTCTCAGCCATGCATAAACATCTCCGTAAATTCAGCCGCGGGGTGTTTTTTTTTCTTTCTTTTTTTTTTCAATGGCACAATCAGAGTTTTTTCTCCCAATGCCAAAATTCGCCGGTTAAAACCCGGGGACTGTTCGTTGCGAAGTTAAACTCGAATTCGCAAGGTGCGTTCCCTTCAAAAGAGCAAAACCCGAGAAAATGTGTCGTTTCCATTAATTGCGGCAATTTCCGAATAAACACACCGCAAACGGTACCACTGTGGTGCTCGCTGGTTGGAGAACGCCGTAGCAAAAATATGTTTCGCGAGAGAGAGAACGTTCTATTAACTCTTTCGCTTCGGCAGTCCAGTCCGCCGAAGTGCCGTCACTGAACGTATATATACAAAAATCACGCGCCAGAAATGTGCACAGTGCGCGTGATTTTTGCATATACGTTCTCCTAAGTCCTAAATATCAATTTAGGATGTTCTTAATAAAACAATCGTTGCTCTAATATAACACGTATAGTTTCACATTTTTAATATCAAAAGACTTATACAAAATTATATTAGCTATTCTAAAAACATTAGACCAATTACAGTTGACATATTTTTAGATATTTACATATTTATATATATATATATATATATATATATATATATAACAATTTTTAATTTTTAAAAGCTTAAGAATTATACCTTAAGCCGATCTATTCCTAATTCTTGTAAGAAAACGTATATGAACCCTCGTTCCACTGTCGAATGGATTCGATAGATTTTTTTGGAATGAAACAGTAAACGATCGTTTTGATGTCGTGATGAACAAAGAATAGTCTTAATATGTGATTAATCCAATATGTCGATAAAATCAACAAAAAATGTTCTGCCGATTACGAAGAATTTGTAATTAACTACAAATGGTAAACACATCATATGGATGCCGAATATATCCGGCGCTCGTACTCACAAGTCGTCGCGCGGATGCCGGATATATCCGACGCTCGAAGCGAAAGGGTTAAGCGTATAATATATAAGCGTTCGGTCGTGGCGTTCTTTTCCTTCCAGGTCTTCTTCTTTTTCTTGTTTCGTCAACAAGTAAACAGCGATTACCCAAAAGATCTTCAGCCCTCTACATTTTTCGATCGTTCATTTTCAGAGACCAACACGCTGAAATTGCAAAGCCGAGGAAATATTCCCGAAATTGAACTGATATAACCGGGCGGACTTCTGGCGATTTCACTTCTGCTGAAGTGAAAGATACATACGTTTTTCCGAGGTAAACTACAAACCGTAAGAATGGATCTCGTTCGGCGAATACGGCGTTCTGATGATTTAACATTCGTTTTTTGCTCCGCAGCGAGGGAAAGTTTCCCTTGCTCAAGTTCGTCATTACTCAATCCCAGCTATTTACTCCAATCTGAAGTCTGAGAGGATCAACGATTGTTATAAACAGACCGCGGGGATACGTATGGACGTTCATTTTTTACAGATTTATTTTTTTTCAGCAAAAGAATCTGAACAAAAATTGAACGAATCTCGTTAAAAATATGTAGCCTAAGCAGAAACGTTAAATATTACAACGAGTACTTTACTTTAGATACTTTATAGATTTTAACAGTTTTACACAAATGCTAATAGTTTTTCGTGTCTTCCAATTTCTCATTTTTAATTCAGTTCTAATCTTTTAGTTCCTAGTAAATTTCGTTAATTTACTTAATTTTAATTATTAACGCGCATATATTTTACGTAACTTCGAGTAATTATGTAAACTTCGATCGTTATGCAAATGACGCATTTCGAAAATAATTATGTAAAACAATGCATTATCTCATTTGGCTCGGCGTTACGTCTTGAGATAATTTTGCATTAATATATTTTGCTTAAACAAGCCGATGCTGATCACCGAATGAAATAAATTTTTAACTCGCTTCGTATTTTATATCGTATTTCTACGAACAATTTTTCAAATAGTTTCTGATTCAATTGGATAAACATCGTCACATTGTGGCGGGGCTTGTTATTTCATTTCAACGAAGAAAACAAAATAATTCGTTTGATTTGAACAAGATAGAATTACTTTTTACTTGATTACGCCGTTCTTCGAAATAAAAGTAACAAATTTGTGCACTTTCGCATCTCAGATGTCCCACGAAAATAATAAAAAATCCACGATCCAGTTATGAATAATTCAATTTGGTATTCCCGTGATGATCTGTCGATAAGATACAGTAGCAAAAACTCTGGAATCTTCAAAATATAAATATAAAACGATTCAAATAAATGTAAACTTGAAAGTTACTATCTATCTATATCCCATGCTGTACTTTATCGCACTTCATATCGAATCATAATGAATAACCAGAACCAATTGATCATCTGTTTATCTTGCAAATAAAAAACTTCTCTTGGCCTTACGAAAGACCAAGCAACAAACGTAGAACATTTCACTCGTCAACGAACCTCAAAGTCACGTTATCAACGAGACTCTTGCCAGAAAAAGAAAAGAACAGAGAAAGAAGCGAAGAGAGAAAAAGGCAAAGAGAAAGAGAAAAGTCTACTACCGTGAGAATTCGCCCATTTATATTCGATATACTCCTTAATTCCCCTCTTTAATTCACTGTCACAAGTTAACCTAAATTGGCGGGTCGGTGACAGTAGTTTCGCCAGCTTTTTAGTCCAGTCATCCAAATGGTTTCTGGTTAGAGAAAGCAGAGAAATCGGCAAGACGAGTCTCGCGAAGGAAGGAAAGAAACTTCTTCCCTCTATCGAACGGAACAAGAAAGATCGTCAGTTCGCACGATCGCATCGATAATTTGTAATTGCATCAACCGGACTCATTGAATGTCGGACGAATGCGCGACAGGTGCAAGAAATTGCTTTCCAGCCTGTACAATCAGCGCGCATTATTAGATGGGGAGGATGGCGGATGGGGGAGAGAACGGAATGGGGAATCGTTACCCGGTTGCATCGAGTTAATTTCATCGCAGCGTTCGCAGACACGGGCAACGAGAGCGGGCTGATTCGGCCTTAAAGGCGGCCTAATAAGGAGGCGAGGTGGATATTCAGGTGCGTCCGACAGTCGCGACGAATGTTTCCGCTTGGACACTCCGCGCGACACGAAAACGGCAGGCAGGGAACGACTCCAATTTAGTAAATTGCGAGCCAGACCAGTTTGTTTAGTTCCACCAGTTTGTCGCGTACCTCTCAGCTTCTTCGTGTCGTTCGTGCCGGGTTGTTGCTCGCGAGAAGCTCGTGAAAATTATGCCGTTGCATCGAAGAGAAATGCGAAAGATCGGATATCGTGTCCAGACGAGGTGCGTGTTAATTAAAAAAGGTGAACTTCAAAAGGGGAAACTCTCGCACGCCACGTGCTATTAATTTTTCGAGATCAACAGTTTTTATTGTTCAACCTGCCTTTCGGACGATCATTAAAATCATCAAACAAATCTAATTGTTATATATCATCGTTGTATTCGTTATAATTGTACATCTTCCTTTGAACTTTGGTGCTACTATTTTCATTAAAATAAATTAGTAATATCTTCTTCGTATATAATCTTCAAACTGTTAATCCATCTCTACTGTCACATATCCGCTCAAAGGTCGAAATTCTTAATAATTATTCTTATCAACAACGTTTCCTCGTTTTTTTTTTTTTCTGTAAATCTACAGAGTGATTTGTATACCGAATAAACAGCCCCCCCAGTAAATGAACGATTCATATCGTACGGAAGATCTGTTCGCGCGTTCTCTTCGCGTTGAAATTTACATAGTAATTCTCGTGGAAATCCACAGATCTCTCGCAAAAGGATTTCGGCGGACTTGCATTATTTCGCCTAACGCGTACAAATGGAATGTCGGACTTTGGTTGAATTCATCCTCTCGTCTACTTACAGAGATTCGTCCTCGTGCGTTTTTCGTAACGAGTTAATTCACGACGGTTCAACGCGTAAATTTCGAATTTCCCGGAAACTGCGACGTACGACGACGTTTCCCCTCGAATCGCCGGAGTGCCGGGATTAATTTAATCGTTTCTCAAACGAGACGTCGGGATAACACGGTGTTATTTAAGTTCGTCCAGGTGAAGAGCGACGCAAGAAAATTGCTCGCAGGCCGCGACGGGACTTCTTTTTTTTTTT
Source organism: Tetragonula carbonaria (assembly GCA_032399595.1). Lineage (NCBI taxonomy): Eukaryota > Metazoa > Arthropoda > Insecta > Hymenoptera > Apidae > Tetragonula > Tetragonula carbonaria. Next base: position 11,415,147 of record JAUCRC010000007.1, read on the forward strand.
ACCGTGTTTTAGAACGAGGAGATTTGCACATCATTTGCATATCACCGCGCGCGTCGTAAAAGAAACGCGAGACCGCCAAGCGCGCTTAGTATACACCTGGCAAAGTTTCCTTCTTTCTAGAAGCTGCTGCCGCGGGAAAGAGGTTTCCGAGCGTGACATTATTTTAAAATGTCGTTTAAGGACAAGCTCGAGAATGACCACTCACGTTTAAAGAAAGAAAGAAAGAAAGAAAGAAAAAAAAAAGAAAGAGAGAAAGAAAAAGGAGAGAGATTAAATTTACATCGCGCGTATACATTTCATAAAATGCATGGATACGTGAAAAAGTATACGATACACAGAGAGAGGTATACGACGGAATACATCGCAACGGAAACCAGGCTTTCAGATTACGAAATTTCAGATTTTGTTCACTCTCTCGCTTTTTATCGCTGACGAACGTTCGTCGAATGGGTACACGTCAGCGGGAGACGCGAATTCGAATTTAGCGGGGACGCGTTTTCGAGGACGCGCGCCGATTGTACACCGCCCTGGCAAAAGCTTTCAAACGAATTCGCCCGGCGGCCTTTTGTTCGTTCCGTCATGTAGCCAACGTCTACACCGGACGTTTCAACGATGACGACGACGACGACGGCGGCGACACAATTTTCCCGGAGTGCATAAAACGTATTTACATACGCGCGTTTAAATGCACGCGGCTGAAGGTCTGTGCTAACAAAGTGAAACTGCGCATTTGCGCTTAAGACCAGCTTCATACAAAGATAAACGTAGATCGCAATAAGACGATCTTTGTATATGTATATATATATATATATATATATATATATATGTTGAAACGTGTTGCGATGCATGCATCGTGACACATGTTACAACCATGTAGTTTAGTATAGGCGAATCGAATCAAAAGAGTCACACAACATTAAAAACTGAAGCTAATGATAAAACATTACTATTATAGATATAAAATATATATATAGTGAAATGCATATGATATTATGTATCTATAATAAAGTATAAGAATTTTTATAACTATTATAATTTCGTTATTTTTATTTTTGTTATTATGTTATACTTTGTAACTTCTATGATTAATATACATGTATATTTATTACTTTAAAAATTAATAACACAAAATTTGAGAATATCAGTGAAACTCCGTTTATGCGAACTCCATTTATTTGAATCAAATCTCACTCAATGCCCGATCAAACGAAGTCTTACTGGTCGTGATCCACTTGTTCGTGAACCAGAATTCCGATGTGTACAAATTTATTAATAAATTTTAATGAATGAAAATTAATTCGTGACCTTTCTTCACAAAGTTATGGTTCATTTACAGAAAACCGAAATACATTCTGTTCTCCATCACTTTATGTAAGTTTATCTTACGTATCAGATCTCAACTATCGAATGCCCCCGTTTGAAAAAGACTAACAATTTTCGATCAAAGAATTCGATAATGGATTACATCAATCTTTTAATGGTGTTTTGAAATACGTATCGGACAGATGATATCGAAAGTAATCGAAACAGATGATAATCTGAAGAGTTTTTAATTTTTTTATTTTTCGTGACTAACACACCTGCTATGATCGATAACGATACTTAGAGTTAGAAAATAATCCGATATTTTGAAGCACGTGTTTCAACATTATTGTCACTCGAAGAAGCAAGTATAAACTTAATGCAAGTCTTATTAAACCCAAGATACATCAACTGCAATCATGTTCCAACGTGCATAGAGTTTTTAAGATCCGAAGACGAAAGCGGCACATGAAAAACAAATAAAAAAAATAAAATAAAATAAAGCGTTAAATTGGAAACCGATGAGAATTATCGCGTTCTCTTGCCTCGACCAAAGACCTCCATTTTTTCCTTTGCGCAATAAACACACGATTATGACGTCAAAAAGGGAAAAAAAAGAGAAGAAAAAACGAGAGACAAGGAATGAAATTGCACCAGATAACGAACAACGATAACGAACAAAATATTATAATAACCGCTTCAAAATGAAATATTGATTGAGTAGCGAAGAAACTTCACGTATGATTATCTTCTGCATGACATTGAAATTAATTTTCAATTCTGTTATCATTAGATATGTTCGAGATTGTGATAATCACGAATTTCAAGCTATTTAACTGTACAATGTTCAATCTCGTTGAAGATGAAAATGAAGTGTCCTAAATTTTTGCAATCTGATATAATATTATCGTCTAGGCTATAGTCGTCTATGGGCTAGTTGCAGATGAAACGATGAAATTTGTTTACTCACTGTAACGGTAAGTTTCAGTAATTGATTCATGGTATCTGTTACCTAACCTAACACGTTGTAACACAGCTGCGTTGAAATAGATCAATACATAGATTAGTTTAGTCGACTTAGTATGCTTGATCCCACGATTTTACCAAAGAGTTATCCAAAGAGACTCAGACTAAAAAGTTCTGAAATGTCTTTACGAGAAATGAGTGTAGACAAATGACTATGAAAGAGCAGTTTTTGCTATTATTTTATAGTAAAATCGGAAACTAAATCAGATTCGACTTGATTCCGAATTGCCTACGAATCAACGGGTTATTTAAGTATTTACGATGGTGTCTAAACATGACTATACTGCTGGTATTTACGATGGCACCTAAATGCCTAGATGATGCTATTGTACGGTTGGTATTTATGACAGTATCAGGATGCACAGGCGATCGTTGAAGCAAGCGAGGCTTCAACAAAATTCGTAATGTAAATCTCAACATTCACGGCTTTCTTTTCTAAAAGTTAAATCCATATTCGATGCGTTTCCATTCGTTGATAAGACAATTTTATAATTATTACAATTAAAATCTTTAGAGTCGTTGGTTAACTTTAGGAATCAAGATCAATCTGCTATTCGACGAAGTTCTATGAAAAGAATCGAACAAAAATTTAATCATCGTTCGTCGTTCGTTTTGATGGGCAATCTATCTTTTTACAATAAATAAAAAAACTTCAAATCAGTAAATAAATAATGCTTAACAGAAATTTTGAAACTATTAAGAACCGTATGATTTCTCTTCGATCGATTTACATTATTGGATTTCTTCATCAACAGCGCAACAACGAAAATGGAAATTCTTTAGATTCTACAATCTCAAAAAATTCCAAAAATTGAAATATGCTTCGAAATTATTACGAAATTTTCGAATAATTCACACCTCGTGAAATTCCCCATTTCGTATGCAACGAACGTGACGTAACCCAACGATATACTACTCGAGAGTTAAAAAGAATTATCGTGTGTTTCAACCAGCTGTCATAATTCGCGTTGATGTCGCGACTATGTAGCGGAATAAGTCCGGCAACCTTGAACGACGGCGAGTAATCTCGTTACGGGTATCCCGACAATGGCATTAGCAATTCGGGACGAATCACCTTGCTTAGATACACCGGTGAATTCGTCACGTGTTATCAATTCACATTCGTCCTGGCCACTATTTTCGCCGTGGCCATTACTCGCGTGACACGCGAAAACCGTGTGAATAATTTACGACCGTGCAAAACGAACGTAAAATTTGACAACCGGTATACGTAATCAACATTCGTCGCCCGCTTCAATAATTCAACCGGCTAATTTCAACTATTGCGAAATCGTCGGGAATTCAAGAATTTTGTTTCTACGCTACAAAACAAACAGTCGTATCTAAACAATAGCTGCTTTTTTTCTTTCTTTCCCTTTTTCTTCCTCTCTCTCTCTCTCTCTCTCTCTCTCTCTGTCTCTCTATCTCTCTTCCGAAGCGAAATCCGCCGGTATTTATCGATAATTAACGAGGAGAAGATTGAATATGTACGATCGAGTGAAACTCGTAATGAGTTCTACGTCTTACCTGGGAAAGACCGGTGCTCAGTCAAACACGCCTGCACGCTTTGTAATAACGGCCCTCGGACGCAGCGTTTTTGCCATTCAGACGGTTCCATTATCGGAAAATTTGCGGCGGACATCGCGCGGAATTGTGGAATTCGCTCGATTGTCCCTCGGTTGCCGTGTCCCTCGTGGTCGACGGACCAGATTCTAGCGTAAATTCGCGAGAACTTGCGGCATAAAGGCCGGACACGCTTCCGTGGGAAAACATTATTGCAACGAGGATTGCAACAATTTTGCACACAGTGCACGCCGTCAGAGCGCCGTGATATTAGCATCGCAAATTTATACGAAACGATATATGGCCGGGATGATTTTTACGCCTGTGCTAGCTATGCTGTGACGCGGTATCGACGCTCAAACAAACGGACGAGAAGCATTCGCGACGTTGATGAAAAGGTAAAAGTCCAACTGGCCGTTGATTTTTTGATGTCATTGCACGAACGAGTTCGGCGAGTAATAGAAACGGGCAGAGAGAGGATTACTTTTGATCGAGCAGTAACTGCAAATGGTATTTCGTACAGGTGGAATCGAGTACCTTTCAGCCTTTCGATCCTTTATACTCCGAAGGTACATCGAAAGGTACATCGCTTTATGCGAACACTTGTATCATTTTTACGCGGCAATAATTCCTCACGATACCAAAAAACATGTGTAAATTTGTGTGACTCTAGACTAGATGAAACGTTTAAATATTCTTAGTACCGTAGTATCTTCTTTATTCCGATTTATCATCTTAAATAATACAGTCTCTCTTTTATATGAATCTTTATTTTTCAAAGTTTAAAATTATCAAAGTTAAAATATTCGCATATCGTCAGAACAAAATGCTTGTTAGTAACTAGATACTCATCTGCTAGACAGATTTCAAAGACTCAAGTAGTTTATTTCCCTTCTCTCTAAAGTTATTTAATGATAAAAAAAAATTGAATAAAAATGTTAAACGTTGGACTTCCACTGTATCAACAATTTATCAAGAATAATATTCATAGTAACGAAATGAAACGAAACTTAAACATCGAATTTAACAATTCGTAAGCGAGTGTATTGAGCTTTACGCCTAAGTTCCTAATGTTTCGTACATTCGACTAATCATTCGATCATCGGTAAATATGATCACGCTATGGTAAATAGACGCGTGCGCGCCATTTTGAATTTACGACTGCGGAAGTCTCGGAAGCGCGCGAGCCGCGCGCAAATCTTCAAGGTCTCGCGTTTGACACGGAAAAATAATGCGCCATATTGCGTACTATAGCGTCGCTTCCATCGCGATTCAAGCATTCTAACATACACGTTACTGCGAAGAAAGGAAGCGCGGAAATCATTCAACTCCGACGACAAGTGTCACACGACTATCGATCGCGATGTACTACTAAACGATGATCGTCTATTTGTTTAGCCTTATCAGAGAGAGATATAAGAACATCGCATTGACTTCAAGGAGGTAATATTCATTGAATTGTAAGGTTTCACCAACGTGGAACCTGCCACAATAATACTGCATAGCGATAACTAGAGGCATGTATAGCAATTTTGCACTTTTATGAGCACGAGTGAAGAATTAATTAGGAAATTGTTTCGTCGAAACAATCCCTGGTGGGCGAACGAACGAGTAAAAGTCAGAAATTGCGCCTAGTTTTGCAGAAGAGTGCACGCGTGATATTGAAATTCGAAGTGCAATGTAAGAGAGATCAGGTATCGGATTTTCAACGCGAGAATTGATGACACGCGTCTCGTACTGCTGCGTTTCAAAGAGTGCATGATTTTCTTCTGAGAACGACGACTAGACCGGTGGATTCTTATATATCTTTGTATTCTTCGCGAATTTAAAAAAAATGGAGATTCGTTTCATCTGTTAAAGTGAACAACTCTGCCGCGTAATCTTTGCACTTCTGTTTCATAAATGCATAAAAATCCACATTACATTATTTGTATTAAAATACTTTTTTTATTCCACCAATCAGGAAAAACTGCTTGTTTCTTCATATTTTATATATTTTGCATCTTCTGTCGTTACTTGCAAATGGCAAATTTCCCAAGAATGCATAAACATCCGCAGTCCAGCAATAACTGTCACACTATACACGAAGTTAATGTACAACTATAACTTTCCGGTCGATTTGTTTTATGTGTCACGAATAAACCAAACCACAGCAAGACTGCAAGCGCAGCGAATCAATTAGAAATATTCTGATCTCGTTCGTTTACTTTGCAAGCACATTCAAAGGGAAATGCCTTTGTACCTTGAAAATTGATTGTCATATACACGACGGATATAGAATCTTTTCGAGCAATTTCCTGATCGCGTTATACGGAGTTCTGCTATATTTCGCGCATTAAGAAATAATTCACGGTAATTTTCGTCATAGCTCTCGCTGGGTTAAGCAGACGAAGGAAGCAAAGTATAAAAATAAAAGAGAGAATGAGAAAGTAGGAAAACGTAAGAAATATTTATCCGCAGCAATCTTCGTTGCACCTTTCGGAATTTAAACAGCGAGCGAGTAGCAAAGTAATAGGAGAAACGGAATATTGAAAAAAAAAAAAGAAAAAAAACAAGAAAACACAGGCGCACAGTTGTTTCCATTCGTCACAGCTCTTCGAATAAAATATTTGGAAAAATATGAGAAATAAAAGATACAGAGATACAGGAAATATATTTATCCACGAGCGTGGCTTTCGTTGTACTTGCGGATATCGAAAAATTTAAATAGCGAAACGCAAGCGTCAAAAAATAAATGACATTTATACACTGAATAAAATAGACAACATATAAATGCTAGAGAATAATTTCTCTCTTTCTATTTAGTTCTCGACGAGAACACAGGCTGAATAATAAAAGTCACAAGCCTCAAATTCCAACGCCAACGTTTCACCTAGTGATACCCCACTTCGTGTTCACTCGTCGTCGATTTACCATCACTTCAACTCCTCGACAATCCTCGGCCCTCGAATCGAACGAAACCAAAAATCTGCGCGCATGCACGCGAGAACGCCCGAAAGTGATTAAAAATACGACATTTCCCTCCATTGACACGTACCTGTGATGCGAGGCAGCCTGGGAGACGCGGTGTGTTGCACGTGACGTCTTCTCTGAATGCGGAAACCGGCCGAAGAGCGGAAACGAAGGCGCGTTGTGTGTACGTGCGTGGCGCACGTGGAACGGACACGTTGGCCTTCAATAACCTCGACGATAAGAGGGAAGGGGAGAGAGAGAGAGGGAGAGAGAGAGAGGAGGAGAGAGAGAGAGAGAGAGCGAGAGAGGACGCACGAGGTGGAACATAGACGAGAACGTCGCGCGTCCTACCTCAAGCACGTCTGACACGCGAATGAACACCCGCGAAGAGCGATGTCGCGACGGGGGCCGCCAGAGCAAGGGGAGGAAACTAGCGAACGCGCAACAGACGCGAGAACCGAGTACCGTGCCATCGGTTGCAAACCCCGCCGTCTATACGACCCTCGTGATTCGCTGTTTCTCCTCGAGGCGAGGCCCGATTGGTCCACGAGTACGGCGACGCGTGCGAAACGGGTGGCCGCCGCCGGTTTTGCCTCCACGCGTCGCTCGCTAATCGAACCATCGGCGAATTTCAGGGCTAGAGATGGGATCGAGTGCCTCGCAAGCACCTTCGAATCTTTAGTCCAAGTTTTTCACGACAATGGCACTTTATAGTCGAATCAGTGAGAGAATTCGTCTCGCGAATACTAGCAGAAGTGAAGATGACACTTTCAAGTAAATACCGGCGAATAGAGATGGAATTGAGTATCTTATGAGTCTTTAGTCGTTGAGTAATTTCGAATCTTTAGTTGTTGAATACTCTTGATAAGTACTTGGAACTTTGCAAGTATTTCTAAATGATAGTATCATTTCTAAATGATACTTTATAGTCGGATTAATGAGAGGATCAATTTCGAATGTTTCAGGAATATTTGCAGAAATGAAGACGATACTGTCAAACAAATTCGAATGCTGGTGAATACAGATGGGATCGAGTGCCTTACAAGCACCTTCGAATCTTTAGTCCAAGTTTTTCACGACAATGGCACTTTATAGTCGAATCAGTGAGAGAATTCGTCTCGCGAATACTAGCAGAAGTGAAGATGACACTTTCAAGTAAATACCGGCGAATAGAGATGGAATTGAGTATCTTATGAGTCTTTAGTCGTTGAGTAATTTCGAATCTTTAGTTGTTGAATACTCTCGATAAGTACTTGGAACTTTGCAAGTATTTCTAATGATACTTTATAGTCGTATTAATGAGAGGATCAATTTCGAGTATTTCAGGAATATTTGCAGAAATGAAGACGATACTGTCAAACAAATTCGAATGCTGGTGAATACAGATGGAATCGAGTATTTCATAAATCTTCGAACTAGTCATTGGATAATCTTTATAAGTATTTCATAAATACTTGGAACTCTGTAAGTATTTTCGATGATAATGGTACTTTGTAATCGAATTAATGAAAGCATCAATTTCGAATGGTTCACGGAATATTTGCAGAAACGAAGATGATACTTTTATATTTGAATACTGGTGAATAGAGATGAGATTGAGTATTTCACAAGTAGCTTCAGTCGTCGAATACCACTCAAAGAGAAAATTAGTAATATTAAAACTATATAGTAATAAAAAACGATAAAAAAGTTTTGACTCATTTGAACATTATTGTACTATTCCATTCCTCTGGTTTACTATGATAAATCTATTCATAATCATAAAATTAAGAAAACGATTAACCTTTATTTTGAATTAACTAAAAAAAAAGAAAAAAATGGAAATTTACTTATTTTAAATGTTGTATAAATCATATTATTCAATATTTAACTTGAATCAACTTTATCTCTAAAAGAGTAAGCGTCAGTTCGCCAGCGTTGACTGTTGTCGCAAAATCGCATAACAGAAATACAGGAATTCTTCATTATACATTTGACGTACAGATATGAGAACTGAAAAAAAATCTCATTTTAAACGAATTACTTAAGTGAGTTACTCAAATAGCCAAATTAATTAGCTCCGCAAATTAAAAACCAGCATACAGTAACGATATCGCGAACATTATTTTTTAAATTAACTTTCGAAATTAAGTAAAATTCCTGTAATGGACGAAACCGCGAAAGTAATTAATTTGTCCTCTGAAAACTGAAAATTAACCACGTACCTGCGTAATGAAATTACAATTGAACAGTTCGCCTTCTGAGAATCTCGTGCACAACTCAAACGTAATATTTCTGCGTTTGTGTGAAATTCCGAATTTGCAAAATTCAAAGTGCATCACTTGCGAAGATTTTTCGAATCTTCGTCGAGTTCTTCACTTAGTCACGAGTTCGGAAACCGGCTTGTATAAAAAAAATGAATACATCGCGCGAGTGTGCTCATTTTTTTATTTTCAAGCAGCATTCGAAACCCATGAAATGAAAACTTGACTCGGATTCACAACTATACGTATTGCACTTGATCCCATCCCTATTCACAACAGCTGACGCTGCTTCGCGATGATACGTAGGTTACGATAACAGTACCGAAGAACGCTAGTTTCCAACTAGTGGTCCAGGCTAACCATGATTGATGTCCGGGGTCTAGACGACCGCGATCTCGCGTTGCGTGAATTCAACGTCGCTTCCACCGGGTGTATTGAAAATTCAATGGGAATTTCGAGCGGTTGAATTTTCGGATATTGGAGCGAACAGTGTCGGACAGTACAGGTAAATTTACGTTACGATTTGGTTGTACTCTTTGTAATGTGTTCTACGAGAGTAAATAATTACCAGTAGCGATACATTTCCAGTTGTTGAACATTCAATTTTTAATTAACGAAAAAAATTGAAGTAACCAGCTGACGCGATGTCGATGATTGTCAGTTTTGTTTTACTGCACGAAAAATTTAATAAATAGGAAACTTTGTTCGAAGGAATATTTTATCATTGATCTGTTCAACCATGTCTCTTACGAAAGTGTCTTATTTTGTGATTAATACGGGAGATGAAAACATCAGTAAATAAATAGAATAGTAAATAATTTAATAGTCTTATCTCGAACACGTCGGTTGCTACGCGAAACACGCTTCGCCTATGCGACGAAATGTTTCACTTTTTATCAAATATTATATTACGATGAAAGTACGACGAAAGCGGATTTTTCATTTTATAATTATGTCAGCTGGTTTGTTTAAAACTGTTTGACCTAACGATATTCGTCTTATTTTATTTATTCGAAATTATTTGTAGGAATAGAAATCCCAGCGTTATAGTCGACGTATTAATCTAGAAGATGTATTGAATACAACGAAAAAAAGGTTAACGAATGGTAGATGTTTTCATTTCCACGTATTGAATAATTATGAGCATTGTACTGCGCAAATTTCACAAAGGAAACCATCGTGGTGAGACAAAGGTACGATTGAATCATCGTGAATATTTTAAAATCAATTTCACTTTCGAATGGTAAACGCTGTTTAATTTGATCGATATTACGTTTGAAAAAAAAATTAAACCATCCATTGGTGTACGCTGGAAATAAAATTTTCCAAACAGTATTTAATTGATCGTATTATTATTCTAAAACTTTCTGGATGAAACGAGTACAGTGATTGTATCACACTTCCTATCGTCACAGACTTATTTCTCTCTTTTCTCTCTTTCTCTCTCTCTCTCTCTCTCTCTCTCTTTAGAGATAAGCTACTTCCTACAAACAACCAACACAGATTCGAGGAGTTTTGAGCGCAGTCCAGGTGAACGATACAGCGGGAAGTTTCTTCACGAAGTAAGCCGCGGATTTGCGAACTCTAGAAACCACTCGCGTAACCACGGAGAACCATAGCAATCGTGTCAACTAGTAATTTCCAGTAACCTAAATTCCATTGGTTTTCATAACAAGCAGGAAAACCATGACACATCGTCCCACGTATCCGTCGCAATTTCCTATCAGCTGTTCAAACACACGTACGAGACACTTTTTTAACCCGCTTCACAATCAGAATTTCGTCCGCTTGTAAAAGAATATTAATTTGGTCGATATACTATAAATTTTTCTCGAACATCACGTAAAGATCAAAATTAATAATACAGAATAACGTTAAAAAAAAAAAAACAATATCGTCTTTCATACCTCGTTAGCGAAGTACAAATTTATTTCATTCATTAATATTATTACATAACTCTCAGATTGTGTTGATGAAATTATTCTCGTAATAACTTCTCGTTTAACTTGTGCAATGTTATTATTGAAACTGACTTTTACCACTGCGGCTAATTCTGTGTCCAAAAATCCACGAACTAATAACTATCACAAGTAAATTAATTGGTAGTTCTGTAACATATACATTGATAGACTATAGCAGTAAGGCAATAAAAATTTTCAAAATCAAGCTACACGATGTTTTATATATCGAAAGGTTTTATATATCGAAGCGATATATAAAAAGAAGAACGATGCAGATTTTATTTTAGTTTCGAAACGGGGAAACTTGGCCGAAAGTTTTTCGAATTTATTTCATGGCGGTTCGCCGTAAATCACGGACTATAATTCATTTGGTAGGCAGGAGATCCACGAGGGTGGAAGTCCAAGCCCGCGGTAGAAATAGCCCTTGCCGTGACCGCAGATCGCAATTAGCCGCGAGTACGTCGAGCTGATAGCCAGCAAGACCAGTCCAAGGTGTATCTTGTTATAGATTAGGAGGAACTAATGCGTGTGCGGTGTAAGGCGTGTCAGCCATAACGAGCAATGGCTCGGAAATGCAAGCTACTGAGAAGCTCCACGCCGATAGCGTTTTCAGAGAAAATCGAAGATAATGTAGCGCAATTCCGTTCGCGAATTGGAATTAATTCGTCCAGTGGCCATAGGACGTGTTACAGAGAAACAGAGAAATCGGTTGAAAAATTCTAGAGAATACTCCAGCAAATACAGTTGATCACGAAAGATCTAATCAAATTTGAAATATTTGAAATATTAAACAGTGATTCGATGCACTGAAGTTAAAAATAATATTCCTTATATTTAGTCTAAAAGAAATTATCATGAATACATTGAACTCTAGAAAATGTGTTATTCTTTGTTACTATAACTTTAATTAAAATATGATATAATAATAGTGTAATAGAACATAATAATAAATAATGGAATAGAATAGAATAGAATGTATAACATAATCAATTTCATTTACTTTGCTGTTGTCGAAAGATTGTCACGTTTCCGATTTTTTCTGTATATTCTTTCAAACAATTGCAGAGAAACACTATCGACAGTTTAATAATCGATCTAATTTCAATCAACAAATTAATTAAGATCGGTAGAACGCTTCTTCTCAGATGTATATTTAAAAGTCGGTAGCTGTACGTAGACTTCTTTGACTGACCGCAATTGACATAAATTTACGTTCATCGAAGATATTGAATGGCCCAAGCCCTGAACGAACGATTGGCCTTATTTCCGATAAATTAGCTGAAGACGTACCACGAAAGTAGACGTATAATTCCATCCCGATGTTTCCCAGGGGTGAAAATATCTCCCAATTTCTCTCCGACTCTTACAACCACCCCTATTTTCACCTCGTCCCTGTTTTTCTTTTTCTTATTACAACGCCCGACTCGTTTATTCAATCCACCCTTCTTTTAATCTTGCCTACCGTATATGTTTATGCCCCGTGTTTATGGATTGAACAACTTGCTAGTAGAGATGGGCTCGAGCACCTCGCAAGTACGTTCGAAACTTTAGTTCGTTGAGTTCGAATACTTTTACGAGCATTTCCAAGTGTTTCGTATTCGACGTATTCCATAAATCGAAACTTAATGCTCGTAAAACAATCTCGTTCTCACACTGATAATATAACGAACAGCAATGCTTTGTTTTTCAAAAGGCGATTTTCAAATGTTACAGCACTTTCTTCATCTATCCAAATATGCCACGAATTTGTACTGCGACAATTAATCTTCTGATTGATATTAACTTGATCGTAGCCTTTCATTTTAATGAAATTCACACACACTGCGACTTAACCTGACAATTAACGAAGAAGAGAATACTGGAAGACAATTAACGATACGTCTTTCTAATTTAGGAAATTTCCGGATATCACAGGTGGATGATTTTTTTAATTTTCAATGTGACAAAGATTTTGTCAATTTGAACGCGATATATTCCATTGCATCGCTACAGATATATCATCTACTGAATGCAAAAACGATTTATATAGCGATGAAATTATTGAAAGATCGTCTATGATGTTAAAAAAAAAATCTCGATATTTTTTTCTTGCAATTTCATTAGGTAACGCGATCCAAGTTGATGAAGGAAATAACACATGTTAATGAAAGAAATAAATTTTGACTCTAAACTTTCTAAGGCCTTGGTCGCATAAAAACAGCATTGTTTTCAATCTTTATTTTCATTTCCAATGAATATATTGCAGTCGACATTTCTACATTCGAATAATATCCTCGAAGCCCATGGAGCACGAAACTTAAAATTAGATATTGAACTTGACTCAGACTCGTAGACCCATCCCTATTTCCTCGTGTAATATCCTTCTATTCGCTGCACGGCATTGCGTAATAAGTCATAAAGATAACCTAACTCGAGGTTATATCGATAGCCAGAGTTGGAATGTGTGGTAACTAAATGAAAAAATTCCTTATCACTGGACAATGCTGATATCGAGGGGTCGTTTATTGCCACCGTCGATATCGATTCCAGTATCGAATTATCGGCGTAACAATTAAAGTACGTACAATGAATAATATTCGGGAAATGTTCCTTCGACGAAAAAAATAAAAAAAGAGAAAGAGAAGAATAACCAGCGATACTGCGAAAATATAACGAAACGTTTCCCGCGAACGGCGAAAATACGCTTGATAAATAACTCGCCACTGTCGAAACGATAATGATAAAATGGAACGATAAACAATATCTACACGGCCTTAAAATTATTGCCGCGTTTATTACATGTCAGAATTTACGCGCTCAGTCTGACACAAGTCGAACGAATAATAAACATTCAGCGTGCATAGTTGCAAGCTGAAGATCGAACAAAAATTGGAAACGCTCGGTGAGAAAGAAAGACAGATTGGATCGAATATCGTCAATATTCGTCTTTGAAAATATTTCTAGGATAATATTCCCACAGGTATATCAGAGGCAGCAAGCCTGGCATTATTTACGCGAGGGCTTACAAACCGAGCGCGGGCTGGCAGAGGATTTACATGAGAAATTTTCACTATTTCTACCCTATTCTCCCGTTTTATGGCTTTCTCTAGCGTCGGACCTATTTTAGAATTGCCTGTCCGAGCTTTACAATTGAACATTAACGATAACTATCTCTTTAATAATTCGTAACGCAAATGCCCACCAATATTCACGTTTCACATGTTTGTACACGTTCAATCTTGCTATTGTCAATTTTCTTTCGTGGTTTTGTATCTATTTAGATATTTCCTTTCTTCGAAATACCCCCATTCGTGGAAATCATGAAATTCACGAGAAATTATATTGAATATAAAAAATGTAAATATATAAGACACATGGAAACACATGTGCTGAAAATAAATACTTAAAATTTATTTTACTTATAAAATGTAATTACGAAATTCTAAATATTTAAATATCACGTTTATTTTAATAATATTCGTCGATCCAAAAAGATCCCAACAGGGTTAAACAAAAAAAAAACAAGTGCAAAGGCTCTGAGCAATTTTAGATTAAACGAATATCATAATTCTGTTTTTGTGCGTAAATACAAATACGTAAGTACAATATGTAGATACTGTGTAAAAAACTTTGGCTATCTATCTATCTTGATATGCTTCAATTTAAGATACTCCACAATATTGTTCGCTTCAAATCTGATTTTGTTCGTAAATTTTTTCGAAGATGTTACAATAAATAGTGCTCTGGTTTAACGATAAATGTTATAGAATATGTATGGGATCACAGAGAATGAATCAAGGGAGGAATGGAAATGAAGAACAGGAATCAGTTTTGTGAACTGAATAGAGAATAGCAGGATATACGAAACGAATATGTTAAAACGTTATACGCTAACACATTTCCAAATATAAACGTTTCTATTACAGTAGCCAACTTAGACATTCTTGAGAACGTTAATTATCTGAAAATCAATTGGCATTTCCTTCTTTTTCAAACAAATACTTCTGCTTGGATTTTACTTTTCTTGGGAGGCAACAATAGAAGCAACATCAAGTATTCTTCTCTTCACTCCCCCAAAATGAATATTTTCGTGAGCAATTGTACGCCAACAAGGAAAAAATTTCGAAATGAACTTGTGCCTTGATTAAACAATTTTGTGTTAAGAAACGAAATATCTAATAATTAACTGAAACTATCTAAAGGGGTACAAAGGTGAAAAATTCTTTTGCTTTCTGTGTTAGTTCGCAAGATGATCATTTTCATCCTTCTTATTCTTCTTATTCCATTTCATTCTTCTTATTCTTTCAGATGAGTACAACAACGTAAATCGTGACAGCTGTTAGAAGATATAAAATAGAAGAAAACGTACAGCAATTCGAATAATAATAATAATAAAGATAATTGTCCAAAGATCACACCGCGTTGTCTCGAGACATGGCCAAATATTTCCAAAACCCTTTCATAATAAATCAACCTGACAATTCTTTTATTGCAATAAAATGCAATAAAATTTTATGCAATCAAATTCGCGTCTGCGAATGGGGATACCCCCTTGATAGAATTAGATGGTCCAAGACATTTGCACGGCACCGTATGGAGTGCATACAGCGCAGCTGTAACATGCACCATTTGCAGCGGACGTATTTCACGTCGTCAACGATGAATAGCGGTCAGAGGCAATTGAAAGACTTTATAGAAAGAAGTCAGTGACCCCGATCGTTCGTGCGCCGCTCGAGGAGAAACAGGAGGTTTTTAATGCAATTACGCGAATTCGAAAACTCTAGGTTCGCGTGATCGTAATGCAATCTCCGCGGGGGAGGAACACGGCGAGGAAACATAGCCGGGAGTAAAAACACAAGAGGTTTTCAATAGAAATACCGTTTTCAGCGGTGAACTCGAGCGCGAAGATAGCAGAGCGAGAGAGGGGGAGAGAGGGGGCCGAAAAATAAAACAGCAAGAAAGGGATTCAATTAGATCCTTAATGGAGCTTGTATACGAGACACTTGCAGCCACTTGCGGTCGCTGGACCGAGTTACGACTTGCAATGACCTGACCAGGATTCTCGTGAGCCTCTCTGTTTCTCTCTCTCTCTCACACACACACACACACACACACACACACACTTTCTCTCTCTCTCTCTCTCTCTCTCTCTCTCTCTCTACACTCTACCCGACAGCCATCCGTTTGCCTCTTTCTCTTGCCAAACTTCGGGCATCTCTCCAAGATACCGCAGAAATCGCATACCATGTTAGAAATTCAGGGCGGTTTGAACTTGGCTCGATGCACCACCCAGCTGAATTCCGCTGCACAAGCACGTGAGATTGGCCAACTCCGGAGGAGCGATCCTGGAATTCGTGCACGCCGCTTTTTTCCCCCCCAGGATTTTTCGATCCAAGCAACTCGATACACGACGCACCTCGACGATGGCCAATCCTCGTCGAAAGCGAAACGAAAATGAAAAAGGTGAAACAGAAATTGGCAAATTAAATATTTCTAGATAATTCGATTTCGTCTTCTACTTTAGCGATAAGTTCTTGGGACATCATTTTATGAATAACTGGAAGTTTATTAAATTTTAAATTTTGTTATTTTTTTAGAATGTGAGAGGATTATCTGCATAAAGTGTTTATTTACTTATACACCCATAAATCAAGTTAGTCCGAAAGTTTTCGATTTGGAAACTTGTTCTGCCTTGAAACCAGCCATTTCATTCTACTTCAACTTTGTTCTGGCGCTTCGAAAATTCAATTTGTATATTAAATCATTTTCTAACATATTAATTGAATAATAAATAGATAAACATGGTGTTTTAATGACTTTATCAGTCATGATAACGGGATAGTGAAAAATAAGAATATCGGTTGAATAGCAACAGCATACTTGGAAAGCAAACTTCACGTAAAATTATGACTATCAATAATTTTAACAAATAGTTAAGCATTCCTAATGATTCAATTTAATACTTTGAGAAATGTCACTCTTATTGATTCTGAGTTACCAAATTTTAATTTGAAACCTCTGCGTGACGACGACAAAGCCATCGTACGAGCCTGTTATCGATTACCCACACAAAAAGCGTGTATGCAGTTGCGTGTTTGGCCTTTTGGTCTTATAATGTCAAATTGGACGCGACGAATTATAGAACATGCGAACCATATTTTAATTGAATATTTCACACTAATTTCGCATTTAAATTCAGTTCTTAAAAACGGAGATTGTTAGTCCTAAATCGTGTGTATTTTTATAGTCACACTACAGATATACTTTATACAATTTCATACTTCCTTGAGCACAGTTAACAGAACTGTGTCGAGGACGTGAGAAAGTAAAAAATTTATATTGGACAAATTCAAGTACAAAGAACAGGAAAAAATTTGCAATGCACAATAAAAAAAACATTAACTTTCATTTACACATTTTACGAAAAATTCCAAGTTTCGAATAATACATAATTCGTTATAAATCTGTAAAATTTGTACGAAAAGTTGAACTTAATGAATTAATTAATTTGTTTCTACTGAACGAATAATTAATCACTCTAAAGTGTTAAAAAAAAAAAAAATAGGAGTCGAAATAGAAATTTCTTTCAGTTATTATCTGTAGCGTTTTAAGAAAACAGTTCAACGAGTGTAACCGTAAAACAGATTATAAATCAGAGATACTTAATGTAATTGCAACAAATACAAATATAACGATGAAAAGCAAAACGAAGAAAAAGGAACTTCAGTTAGAATTTGCAAGCTGCAGCTTAGATATACACGTCGAGAGAATGATTAATGAGAGTTATAAGCATCTCAAGAGTATTCAAATGGATTTCGTTAAGACAGATTTACGTCAAACGGTATGAAACAGTGATCCTTGATCAGACTGGATTTACAATGTGTGACGTACGATGAATCAAAGAACGAAACTTTATAAATTTACATTTACGTACTGTACACCGGATGGTAAAATTGCACACAACGACTAAATATATTTCGAGAACATTCCTTCTGATAAAATTCAACACATTGCAAAAAGAAAATACTTCTTGTTACGATTATGCAAAATCATTTAAAGGAAATAACGAAGTGCTGTCGTTAGTATTGATAATGGCGCATAATATCATAAAAAATGTCAAAGTCCTCGATAGTTAAAAAAATTAGAAAATCACGATGGGTCACGGTCATTGGAAATTACGAGGTCACTTTGAAATTACGAGAATTCGTTGAAATCGTATCGTTGACGATCGATGATCAGTAGACTGTAAATTTTTATGCATTTATAATTATTGTAAGACACAAAAATACACACTATGTATATACATGATATATAGTCAAAAACATAGAATATCCAATATAAAATATAACATACAGAGTCAACTAACTCTGCTATTTTTAATTTACTCGACATTCACTTATTACGAAGGAAGCAACTAATAATTAATATTTTGCTATTTTCTCTCTCTTTTTCCCGAGATACAAATGTCAGCTTCAATTTTTTAGACGTTTGACCTGGCAATTCAAAAGAATACTAAACGCCGAGTAAGAGAGCTATCTCTTGAAAACTGCAAGGATTTCTTTTTTTTTTTTTTTAATGAACTGAGAGATCAAATGTTACACATTACATTTAAAAAAAACTCAAAATGATACTCGCATCTTGAGAAAAAAGCAAAATAATGAAGAAAAAAGAAATTAAAATAAAAAAATAAAAATAAACTCCTGCTTGAAATATTTAAAAAAATAGTTTAGGGTAGCAAAGTTAGATGACTCATTCTAGTGGTATAGTAGATTAAAGAAAATTTAAGTTTTACTCCCTCGCTTATATTATACAATTGTTATCACATTAATATTACACAGCTATTACGATTATACATAGTACAAAAATACATAAAAATCCGCAGTCCAATGATTACTGAGGTGTAACAATAAACGAAACATGAAACGTAAATTATTAACCTTTATCCAACCAAAAATTAAGTTGTAACTGCGACACAGATGTTGTAAAATACTTTATTTTTACACTTACCTGCTTTATATTTTTAGTTTTCTTCGACGACAAACGCACAAAACATAGATAACAAGAATATCAAACGGCGTAAGGTAAAAATCCACTTTCATGCGAAATACCATAAATTAAGAAAAATTTGAAATTGTGGCACGACATCGAATAACTGTACACTTTCGACTGCAACTGCCGAAAATTAATTCAGAAGGTCAATATGTATATATGTATACATATACGTATAAAAGAAATTAGAACGTACCGTTAAAAGCTGTAGAAAAATATTTGATACGCAATAATAAGTATGTTTTATCAGATGTGTAAAATGTCTTCGTTTGAAAAAAAAAAAAACCGCCAGAAAAGCTATGAAAATCCATATACATCTTCATATTACTTGAGCAAATTTCTACTATCAGAAGTTACACAAGGCAAACATTGTTCTTTGTACTATCTAATCGCACACTGATTGCCTGCAATACCGGTTTCCCTAATGCAAATATGGGAGGATTAATCTAATCTGATTCAAATCCAGAGAAATTTAGATAAGAATAAAAGTAGATATTTATAAACACGAACGAGATCGTTTAATGTGTATTTAATCCCGTAATTTATTCCGCCAAGTGAATTTAATTAGCGCGGCAATTTGCACGTTAACGAATGGCTGCGCGCGACGCCATCTATCGACCATCGCGCGAAACGTTTCAAACTGCATTTAAACAAATAATTTAAACAATCGTTAATACCACAGTTAAATGAAAAATATATTCGAGCAACGAAACGGATTTATATTACGGAAACACGAAATTAAAGGAATGATCGATGTACCAGTTTAATTAATCAGTGGAAAAAAATATGAAAATCTGACAATTACACGTTGCTGTGAATGTTTCAATGTGAATGTAAATATATTTCTCATAGAATTAATTGAATTAAACGCATATGACATAATCGATAAAGAAGGTTCCTTCAACTGATTCTGTTGCAAAGAATCGCAATTTAAATGGCAAGAGCGCCTAATTGCTCTTAATTAGACTAAATTGAAGGTTACCAAGGGACAAGTAAACGTGAACCAATCCATGGAATTGTCCTTCTCTCGACCAATCGTGACACTCGTTTTTACCGACAACTACCAATCGTAAGGCAAAACTTATCAGCGCTACGAGCGCCAATTCGATGCCCCAGATTAAACCGACTTATAATCGTTTTGTTTTTCTTCCCCTAATATTTCGTATGGAAATTTCGTTGGAAAAAAAACCACGTAGCTTCTATATCAATCGTCCTTTACGTTAGTCTTACGACTAACCTCTTGCGTATATTTTATAAATTCTAACCTTCGGACATTTTATACATCTGATATTAATTCGATATTAATTCGAGTCATTGCAATGTTATAAAAGTGACAATAGTTACTGAAATAAGAGAGAACAAAACAATGCAAACAACACTTCATAAAAAGTACTTACCTCGGACGTAGGGACGAAGGCACTAGGTCCGTCGAAGGCTGGCACTGGTACTGGAAGTCCTCTGTCCTGTAACAAGTTTCCAATATTTGAAAATTTCATTCCTGCACACCTGCAATCTTTGTATAAACGAAAGGTACCCGACAACAGCCCGGCTAGCTCAGTCGGTAGAGCATGAGACTCTTAATCTCAGGGTCGTGGGTTCGAGCCCCACGTTGGGCGAAGCTTTTTTTTCCTTTTTTTTTCTTTTCTTTTTTTTTTTTTTTTTTTTCATTTAAAAAAGTATGATATATTTTATCACAATACATCTAACTACATTTCATTAAAAAAAATATCATAAAATATATATATATATATATATATTCTTAGAAAAAAAAAAATCATAGTAAATTGGAATTTGAATAAGAGATGTTTGACGTAGGCAAACTTTGTTTTATGATCTTTCTGCATTTTATGTGAGTCATACGAAACTATCGATCAGGCTTTACATAGTAAGCTCACTGTATCGATTATAAAAACAACTTCCAAAAAGCCTCGGATATAAATAGTACGCGCGACTTGTTCTACACATGTTCAACCCCATGCAACGAGCAAATGAAAATGGCTAACATATTTTTAGGCCACGGTTCGACGCTGCTCCGTAAATAGACTGTTAAAATAACTCCATTAACGCAACGTGTCAGTTCTTGCCGATCCACTGTTCAAAGAATGGATCGGCAAACATTGTGCGAAATTGAGCCTACTATTTTCGACAACATAAAAATAACTCTTTCTCGAAACAGAGCGACCATAACGGACTTTTATTTACGAACTGTTCTAAAAAAAAAAAAAAAAGAAGAAAGCTGTTTATTGGTTTATCGGTTTTCACAAAACAAATGACTCACGATTCAATTCGAAGATCCGACTCATCGCGAATAAATTTCAGTCTTCATCTTTTTCTCGGTTCTGTTTTGATTTTATCGTTTCGAAAATTCCCAAGCTTAGCAGTATTATTAACTCTCATACTCGTCCCTTGTGTCAATTTGATACATTTTTCTTATAAAATGTTACATTATATTATGTTGTAGGCACAGAGATCTGCGGTATCTATTTCTCTAATATGCAGCATGTATTTTTGTCATCTTTAAGCTGCAAATAATATTCATTTTCAAGTTTCTCAACAGGTAGCTCTAATTACAGATACAATTCAATGCACCACCTTTTTAAAAATTTATATCTTTGCAACAAGTGAAAATCCAAAATAAACCGCCGGTGAAATTGAACAAAATTCTGAGAAGACAAAATTCACACTGTGAAATGAAATTTGAGTAATTAAATTTTAATATTGGTACGTAGTTTATATTAATATCAGAGCAGAGCAATCCTATTCTATGTAATCTTTCACCATTGTATCAATTTGACAGCAAGAAACAAATTAACAAAGTAAGTAAGAGGGTAAAATTACTACAGTAATTAGAGATTTAATACACGCTCACCTTAACCATTTCCAGAATTTCGGCGCACTTGATCCTAACATTCTGGAAGGGGCAGTTCACGCTGAGCCTCAATATCACCGGTAGATGCAGCGACACCAGGCTCAAGTACTTATTCGCCTGGGCTTGCCTCGGACCATCCAGAGCGTTTCCCAGATTAAGCATCCTACCAACGTCTCCAGGAGTGACGTCGGGACTCTCCAACACTCGGCCGCTCTTCGAGGATACATCTTCGTCCTGAGAGAGCGGTCTCTTGATCTGTCCGGCGCTGAACTTCCGCTCGTCGTTCTTGCGCAGATAATCCTGCGGCAATTCGGCACGCGTGCAACGATGTCGTCCGTCGTCCAACGGTTCCGTGTCCGTGTAAATCTCGAAGTTCTTCAGCTTCGTGTCCTCGGCGCGATTATCGTCGTGTCTGTGATAAATCTCATTGGCGTTCTCGTTCTCGAAGCCGTCCAGAGTATTGAAAACCACACCGTCCCGATTTCGAATCGTCATCTCCGTCTCGTCGAAGGAGACGTCGTCCACGCTGTCGTAACACCGGTGATCGCGCGACAACACATCGCCCTTCGAGCAGTAATTCAAGTTCCTGCGATCGAAATTCGCGCCGAGGTTCTCGTCGAATTTCGGGCTCTTCCCGTAGATTCTCAGGTCAGAGTCCAACTCGTCGTCCTCCAGTTGCTTCTGCTTCGCGCCTTTCACCTTCACGTAGTTCTTCGTTCTCGGCCTGTCCTCCAGGCTCACCTCGTTCAATCTCTCGCTCGACGACGAGCCCAGATATTTCCTCTCGCTCTCGCTGCTCGATCCGAACCGCGTTTCTGAACTGTCCTTAAACCTGAGACATCTGTCCTGAGAGTCGATCTTGAAGCCCTTGCCACCCTCGTCGGACGATGTCGAGTGGCCGGACCTGTAACTCTCCACGTCCCCCGTCGCGTATCTTCTCTCGTTCGGTGTACCATAGCCCGTTTCGTTCCCGAGACGTCCGTCCACGCAGTCGAACGAGCCCGATGGATATCTCTCGGAACATTCGAGGCTGTTGTCTTCTAGAAAAACGGGATTCTCCGTGACGCTCTGGGGGAAGAAACCCTCCGTTCTGAAGGTGTCTTGAAGCAACGGCTGCTGCAGAGAGGGTTGGACGTTCTTCGGGGCCGACTTGGTCGGGGATCGCTCGATGTTCATGTCGTATCTTCTCGTGAAAGGTAATGAAGTTTGTATTAGCGGACCGCAATGGCTTGGACACCGGCGGAGAAAAATTCGCGCGGAAGTGAATGGGTAAGTCTCGGGTGACTTGCCGGTTTTCTCTCGCCGTTCGTTCGTGTCTCGAATGATCGTTATGTTGGATAATAAATTATTCTTGTCTCAATCATTCTAATATTGTATGTTACGAGCGTCACGAGCATAGTGCGTATTTGTTAGCGAATTGGGAAAGCTAAAGGGAGAACTGATTCTAAAAATTTTCTTTCTGCTGATTTCTGTCACGAGAAATATAAAGTACAGTCGAAATCAAATTCTAGAAAATTGGATATAAATTACGAAATGATTAATATTCTGATTGATATAACCAAATATTTCGACTTGCGAAATTAATTCCAAGTCGATTACGAGCATTCGCGAAGAATATAAATACTTCTTTTGTATGTAGTGAATAACGATGCGTCTTCTAATTATAATCACAAGTATATACCAATAATTTTTTTCTGACCATGAAAACTTTTCTTTCGTAACTTTTTAACATCATATTACTAAAAAAAAAGATAACCTGTATATGTTAAAAGTCATGTTGAAAGAAAACTCGTCCATTTTAAACAAAATGATTATTACGACATTGGTATAGCGTCGCGTGACAAAAGACTAATAAAACAAAAACTTTCGCATTTGTACAGGACAATTATTTAAAAGATTTGAAAAGCAATAACGAGGTTAAAATTATAAGTATCGTCAGATTATTTCTAGTGTTCAACTCCATCCAAACATATTGCCTAATTTCTTAAATGATTTATAAGTGTACTTAGTATTAAGTACTTGTAGGTATTAAGATAACATTGCAGTGCATAAAGATATTCCAAAGGAAGAAACTGTGCAAATATTTCTTTGATCTACACACGCTGTGTACATAAAATGGTCGTGAATTGGTTGGTTGACACGCGAGATTTTATCGAAGGCGTATCGGTGCAAAAAAAGGAAAAAAAAAAAAGAAAAAGAAGATGCATATGTACATATATCTGCGCTGGCACCACTCACCTTCCATCTTGGCTCTTGAACTTTCCCCCTACGTTCTCCGAGTCCTCCATCTCACCGGTGTCGTCCCAGTGATTTGGACTACCAACCCCTCCGAGCCATCCCTCAACCGTGTTCCTGGCCGCCGCCAGAGCGATGTTTCTGGCAGCTTCATCCCTCGCACACAAAGGCGCTAAAAATCTGCTAACGATCTCGACCTCGTCGTTTGTGGAGGTGCCGCTTCCCGAGGAACTGTTTGGATCTCTGTACATCTCGTCTTACTTTCCCTGGTTGATTTTACTCGTATATGTGTATATATATATATTTATATATATACACATATATATATATATATACACACACGTGTGTATGTGTGTGTTATGTGCGCGCGTATGTATGTATATATGTATATATATCTACATATATCTACATATAGATATATAAATATAAATATAAATATATATATATATATATATATATGCACTTTCTTCTATCCACCCGAATTCTCTTTCACTTTTTCTCTCTTTTTGTACAGAGCTGTCGATGCACGTATGTACGAGCGCGTGTATCGTGATCGTGACCCCCAGTGACAAATCGAAAGCGTTGAGAATTTAATTTAATCTAATCTAGTCTGCTTATGATACAAGGGTTAACCCGTGTAGCTTCCCTCCGATCGTCGCTTCGTCCTTCCGTTTGTTCCACCTTTCGATATTATTCTCTTGCTCGATCTCGCGCGACAACGACGGTAAGGTAGCGTAATAAAACTGAAAACAAGAAACAAGAAGTTTCCGTGATGAATTTGAAATCGAAATTCGTTCAGTGTGAAATTTGTAAGAATTAGATTAATGTAACGCAACAGTAGGAAATCGATACATTGGAAGATATATACGCGTCGGTATAAATACATTTCGGATTAAATTGATCAAATTGATTAGTTGATTAAACTCGTGCCCGCATTAGCATCGTTCGTTACAGTAAACGAATATTAATGTAATAAATATGACACAAAGTGTATATTATGTAACAAATAACACGAATTTGAGCTCGGAGAGCGAACATTCGTTGCATTATTGAATCTATGAAATCCCACCGTGACACATTCGCGGTCAGCAATGTAGGTTCTACATCGTTTTAAAGTCTAAAGCACCAGTTGCCTCTTTTCAAAATTCGTAGCCAGTTGTAGCTGATGAAATTTTATAACGTCATTTTTCATATTTTCAAATTATTATGATAAATAAATAAATACTTTGACAAAATTATTACGCAAACAGCTTCTTCGGTTTTAGTATTTCTCCAGTATAATCCTCCAATTTACTTCAACTTACGTCTGTAACTTCTTTTTTAAATTTTGTATTGTGATATCGTATTATTTTGTATTCTCGTTTAAGATTTCTCTCTCTCTCTCTCTCTCTCTCTCTCTCTCTCTCTATTTACCAAAGAACCGCCGTAAATGAAATTGACTTTATTATTATTAAGAAAGAAATTACTATTATTATATAGCCAAGTCTTCATACATTCATAGGTGAGGATTTCAAAATCGTCAAGAATGCGTTAAAATCGCCGCGCGATTCAATTTCCTTTCGACTTCGTCCGTCTGAATCTCTTCGGATTGCCAACATCGACCCGTTTTACGGTCAATCGATCATCGTCCGTATTCTACTTCTTGCACTGAATCGGCTCGTAGCCAGTGAAACAAAGAAGGAGAAGAAGAAGAAAAAAAAAAGAAAAAAGGTCGGGAAAAGAATGAAAAAGAGTAGTAGAAGAAAAAGGAGCCTCGCGGTACTATCCACGGGTAATTACGGCCGTTTCGTCGCGTTTCACTGCGAGAATCGGCCGTAAAACTCGTTTCCTGGAGGATTTTACCTCGCTGCAGCGCGATAGAAAGTAGGCGGTGTCGACCTGTCGAACGATCGTGTGACGATTTAGCAGCGTCTAGAGCTTCGTTTCCGAGAAAGAGAAAAGAAAGAAGAAGAAAACCAGGCGTCGTGTGATGCTGGCGAGGGCCATACCTTCGAGAAGGAACCGATCGATCGGGCGCTTCGTTTTTACAAGGAACCGATCGATCGACGTCGCTTTTCCTTCGCCGAATTCTTTATCCCTTCCTTGTACTGCCACGGACAATAGTCTCACATTGTTCTTTACATCGTTACGAACGATCACGATCAAGCGGCTGGAACGTCACTGAAATTCCGATTGCAATGAACCGTCCTCGATTCCGTCTGAATTCTGTTCACCGACTTCGTCGCGTTAATCCATCGCACGTCTGAAACAGAGAAGGAGAAAAAGAAAAAAGATAAAGAAAAATCATATTACACTAACACACATTGCAGGTATATATTTCCCGCGCCAATTACGTAAGTTGTTTTCCAGATCGCGTGAATCGTAAATTATTATTGCGCTACGTGAGAAATTTCGATGCGCGGGAATGTGTGGGGAATGTGGAAAAAAAGAACAAAAATTATTCAAAGTAAAAACATTCGTTACAAACATATGCAAAGAACAAGACCGATATCTGTTCGTCTTACGTCTTTGGAATTCTTGAGTTTGATAATTTTTATTTTTTAATTTACAAAACGGGAGCGGCCCTAGGAATTTCGTCCCCAACGTGCAATGATACATTTCGTCAATAGCGTGTCAGCGGTTAATGGCGAAAATATCGATCTCTTCGTAACAGATAAAATTGTAGCATTCTCCATTCAGAGTGATGTACAAAATATCGCGATAATTAACATTATCCTGTATCTTCTCGTAATATCAAAATATCAAACGCCTTAAAAGATGCTCTCGGTGGCCTCGCGAGGCATCGAGAAACATTCGCATACAGAAGACCGAAGAAAACGCAAACGAATCGGCGTGTCGTTCGCTATTGATTTGATGTTATGTTGGTGGCCGCTTATTGAATTTCAATTTGCCCGACGAGTTAATCGATCGACTTAATATCCATCGGAGGCAAAGGTAACGCGCTGGCAACGTAACCGAAAGCTAATAGGGAAGCACTTCTCCTCGCGGCCACGGTGCTGCCAGCCAGATTATCGCCGATCGAACCATTACACAACGAACACAATTGAAAGCCGGTAACCTTACCGAGGAGTTCTGAATTTCAACCGCGTAATCAGCGTCGCATTGTACTGATTAATTCCACGCTCCAGTCGTTTGTTACCGTTTAGATCGCTACGTTATATCGTTGTATTGTGTATAGACCTCATTTCGTAAGTATTGGGACATTTATAGGTAGCGAGGTAGTCGTCAGGAACACTGTTTCACAGTGGAGAGAGTTTTCACTGTTTCACATAATTCGACTAATAACTTTTGCACCTTTGATGTTATATTAAATTAAAGCTACTAAAAGAATATAATAAAATATAATTATATCATTATATTATATGCACGTTACATAATGTTATCATCAACATTGATATCTGGCTTCATAATTTTTCTCATGTATCTATATATGATATAATCTACAAAAAGCAGTGTTATATATTAATTTAAACTTCGAAACAGATGTAGAATATCGTATTACGTTGTATGTACGTATCTCTGTATCTACTTTGAAATTTTGAAGCAATAACATTTAACAATACGCGATACACAAGCGTGGAATTGTACAACAATATACAAATCGAGGGTATAATGTGTGTTGATAATAAAGAACGATTTACGAACGAAACACAATTCGTTTAATGCTCTTCACTGCGGCTCTCGTTTCGAATCGATCCAACACACACACACACACACACACACACACACAGAGCTCATTGTAGAGTTCGATCGTGGTCATTGTAAATATCAATATCGATCGAATTCGCTCGCTGCTCTCGTCGTAACGCACTGCGCCACGTAAAAATTTCACCGAAATGCGAGAATATAGCTCGTTTCGTAGAAAAACTCGAAAGTTCCCGCAAACTCCAGGAAATATACAATTTTCGAAACGAGCAACGCCACGTCGGACCGTTTACGCAATTCGTCGATGTCAGGCTGCACCATCGTGTCAGTCTTCTTCGTTGATTGATCGACGAACCCCTAGGCGGGAGAAGGCCTAGGTCAAGGCCACCGGGGGTCAGGAAATAAGAAAGGTCGCGTGAACGCTGCAACTTTATCGAGAAGGGGAGAGAGACCGAGCCGGCTGCCTGGTGTCGCGAGGAGAGGATAAAAAGGGGAGGGATTGCCATTCTCGCTGCTCTCGACAGAGAAGAAAGTCGACGTCGAGATTTCACCGCATTACGGGACTCGGGTTGGAACACGTCAAGGCGGAGTAGCTCGATATCGAAAAAAAAAAAAGAAGAAAGAGGAAAAGGAAGAAAGAGAGACGGGAGAAAAGAAACATTCGCTCGACACAATAAAACCTGTTTCCCTTTCCTACTACCGCGTAGTGACTACCTGTCAGGTAATTTCTTTAATAACCATTAGAGGTAATAGTTTGAACATTACCAACTCCGAGGTAATCGAGAAACGTGTATATATCGTCGGGGAGGGGGGGGGGGGGACCGATTGAAAATCTCCGATAATCACCGGTCTTCATTATGGCAACTTAAATAAAACACGCCGTGAAGAAGTAGCGTGGTAAGACGGAATGATTACAGCGTAAAGTCGAGAAGTATAACCTGTAGTAGCCTGTTGTTAATCGATAGACGGCGAAGGAAACAGGAATAACAAACAGGCAGGAAAAATAAAAGCAGACAGAAGTAAAAGGATTGATCGTGACACCTCGGAGATGGTATTAACGAGGATAGAGCAGCGAATGATATATCGAGCGAGGTTGGGGTTACTTGGGTTAATTGAGATTCAACGTTCTCCAAGTTCGATCTTCAACTTTTATACGGAATAATTCAGCTTGCTGTGTATTTATTTCTGCAGATTTATGATTTTCAGAGTGCGATTGAAAATGTCTTGAATTTTGAAATTGAAAAATTCTTGAATTTCTCTTAGATCGATGCACAAAAATCCGCAGTTCAATTAAAACGAAATATCATTCGTTTTTGAAATGGTAACGATAAGACGATGAAATATTGTGTACTTTTAGATCCGGCAAGGAAAAATTTTAAATAACTTGGAAGCAATTGAAATAAATTATAAATAAATTGTACAATAAAATAAAATATGGTAGAGTTGAGTCCAATTGGAAAGTGTTATGTAAGAACTAATGAAACAACGTTCAGAAACAAAGTCATGTACACAAGGTATTAAGTTATATAGCAATTACAACTGAGAACACATTAATACTCTTCTTTTTTTATAAATAGAAGTTATATCCTCGTGAGGAACTGTAATTACATAAGACTTTATACCGAATGTGAATACAGCATAAAGCCAAAATTTTCAGATACACCATTGCTGCACTCAATCTTGATTTAATATTTCGCCGCAACATGTCCGTTTTCTAGGCACAATGTACTGAAATACTCTAGGCAATGAAATCACTATCGATATTAAAAGTACGTATGTACATAATGACGTTAGAAAATTTATGCGCTTCGCGGACAAGCGTGTGGCCGAAATTCTTGGCCGGCGTAAACGTAGGATATATCTCGCCGATTATCACGCTACCAACAATAAATGGTAGTCCCGTTTCAAATGTAGGAAGCTTAAAAATTACCAACAACCGAACTTGGCAAATTACAAGACAAATTGCTCAATATTACTCAGACACACGGCGCGAGAATACAGACGCGTGGAGGCAGTTTCTAAGATAAGATGCGTTCCACTTTGCACAAAGCGGGATTGCGTAAATCCCTCGTGTGTTCTAGCCGCGGCATTAAGCGGGTAATAAAAAGCTCCCACCGCAAAGAATTCGATCCCACGCAACGAAACGCGCCTGTAAACGCGGTGTTTTCCTATTGCGTAAAGTGCGGAGAACGCCTGTGGCGGATCGTTTCTCGGTACACGACTCGGCAATTCTGTCCCGTTGAAATTTCCCGCACAATGCCTGTTTTTCTTTCTCTTTTTTCCTTTTTTTCCTTTCTTCTTCTTTTTTTCTCTTTTTTTTTTTTCCTCCCACTTCCTGATCTCGTTCCCAAAGAGAGATCCACTCGAGAGCCATTTTCCATGCAGCAGACCATCGATATCGTTGGCACTCGATACGTCGAGCAATACGAGGCTCTGATTTTTAATATCCGCGCGTCCTTTCTCGGCTCTCGATAGATCGACGCCCTTTCCGAGAGATCGTTCGAGGGGCAAAAGTTTCAGCGAGAATTTCACACGAATGACGATCGAGAAAATTTATATATGCCGGGACATCATCAAGCCGGCCAGTGAAAGAAAGCGATTCGCAGAATCCAAAGAGACGCGTATGTATGACGTCTGATTGTGAGAAAGAAGAGAATTCTGAATACGTGATGGCCAGGTGAAGACCAGAAGGCGGGAGGAAGAATGGACGTGATAACTATATTTTTGTTGAAGTTCCATACCCACGAGAATTCAGAGAACTCTGAACACACGATGAGAAAGCACGATCATTTTCTCCCCATTTCCTGCAACTGTGAAAAAAATTCTGAGAAACTCGAGAGATCTTCGAGATTTCAGATGTTTTAAGGGACGATCCAGTTAACAGGTGAATCGAACTCCATCCGTAGGAAAAGTAGAAAAATTGCGCTTGTCGCATTCTTTCAGCCGAGGTCCTCGAATATTTCATCTCGTTCGTACATCTAACGAGCAAGAATAATAACGACCGCGGAGTACTCGCAAGATCAAGAAAAAGATCAATAATCAGAATGCAAGAGAGTAAAAAGGAGTACAGTCACGCACGCATAATGCATCCGTGGCATAACGGCGAGATTTATCGGGCGTGGAAACGAAAGAAGCAACTGTGAGTGGGAGGTAGAGAAAAAAGAAAGAGAGAAAGAGAGAGAGAGAGAGAGAGAGAGAGAGAAAGGAAAGCAGAAAGAAAGAAAGGGCAGAAAACGACGTTTCAGCGTTTCCAGCGTTTCTTCGCCGGCGATCTCCAGAACGATCTAAATATTTATAATTCCCCAAAGCCTAACTCTTCCCCGTTCGCACTGCCATGAATTATTAATGTCGCGCCGTTGCTACTGTATGCCGGTGCACGTTGCTATGCATTCCTAATACGCGTACTTTGTCTTCGAGATATAAGGATGGTCAGGGTCCCGCGGATTAAGCCGATCGTTTCGCGGCGCCGCGCCGGCGTCCATTGGAATTTAATGAAAATCGGGATAAATCAAAAGCAATCGATTTTCACCGCCGTCGGGTTACATTCGCGATTGAAATGCACGTATCACGTAGACGTGTTTCAGTCTCTACCAACACCTGAGGATCGTTCGCGATCACAGAGACGAGATCGAGTATCTGATAAGTAGGTTCGAACCTCCGGTTGGCTCGCATGAGTTCGTGAAAAGGACTTTGTGTAATATTTGCGCGAGCAATATTGCAGTTTCATTTACTACCTATTAACTCGTGCATTTTTACGATATTTCATATATTTTATTCGAGTAATTTATGTTATTATAACACTTGCCGTGTATTTCGAATGCTTCGTGCGTATACATGGAACTACACGAAACTAAAAAAACGATACTTGCTGATAAAACAACACCGCTGAGATCGAGTATTTCACTAGCAGGTTCGAAACTGACGTGCGTGAAAAAGTTTTTGATTGAACGAAGCACATTCCTTCGTTTTTCTACACGCGAGTCTCAAACGCTCGAAATATAAAATATTTATACACCACGACTTCATCTGATAATTAATAAATACGGATAAACAGCTGAATGCATCGTTTAGTTCACACATCACAGATAGACGATTTCTTTACGTGACAAAGATTTTGTTGAATTGACAAAGTAAAAAATTATGTTTAATATTCAAAATATATGCTATATAACTTTTATAGACGAATAGGGAACATTGTGTCGGCTCATATGTGCATCTTTGGGTGCTTCCTTCTCTAATGAGACTGTAGAAACTTCCGATTTTCATGATTCTACTTATGAAATATCACTTTCGAAGCCTAACATAAAATTACTTGCCAGTGCGATTTCGAAACTTGTAGATATTCGTTCTAGATTTCGAAAATAGCTTGTACAAAACGTATACATTACACTGAAAACCATACCACTATACCGCCACTGAAAGCAGAATTGTTCTCTAAAATTATTCTGCATCATTCACTTAATACAGTACCGCCTTCATAAGCACTTTTTGGGCTTTTAAGCGTCTGTTGGTTGTCACGAATTTTTGGAATTCCTCACTTTTCCTTTCGAATATACCACCCCTCTTAAGCGTTCATTCTCAGTCCCAACTGTACTACATAAATAAAATACATTGCAACATTTTTACTTTCGAGTAGTATTGAAAAAAAAAGCTACGAAACTTGGTTCGGATTCGTAAAATACACGTGCATACGTCCAATGACGTAAGATAAGCTCGGAGCGATATTGTCGCAAACCGCTCACCTTGATTTTAATACGTTTTCACACGGAGGATCCACGATAAATGCATTTTGTTAACCATGCTTATTATCATCTCCCGTCTCACGTGTAATTATCGCGCGCCGTAAAGAATTATCGCTCTCTCGAGCTCTCATCGTGACGCAACGAAGAAAATGCAATTTCTCCTCCGATCGCATATTTATAGACCGGCGTCGTCCGGTGTATCGCGCAGTTTCGACACACGATCGCGATTGCGCTCGATCCACTTCGTTTTATACCTTATACACACCGTGTATAGGTCTGGCCTCCATTTCTCGATCGGCCACGATAATGCGATTAACGAAATTCACCGGACAATTCGTTTCTCGTTGAAACGGATTTCAAAAGAAGAAAGAGAGAAAACGAACCGAAGAAAGAAGGGAGTTTCTTGATGTCGCGTGATCGATGATCCCCCTCCCTCTCCCCTCCCGACATCGAAATGCAGTTCGCTATGTTCCTGATTGTGGGAATACCGTTCTGCACACGGTTGATCACGCCGTTTCGCGTGGAATATTCCTCGAATATTCCTCAGGCCTCCACGGTTCACGTAAATAAGTAACAGCGTAATGGGAGGTTTCTCGTATTAACGAGACCCGTCTCGCTTCTCTCGAAACCAATAAACGCGAACCACCTATAGCACACGTTCACGCTGCCATCCTGCCTATCGACGGGCTATCTGATTTCCTCGTTACGTAATTTCACGTGGATACTGCCAGATAGAATCCAACGGTAGCAACCTGAACACGGTCAAAGGAGTGGCGAGCGTTCTTTCTCGGGTGGTAATTCCTCGCTGTGTAACAAACGTGTATCCAACCGAGAGAGGCCAGGTTAACCGATGCATCGCTAAATTTACAACGGCCGTGGTCGGTTTATAGGCGGTCTTAAAACCGAGACCGGCAGGGAGGAAAATCGTTCGCTTCTATCGGTGCGTCTATCGCCATCAACAGCAATCAACACGACAGGAACACAAGGCTCACCTGTGCCTTCGACGTCGTTGACGAAACGAAAGAGAGTCGCAACTTTGAGTAATAACTTTGCAGGATCGATTCGACCGATATCGGCTCGCGACAGAAAGCTTGCTAAACGCAAATTGCAAGAGCGCCTTGCCTAGTCGGCGTTATGGCTTTGCGACACGCGAGACACCAAACCGAGGAACTCCTCCCTGCTGAATGAATCTTCCCTCGTTTCGATGATTCATAAATTTCGATCGTTAATCACGCGATCCGGATGTTATCGAACTGTTATCGAAAGATTCAATCGCTACGATGGGATTGATAATCGTACGTCCAGGGCTTCTCAAACTGTTTCTCTCCACGTCTTGGCGACCACGGCAAATATCTTGGCGAATTTTTGGATACAGAGGTATATAAACTAGGAATAAGAATTACTCCCTCTGTCCGAAAAATATGGTATACATTTTAATATTTTTTTTGTCCGAAAGTATGGTATACGTTTGCGAAAAAAATCAAATGAAACTAAAATTAAATATAAAAGAAAATATCAAATTCATTTCATTATCACAATATAACTAAATACAAATAATGTTAGCGTGATCCAAATTTAGTTAAAGTGATATATATAATAGCCTTGTTGAACGTTATCTTCTGAACATATAACACTTTTCAGCTAATCGACCCTCACTACAAAGTTTTACCTTATTTATATAAGGTGTTTTATAGGAATTTCCCCCTCCTGTCAACATAATTGATTCCATACACGTTTGTAATGTTATAAAAACATTATCAAGAGTATTTCTCTCTAATTTATTAAATGCATCTTGAACACATTCAACTTTATTAATAGCACCGTGTTCTAAATTTTCTTTGTTCTTCGTATATATACTGTAATAGCTGTTGCAAGAACCACGACGTTGTTCAATAGTCAATTGCTTCGATTTGGCATCTCTTCTTTGTAAATTCACCTTATTTAGGTTAAGATTTTCCATTTTGAAATTACAGCGGTGACTATTTTATTTTTCTTAAAAAAACTAGTTTTTGGTCTTCAAATTCCAACTTACTCAAAAGCAATGCCTGTCAAATATGTTAGGTTATTTAGCTATCAATGTAAACAATACCAATCTAATGAGTATTGCCAGTTGCTTTCGAAACTTTAGATAATCTAAAATTTTCTTTTAAATGTACACCATATTTTCGGACAGAGGGAGTGAAACGTTTACTGATGATAAGTGGTAAAGAAAATTTACTCGAGAACGATACTTTCTCATTTCGAAAACCACACTGAATGTGAATCAATTTTCCAGGAATTTTTTTACTTTTGTGTGTAGAATTTCTGTGACTGTGAGCCCATGGGCTCGCTTTGAGAAGCCCTGTTCTAGATTGATGGCGGTCAATAATTGCTTTTGTGAAAAATATAATGACCGTCTGTGACTAGGATAATAGGAAAATTTAATTAATAAATTATCTTCTTGTATTGTAAGTCGTCAACGTTGAATTAGAACTACGCATGCTCAACGTGCTTTTAGTAAACTAAGAATGTTTGAACGACACTTGTTTGCAAGTTTTGTTAACTATTAAAGCATTAGACACGAATATATTCTGAAACGTCCGAACTATTAATGCGTTGCTTCATCCTAAGTGCCTAAACTTCATCGTAAATCTTGCTTTTACGTAGAAAACGTGGAAAGCGAAGAACAGATTGTAAAACTATGTTTTTACATCGAGAAGTAAGAATATTTTTATCCTCGGAAATGATAAAAACTCAAACATATCTAAAAACGTAGAAAATTTTTTTGACTAACAATAAATAGATCCATAGTCTTGAAGATTGAAATTTTCTCTTAGAACTTGCTACACGATTTTTGGATGTTAGGATTTCTTCAATTTTCGATCTTAATATTCAAACTTTGTAATTTCGTTGCGTGCGAGTTGTAACTGTTTGAAATATCGGCGACTATTGATTCAATTATGCTCTTCGTTGCATAATATCGTGATAAATTGGTTACTTGCTCCCTAATTAAAATTAATTCCCCCGTAGAGGATTTCATTTTCCTCCCAAGTTTCATTTCAGCAAAAGTGAACAATCTTTCAAACCTTGAAGATAAAACCAGTCGATCGACTCGCGAACGCGTCGCATGATGTACTTGCCATACGACACTTATGCTAATCGGCGTGCATCGGGAGGCGTTCGAGGCGCTCCGAAACTTCCTACGGGATTGGGATTTTCGATCGGAAGATAACGAATTGCCTAATACACTCATTGGAGAACAACGCGGTTGAGGTTACACGAAGATCAGGCGTCGAGTAATTTCTAACCGAGACCGTATTGCTAACCAACAACATCGCTTACTCGCGTTGCACCGTTGCTGCTCGCGGGATTTATTTCTCGTAATAAAGAATCGATAAGAAACCTCGCAGCAGGATTCCTAATAATTTTCTTAACGTTTCCTTTTGCCTTCGAAGAAACTTCGAAGAAGGCCTCGATTCGCTGTTATTTCGTTTGGCTCTCCCGGATCTCCACGCACGTGATACTCGTACGATTTGATAAATTTAATATCGGACACCATGTTTAATACTATTATTATTCGGTCATTCTGTTATCAGAATCCTAATTTCTTATACAAATTTTATGGAGACTGTCGGAATAGTATAATGAGCGAAACGTAGTTTCTTTTTTACGAGAATTTAATAAAAATTTACCAAGTCAATGATTTTTCTCAATGAATTATCCTTTACGACGTAGCTCTTGGTCAATAAATTAAGCGTTCAATTCTTCCTTCGAGGAAATCGTTTTAGTGCGCTAATTTATTTTTATCTTTAATTTACTTAATCTGTGAAATTATTTTTTGTCATGGTCGAATAAATAACAAGTAAAAATAGAATATAAAAAGCGATCGGTACATTTCGTACAAGCGTTTCCATTTTCCTAAAAAGAGATTGAAAATTGTGAGTGATCCTAATTTCATGACGAAAATAGATATATAAATTTCGCAATTTGTTTCATTATTTTATACAATTTTCGTTTTAATCCCTTCGATACTTTAATAGTCGATAATCTTTAGTACCTATTAATCTTTGGTGATGAATAATTCTGTTGAACCAATGTCGTGTAATAATTACAACGACAGCTTCAGTTTTCGGTGCATGTTTTATACTTTAATTGGTGGCACCGATGATTACAATCCATCATAAATTAAAACTCTACTCTAATTTCCTCGATGCAAATGAGTCTTCAGGGTTCAACAACAGCAAACAATTTTCCGAAAGGAAAAAGAAAAATCTAAATCGTTGATCTGCAGATTAAAAGCTCCGTTTCTCTTTGCTGCAAGTTTCATATTTTGATAGCCACAGGTTTTATCCGTACGGTGTGTGTCGTAAATTAAATATTAAGTTTCCAAGCGCAGCACAGGCAGATATATATATATATATGTATATATGTATAACGTGAACGAGGCAACGCGAACGGGACTCGAAATAATGTCCTTAATATAACCACCTATTCCCACTTTTCATTAACCTAAAATTACATTCGCGTCGCGATGCTGAACGTACGATATTCTTGCACGCGATACTTGTTGAACCAGGCGAGGAGGCAGGAGGATGGGGACGGGCGAATTGATTTTTATGGATTTAACACCACGCGGATGACCATCGGTGTTTCTCGCAAGCGTGTTTGTAGCAAATGCAGCCAAGGTGTAAGCGGTCGGTCGCACGGCACCGGCATAGCAAGTAAGAGAAACGAGACCTAAAATAATATACTTAATATCGCTGCCATTTCCCGGTTATACGCCCTCCATTCGCGATGGAACAGATGTACGGGATACTAATGGGCCGCGTACCATTGTAACGTATGGCCTTTCCAGGCAATGTAAACACTTGTTGAATATTAGTCACATTCCGGTTGAGAATTTTGCACACTCGATGTCGTTGTTACCCTTAATTGTACAACACACGCTACGTTGAATTCCATTTTAATATTGCGTATTGTTAAATTACACGTACACCTCATTCGCGACAATTGCGAAAGAAATTGTCCGTCAAATAGCAAACAGAGAGAGAGAGAGAGAGAGAGGTTCAGTCTCTGAGAAATATTTTTCAATTCGTTGTAACGTTTTCGAGAGAAAAGTATCTTCGCGTTCGCGTTCGCGAATGTAGCGTGAGAACATCTTAGAAGAAAATAAAATAAAGATTTCGTGGTTTGAAGTGGGTCTCTTTGATTGAATCTTTTCGTCACGAAATTATCAAGCAGTTCAAACATGGCCGTACGATTGTCGTTCACTTCAAGCGGCATTCGCGCAACTTCATATTATAACGTACAAATACTATATTAAATATAAATAAATATTGTACGAACGTTCAAATAGCTGTAATAAATAAATCAATTAAATATATCAAATCAAACGCTTGAAATCGCATATCTATGAGTTAATGGAAGGTTAAATCATTCAATGATGCAGTTCAAGTCTCTCGTAGAGATAGAGAGACTAGACATTGAATTTAATTTTATTGAACACTTTATTGAACATTAGCCTCATTCCGGTTGAGAATTTTTCAAACAAACGCCACGTTGAACTCAATTTTAATATATCATCAATTCAACGGCCTGATTTTCAATCTTCAAACACTCGCTATAAGCAATAAAAATATCCGAAAGTTTGCAATCGATATATTTATACTCCGTACTACACGCACACACACACACACACGTGAAAATAACGCGCATCGACGAGAGGTTGCCTCTCGCTAAATAAAGCAATTCAATTAAGTCTCCTGCTGACACGACGTATCGTGATCCAATTAATCCCATTATAATCCATATTTATTTTAACAAACGACGCTCAACATCAAAGACGATCCAATTTAAAGTTTCCAACTTTTCACGAGGGAGACGAGAGTACTTCAGAAAATTTACCAGTCCTATTTTCTGCTTCGTACGAAACGTATGGAAATAACCTGGGACAACGGGAGATTATAACTCTAGATAAACTCGGTTTGACAAATCTCCCTCTCTCTCTCTCTCTCTTTCTCTCTTTGAAATGTCGATTGTACACCGCGTCGAATAATCCGTGCAACGACATCGGTCTGCAACAATGTAACATGGCCGCCGTGCTCCATTCCTCGCGTGCAACACTTGTTGAACGCCTCTCCTTCGAGATGGCCGGACGAAATTTCACGGATCGAACACGCCGGCTCTGACTCTCGAACATCGGGGCTGGCTCTCGGTTGCACCGGCTGGAAACGTCCAGCGGGCATAACCGCTCGAGAGATAGATAATAGTGTAATACGCGGCGAGAGAGAGGGAACGAGAGGTGGAAACGAGGCTACTCTCCGCTCCGAGATAGTCACGTTAGAGGGAGGCGGAATACGACCCTGATTGCCAAGGAGAAATCTGCAGCGTGATCTCGCGCGAGCTACAACCGTGGCAGCATATACTGCAACCGCGTTTTGTCTTCGTTCCATGCGGCACGCGATAGAGCCAACGAAAAGGAGGAAAGCAGGAGAAACCTCGAGCAGAGCTTCACGACAGTTCGAAGCTAGAAATATTTGTTGTTATTAACAACGATCTTGATAACGTCGTCGTTATCGTTGGTTATTCATCGCCTTACGCCAACCGGACGAAAGGAGCCGCCGCTCGTTCGTTTGCTTGATCCACTCGTTCGCAATAAAGAGATCACCTCGGCGACTACGAGAATAGGATATATATATGTGTGTGTGTGTGTGTGTGTGCGTGTATTCTGTGTATTCCTTAACGCGACGAATCGCCGAGCGTTATCATAGAGCTAACGTTGTCGCAGATAAGCCTGGGAAAATATTTGCCGACGAAACTAACGAACCCTTTGTCGAAATGAACGTGGCACTAAGGGAACACGGTTACGCCATTGTTGCCCCGAGGAAAGATTATCGTGCTTGATTCGTTCTTTGTGCAAAGTTTACAAAGTCAGGTTCGGTTAACGTAGCGACAATGTAGATTACAGATTAAAACGGAATTGAAAGAAAAAAAAAGAAAAAGGGGGGACGAGAGACCGGCTGCTGGTAATACCGGTAGCCGGTTGCCAAAACGACTTTCATCC
Organism: Tetragonula carbonaria; assembly: GCA_032399595.1. NCBI lineage: Eukaryota > Metazoa > Arthropoda > Insecta > Hymenoptera > Apidae > Tetragonula > Tetragonula carbonaria. Next base: position 11,454,755 of record JAUCRC010000007.1, read on the forward strand.
GGAAGAGGAACCCTCATCCTTCGCCTTGACACGTCCCTTTTCATCAAAATGTCACATTCTTACGCAAATACAGGAGACGAAGCTCCGTGACATCTACTTTTTTTCTAACACGTAGCATATATTTTTGATGATTTTTCTTTTTTTTTTTCGTTGTCAAGTCACTTGGCAAACAGTACATTGACTTTTGATCGCTGTACCATAATTAATATTCAATGAATGTACCACCTTTACGAAGGTGTAAACATTTCAATTAATACTGATTCACCATTGTGATTATATTGGTCAAACAACAAAATTTAAAAATATATGTAGAAATTGCAGAATTGCAGCTTAAAAGAAATATATATTTCGCAGAGATTAGAAAAATGTTTAAGTAAGCATAATGTTATATCAATAAGATACATGTATAAGATAGTAATGTACCAATCTTTTGCTAAATACATATTCACAATAAAAATTTTCTAACTCTACATAGATTGTCAGGCTGGTATGAAATCTTATCAATATAATCAAGGCAATCATGTCAATGAAATTTTTCTTTTTTGAAGTACGCACGCACACACACACAGAAAGAGAGATACGTAAAAGTTTTTATTATAACGAGTGTTCGAATATGTATTTTCATGAGCCACGTTAACAAGAGGAAATCAAACGATCATCAAGTCGAAGAAAACTAGAAAAGATAAGATCACAGTGTGAAATTAAACAGCTGTGCGTGAGAGTATTCTGTGAATCGAACATACGCTCGCTTCATTTGTTGTCTTATAATAAAAGAATTTGCAAATTTGACTGTTCATACTGGACACGAACGTTTGACCATTGAGACCAAGCCAGGACAAAGAGACACCAAGAAACGAATTAAATTGGAAAATTGAGGGTTAAACTTCGCCCCGATTGGTGATTATACGCTCGTCGAACCGCGAACAAAGTTATTTCCGAATGAATAAAAGAAGGTTTATTAAGCTCGCACGATCAGCAAAAAATACACCGACGGTGATCCGAGTAAACACGTTGCACACGTGAACCAATAAAAGGCGATACCATTTCGATGCGAGTGCGTCTCTATCGACGTACAGGTCAGCCGATTCGAAATAAATTCGCCGATCCAGCATCCGGACAACGTCACTTAATTATAGATAATTATTCGTGACAGCGGGTACCGCCGCGTCTCGGCCAGTTTTCTGGTTATATAACATCCGTAAATCGTGCCACGATCTTAAAACTGGCCGCGATCTTACTGACTCGCGAGCGTCACTGACCAGTAAGTGGGCGAATAGAGTCATAACACGTACGGCCAAGCCGGCGAACGTGTACGGGCACGAAGGTTTAATCAGGCATTCGACCGGGGCTATCGGGTCCGTATTGAATCCTTGCCTCGCGTACAGGAACACCTGGCCGTAAGCGTCACGGTTAATTTGCACTTTCTATGAATTTTAATCAGCCAGCGGGCAGAGAAGGATCCAAAGACAATGGCAACCGTTGCGTCGAGGGACTCGCCACGATTATCGGTTAATCGGTTCGAGCTACGATCCCGAAAAAAAGAAACAAACAAACTGAAAGAACAATCTGATTTATAACTGCTTCTGTTCCACGTGGAGAAGCTCGTTGCTCCCACTGGTGATCTGGAGATTATCATTACGAGGTTTTACATTTTACGTTTCTTTTAACGACAAGCAGCATGATGAAGGAAAAAAGAAACGGCGGAGATCACAGGAGAGAACGAAAGCGACGCGCTTAATGATCGCGTGTTCCACACAGGTGATCGCGAGGTCAACCGTTGCTTCTTCGAAATCCGATAACCACCGCGAAATGATTAACAACGGAGCTGGAGAGGAGCGGAACGACGAAACCCAACGGGAAAAAAAGAAAGAAGAGATTGAAAGATCGTCATTATTTTTCAAACAATCGGTGATCGAGATTCTTTTATTTTCTTATCTCTCGATATCTTTCGTATCTCTCGAAGATTCTTCCACATAGAGTAGAAGTGGAAAAAATCCTAGAAAGTGCAGAACGGGGAGAGACAGTGAAAAATTCTCGATAGAAAATCTCGCGCACAATCTGCCGATGAAATCTAGACGATGTGAACGGACGAACACTGGAAGCGAAGGGGGAAACAACATTTTGCCAGCAACAAAATCGTGCAAACAACGATTCGTCCCTCGGATCGATGCAACAACGTTGCTGGAAAAGAAAGAAACGGCACGATCACGGGACCAACGCCGTGTTACACACGTATCACCTACGACCTACACGAAAGAGACCGAACGTTCGTTCGATGCACGATGCAACTCGCGTAGCCGCTGTACGCGGGCGTGCACGCGTGCATATCAATTGCACGGTCGCTTGAAGAAGTCGCCAAGATCTCATGTAAATCATCGCAGGCAAGATGGCTCCTCCCTGCGTTTGTTTGAACAACGTGCACAACGCAACGTCGACGAAGCGGTAATGCTCGAGGCATGTTTGAAAAGCGAAAACGCAGTTCCATCGAGGAACCGGCAGATCAGGCGCAGAGAAAGAGGATGGAGGTGTGCCGAGCGTTACACGCGTGAATAGTGCGTTTCGTTGTATTATGCACGCGAGGCAACGAGCGTCCCGAGCCGATGCACTCGCGATGCAACGGACGAGTAAACCGACAAGGTGTACCTCATCGTGAATCATGACGAACAACTACTTATCGTGGAATCGTAAATAACGAGACAGACAGAGAGAAGAGAGAAGAGAGAAAGAGAAAGAGAGAGTGGTTGTAGTTTCCTAGCATGCTACATTCCCTGTGAAAATTCGTTTTTCCTTACTTTTCCTTACTACAGGCACCGAGGAACAGATCACTCGCTACAAGTACAACAGTATCAGACTACCGAATCAGTAAAGGCTATTGATTGACTTGATTTTTTTTTTTTAATTATGAGTATGTAAAAAGAGGAATGGATTAATTAAATGGGATCATTTAAACATTCGTCTTATTTATTGTTGGATTAAAAAAAACTAAGAATTGCATTATTTCAAGAAGCCTGTGAAAATAGTTTTATTTTACAGTGATTCTTATTCAATTGTTTCATTTCAGAAGACACGAAGAAATGAAAAGTAAGATACTTATATCTGAAAATATCGTCGTTTGAAACAATATTACAACCACAATTTTTTTATAAAACTTGTTGTTTTAAAATTTAGATGACCCCATTTAACTGGTCCACTATATATGCAGTAAATATCTACATAATCGTGATAATTCTGTTTCGTCACAATAATAATAAAATTCCAGCACGTTTTGCGCAAAACATATAACAAGTGCACGAGAATTTGTCACGGCAAATAAGTTCGAATAAAGTCGCGAATCACCGCACATAAGGTAGGAGAACTTTTGATTCGACATTATTATCGCGAAAGCACCTCTCTAAAACAAGTTTCTGTTTTTCTTTGTGCAGCGCTAGTTAAGCATAGGCAGTCCATTATTTTTATTGCACGGCCATCTGTGCGTTACGAGAATTGCAGTAAACTATTTGTCCTCGTTCGCGACAAAATAGCGACCTGCTATTTTCTCTGAAATAGCATTATTTCCCTCTCTCTCTCTCTCTCTCTCTCTATCTCTCTATCTCTCTATCTCTCTTTCTCCTGTCTCCCGAGAAAGTTATCCGGGTTTGAAAGAAACTCACCCGGTTTCCAAAACTCTCGACGATCGAGGAACAGCGAGGATCCGATCGACTCGTGCGGCTCGCAATCAACCCGGCGAATAATCAAGATCTGAAATCACCCCGTAACGGGGATGCAACCCCGCTGACATCCAACCACCGAGAGATGAGCCAGAGTAGACGAGCTGCCTGTCTGTCGAGACGTCTAATTACGCACTGATTTTGTCCCTTCTCATTCTCGTTCGGTCGTCACGACGTTAGTGCAGCAACTAACGGTCCCACGGGACGAACCTGCGCGCAACTTTCGCGTTAGACAGAGAGAGGATCAAACCGCAGGGAAAGCCTCCCCCTGCCTAAACTTTGCCCAGACTCCTCGAGACACCCCTTTTTCGCCTAGCCAAGTCAAATCGACCGAACGTGCTCATCGGCCCCTGTAATCGAGACGCGAATCTTCCTTTGCGCAGGTAAAACATACGTGTGTGTGTGTGTGTGTGCGCGCGCGCGCTTGCTAAAAGCAGACGACACAAGGGGTGTTAAAATATCAATTTTGTCGACACGCGAGCGTTCTTTGTAAACGTCAGTGTCGTTAGACTGAATTGAATCAACAACGATGGAGAAAAAGGGGGAAGTATATTTGGATACATCCAAGCATAAAATATAAAGTGTAGTTCTAATTAGGCTACACATACGCACTTTAAATAAAGGTGGAGACACGTTAATCCTCTAATTTAAATCCTAATTAATTCGGCCGTCGATTTAAATCCTAAAAGATTGACTAAATCCTAATTTAAATTCTGTCTACTGACGGAGATTATATTACTTTCAAGTTGGAAATTTTGGAGTGAACGAGAGAGAGAGAGAGAGAGAAAGTGTCGAGTTTTCATCAAAACTTGCACGTGTATGTTCGTCGTTGCAGCTTCTCAGTCTCTTGCGAATCATTCAAACCCAGTTATCGTCAAGAGACGAAAGACTGATAATATTCGAGAGAGATATCCTTCCATCGAATCGAGAACCGAGATTATGACCGAGAACAAAAAATACTAATCGTTTTAATCGAACTGCGTACCAACTGCCCAAGTACTTGTAAAAAGTCGCGCACAGATTGGAAACCGCGATCCCTGGTAGCCTGATGATGGTGATAGTGACTAGGACTAGGACCAAGAACAAGGGGAAAAGAAAGAAACAACCGGAAGTGGCGAACTCAAAAGTGCAAATAAGTAAACCGCTAACGACCCCGCCTTGCCGTTTCTCTCTTTCTCTCTCGGCAGATTTGCAAGACGTATTTGCAGACTCCACCTTAAAACGCGAGCCACATGGCTACGCGTATACTTTCTAATTATATAGTATCTTCCCGCCATCAGCTGTGCTCGTTGACTGACCGAGAAACTCGCCTCGTAATAAAAAAGAAGGCGGCGGCGGCGGCAGAGTCGAAAGAAGAAAACGCGATTCGCGCTGTTGCGAAACGAGAAAAATCGTCGTTCCTCCTCTCCCCCGCCGCGGAGGAAAGAAAGAGGATTTCGAGCGCGATCTCTCGACGACGGTCGGACAGCAGCGCACGAAAAAAAAAAAAAGGAGAAGCTCGCAAGGAGAGTTATACGTTCCGTATGGTTTCGAAACGAAGAACAAAATAAAGTCAGAGGGAGGAGAGGGAGGAGGTGGAGGAAAGGAGAAGAGAAAAAGAAAGCTCGCGCTCGCGCGTAGAGGGACATAATAACGCGAAAGTTAGTACGCGCGGCCCCGAAGAAAACGACCGTGGCGATATGTTTGCAAAAAAGGTGCTAGCTAACCGAGTCGGAGCCACGATACCAGAGGTTGGCACACCGCTGGCTGGCCGTGCAACAACCTCGCGCGATTTGTTCGCCGAGGCTGCTGCAGCTTCTGTACGGCACGCGAGCCTACCTACACCCGTGCACTTTCCTATTTTGCGTCCCGGTAGCGACCGCTTCATTTCGATAACGGTAACGGTGCCCGATCGTTCTCTCTCAATTTCAGTTGCCGGTTGAACCGGACCGATCGTAAAGACAATCCAGAGTCGCCGCCACTGGACGGTTTAGATCGACGCTTTTTCTACACTTCCGCGCTCCGGCCGGAATATGCCTCGAGTTATGGTTTCTAGCCTCGTTCGATCGAGTTGATCTCGAACCTGGTCGCGTTTCAAGGCGTTTCAATTCAGTTTGCTTGCGCACGAGCGCAACTTCTTGACTTCTTGGTGGCGTTCGAATGCAAACGAAGCAGGGACTGTACTTCACTTCAGGAAGAGGACTTCAACCGAGGCCTAACTGGTCTGCGAAGTCGAGCGACTTGACTTAAGGAGGACAAGCGTAGAAATCGAATCAAACACAAACACAGGTTCACACGTTCAAAATGTATAGACATTTGATTCAGAGTAATGATTCCAAATTTGTTTGACAATAGACAGTAGAAATAAATTCTATCTGTCACCGTTTTGGATTAGTCTGATTGCTTCTTATCTAGATCAATTCGCTCGAACGCAACTAAAACACTTCGACTTCACGTAAGAAAATACCTTGCGTTCGCGTCAGCACGCAGATCCAAATGAAAACAAGCATAGAGAATCTAAAGAATATTTCAAATTAACCAAGATTCAAATTCACGAGACGATAAATAGGTTCGCTAATAATGTACATAATTTCAAGTCGCTTGATAACAGAGGAAATAATAGTAGAGAAATAATAACTCTACTTCCGCGCTCTCTGGAACATGGTTCATTAGACTAGTTGCTTCGTTTCAAGACGTTCGAATTCAATAACTCCGCTTCAAGTTCGCGTGCATACAAATCAACTTGATTTGAAGGAATGTAAATTAAGTATTCTTCTGCTTCAACCTCGCTCAAAGCCTGGGAAGACACTTCAACGAAGTAACAGGTTCGCGTTAGTAAAAAAAAAAAAAAGGTTTCAAATGACTGGAAGTGAAGTGGCTTCGCTAATGAGAACAAGTACAGAAATCTAAAAGCATGTTTCAAATCAAGCGTACGCGTAGCAAGTTCGTGTTCAATTTGTAAAACGTCATTTATATGAATTTTTTGTTTATGTAACTAGAGTTCGTAGGTATAATATAGGAATTCACTTTGATTCCTTTCACTATCTCAGAGATCTCTCCTTCGAATAAACGAATTCAACGAGCAAGAATTCATTTGACAACCAAGTAAGGTGTTGATTAACATTTAAATACTCATATAAATGAGTATAGAATATACATACAAATAAAACTGAAAATAAAAACAGTGTCAGTTTGACACTGATACCTGCAACAATGTTCTGAGAACATTCGAGCAAAACTCGATGCGCACGAGTACTCTAATAGGTTCGAACACGAGGCAATTACTCACGCTACATCTTTCGCGACTAAACGCCTACGTTAAAAATCTATTCGACGAATGAATTATATCCAGGTTTCAGCGAATGAGAAAAAGCACTGTATTAGATTTACAAAAAAAAGTAACTACGTTTTTCTTTGTGTTTGGAAATGGAAGACAAATTTTTAACGAGAAAAACTTTAGTCATAACATTGAAGAAGTTCTTATCTTGTTTTTTTTCGACGAAATAAAGTTCGAAGAATTGATTTCGACATCCTCGTCGGTAGATCAAATCAATCCTGACACTGCATTGTAGTGCACGTTCGAACGTGTTTCCTCGCCATACACGTTAGATAATTTTTTATGATAAGATGCTTCTTTCCAATTTTCCATTAAAAATCGACACCGAACAAACGACTGTCAATCGTGCCAGTTTTCCTTTTTCCCAAAGCAAGCTTGAACAGTCAGCGATTTAAAATGAAGTTAGTTACATCTTAAGATTTATACTTATTCTATGTCCACCATATGTGGAAAAGAGACGCAATTACTTTTTCTTGCCAAGTTTGCCAATACGAGCATCAGGAAGATTGACGAGCACCAGCCAATTGACGATTGTTCGCGAAATAATTTGCTGACGGATAGTCACGTCGATGGGAGGTCAGTATTTGACGGTAGCAGAGGATCGCGAGCGAGCAGTCGACCTAAAAACGTAGATCGACTCGCGCTTTCGAGGAGAACAGGTTTTTCGCGGGTTTGCTCGTTTCTTCGCTGCTCTGTAAACGCCGCTCCCGTTCCGCGCGTAATACTCGCATAGCAAGCAAACCCACCCGCGGAGGAACCCACCTATCCGCAACGGCGGGCCCGTGAGAAAGGACACGGAAGATCGACGATCGCTTGTAAACGAATCGAGAAGAGTCGCGGAAATTTTCGCACGACCCTGATATTTTACGAGCGCCGGCTCTGCACGTGATCCGTACCGCGCCCACGTACCATCTCGCGCATACGATTCTTCTCCCCCTCCCCTCAACTCCGTTTCTACATACGTCGAGCTCGCGAATTCTACGCTCGAGAGAAACGCTAATACAGTGTGTACACCGGGTTCTCTCTGAACTTTGTCGGTCTATTCTACGAGCACACGATAGAAAGAGCTGAACTAACAAAACAAAGATCGTTTCACACTCGGCGACATATTTTCCCGAAAATATTTCACTCGGATCCTTTTGTTATCATCGTTATTATTTTATTCTCCGGTGTGATACGTTTAGAAGCCAGTTACTCAGTTATTATTACTAACTTTGCACCCCCAATTAAGAAGCCAATCAGAAGTCAGAAGTTCAAGTCATTTTCGTCATAGAACAGTTTAGTCATTATACGATACGCTATAATATACAGTGAGGAACACAGCTGGACCAATAAACAGAGATTTCGCGTAAATTGTTTTCTTTTTATCATTGTTAATGTTACAGTATGCAAAAAGTACGCGTTGCAGAAATACATTCTGCACGATGTAAACGCTCGTGTAAGCGATTTTTCGAGGTTGCGAGTGTTTTTTTTTTTTTCATTTGACTATAACAAAGAATATTCGACGATTCAGCCGTTTTCCACGATTGTAGAGCATCTCCGTGTGAGATTGTTTTATCGATATTGGCTTACTGCATCGAACAGATGGTATAATAAACCATCCGCGTGTACAAAGATATGTTGCAAAATAATTAATTAAATACGATTGAAAACATACCGTTTTCCCGAAGAAATTGTTTTGTGTTTCAACGCGATTTTAAGCGGGATTTTAAACGCGTATAAAGGATTATAAATTAAAATGGATATTATAAAAGAATTCTTAATTAAATATTAATAAAAAAGGATTTGTACAAAGCCTGTGGTTATTGATTCGAATTATTCTCTTCACTGTAAATGAGAAAAAGAATTTTGTACGATTAAGCGTACATTATTGGAGAGTATTTTTAAAAAATTAGTTGTAACAAGAATACAACTTTCGTTTACATTAATATTGGATTTTGCGTCGGTAGATTTTTACGTGTTTTTTATGTGTCTACCATTGGGAAAGAAATGTCATACATTAAATTAATACGAACAATTTGTTGATTATTTGAAACAAAGTCGAATTGAACTTCGTAGAATAATAATAATAATAATAAATTTTCTATCAGCGTTAGTATTTAATCAACGAATGTCCAGCCAGCGATTACATTGGATTTGATATCTATTGCATATTATAATTAGCATTATAAGAGAAGTGGAAACGTTGAAATGTTGTTTCTTGTTATTTCGCAAGATAGCTTCTCCCCCCACCCCTACATTTACTATTTTTATTACAACTTCTTGCTACTTTACGAAACTACGCAACTTCGATGCGATTTGCCCTACATTCGACTCTTCTTCTGTTCCTCGTAACAATCTCTCGATGAAGCTTCGATGAAACTTCCTTTGTTCGCGCGATATTTTCATATTTACATAAAACATAGTCCGGCTAGGTGGAAACAAAACAAAAAAAAGAAAGAAAAAGACAGCGAAACACGTCGAACATAGGAAGAAAAAAAGAAAAGAGCTGTAGCAGCAACGAGAGAAGAGCAGCGAAGTTGAACGAAGCTTAACTTCGTTAAGGGCTTCGAGGAGGGGCAGGGGAAACTTTGAGCGACGGTATTTTCAGGCTGTTGCGAGCACGAATAGGGTAACAAGCCCTATTCCAAGTTCTTGCCGCGTGTCGTGGCAAGATTGCGTACCAACCGGGCGCGATCCCGATCTCGCGAATGTCGCGGCGACGTAAGTTCGCGACGTCTGGTACATACGCGTCTGGTAATCCGAGACTCGCGTGCTCGACTTTGCATACGCGGTCAACGTCTCGAACGTCTCGTAAATTGCATCGTGACCCACCGGGCAGAGAGGTGAAAAATTGGTAGTAACAAAAATACAACTTTCGTTTACGTTAGTACATTGGATTTTACGTCGGTGGATTTTTACGTGTTTTTCATGTGTCTGCTCTTTGGGAAAGAATTCATACGTCGTACATTAAATGAATACGAACGAATTTATTGATTATTTAAAACAAAATCGAACTGAACCTCGTAGAATAATAATAATAATAATAATAATAATAATAATAATAATAATAATAATAATAATAATAATAATAATAAATTTTCTATCAGTGTCAATATTTAATTTTTTATCTCGACTATAAGCTTCGGACCCCGTTTCCTCCCCCTCCCCAAAATGCACGTCAAAAAAAAATTAATAAACGATTATTATGCAAGTAATCGAGTTAGAAAATTTTAACCCTTTCGCTGTTAGCGTAAAATAGGAGGAAATACCTCGTCGTATCTCACGAACGAAATTGCGACACGAGATATCTCGTCCGTAACTCCGCGAAGGGGTTAAAAGGACTTTCAAAAAGAATTAATTAATCTTTATAATACTAATTTCTAGGTAATACTATGCAAATACCGGGATAAAAGTTTATAGGAGCTTGTCTAAAAAAGTTCATGAATAATTATCAAAACTGTGCGAAACACGTTTAACAGTGTGCAAAGTGTGTAATTAAAAATTTACTTGTCAAAGGAATTAATAAACGACTATCAGAAACTGCAGAATAAAAAATTTAAGAAACTAACAAAATAGTATTCTTTTCAAAGTTGTAATGTTTAAATGTGTCATTATAGCTTTTAGCGTAGCTTTTTATCTAACGATGTACAAAATCCTTGGAATAATCGTACTGGCTTCTGGAATAAATTATTTGTTATTTCGTTAGTTAAAAAAAAAAGTTCTTAAAAAATTATCGAACTAAAGCAATTTTATATTTGAAAAGTTATTAAATATAGAATATAGCTGAATATAGCTTCAATCAAACACTAAAAAATTCAAAGACTATAAAATTATAGCATGCAAAAACTGAGATAAAAATTTTAACAAAACTAAAACGATGTTTGTAAAATCGATATATTTTTAATAGGAACAACCTTCTCCAAACTGTCAATAATGAAAAATAAATACAGAACAACTTCAGCTGAACTTTTTAATCGTTTTTTTTCAAGTAGATCGTTATCGTATAAGGAAACAATAAAACAATTTGCATATACGGAAGTCAAACGGAAAACTATACTTATTTACGTTCTTACAGTTATTAATATTTTTAATGTTATATTACATAGACGGCGACCGACAGAAGAAAGTTTAAGAGATAAATAATACGAAACTCCGAAAGATTCAAGAATCAAATTATATTTGACAAGAGCAGCAAGTAGATGAAAACTAGACTTTCAAAACGGATGAAAAACATAATATTCACATTTTGTCCATTACCGTGTAGTAAGACACTAAAATATTGCAATAAAGATCTCCTGAAATGAATTTTTGCTTCGTTTTAACTCAAGAATCCCGAAGTAATCATTTCATCAATCAGTTTCAGGTCCCCAAAGTGTTAAATCCGTCTCTAGTAACTCGTGATCAAGATGTTCTATAGGTATTAGAATATCCCCCATGAGGATAGGTCGTGAACTACGGATGGAAAAGGGAGAACGAGGAAATATTCCGGTTGTTTATACGAGATAGTTTCTTCGCGGTTGATCTAGGATAGATTCAATTTAGCTAAATCTCATGGCTTTGCGAGTATGGCCAAAGGATAAAAAGAGAGAGAGAAAGAGAGAGAGAGAGCGCGCTTAAGAGCGCAATCTCTTCATCTAAATGAACCCGTGGCACGAAAATTACCCATTGTAACTGAGGCTATTTTTCTTGCACTTCAAAAGCCCGCGTATAATGAAAAGAAATTCGCACGAGCGAAGCCTCTTATATGATCGCAGGGACTTATCCGCGAACTCACGCATCCACGCATACAGTAGCTCACGAAAGTATCCCAACGCTCATTAGAAATTTCTGAATACACAATCCGTGTGCATTGTGCGCAACATTTTGAAATTTTACTAGCAATATAATGAGAATTTTAATAATGTTTGAAACAAATCTGAATATATATGTATATTCATATACATACTAAATATTATAGAACTATATTTCATATATTTCACGTTATGTAATTTCATGTGTGTGTGTGTGTGTGTGTGTGTACAATTATATTATATATGTACAATATATGTACAATTACTCACGAAAGAATAGTTCGGATATTTGTAACTTCTTGTACATATACATACTAAGTGTATTATAGTAAATTTCATTAATATTGTAATGAGACAACCATTACGACTATATTGGTCAAGTGTGAAAAAAATCTAAAAATATGTATACACTGAATATTATATAATATATAATTTATATAAATTATATGTATACACAGGGAAGTTCTAACATTTAATATAAATGATTCTGCAGAGATAACGAAAATATTTAAACCAATCCAGTGTTATATAATTGTTATACAAATCTCAATATTTAGTGGGACCATGTTACCTTGACGTGGCAGTATTATAATTTTTTTTACTAAATGTACAGCAAATATCTCGCAACTTTTACATACATACATTTTCATGACAATTGTATCTCATTACAGTGTAGATTTCAAATGTCTTATATAACACACGCAATATACATGATTAGATTGCACATTCATATTTTTGAAAACATAGTTAGAAAAGTAGAACCTTGGTAGATTTCATATACATACTAAATATTATAGAACTACATTCGTTATATATTTCACGTTATGTAATTTCATATATTCAACATTTACTGTAAATGCGCAAAAATGCGTATTACGCGAGACACTTTGAAATTTCATTGACATTCGTTACAGTGAGACATGATCGTCGTGAAAACGTATGTAAAAATTACCGAGTATCTGCCGCAAATTTGCTTAGTATTACTATATAAATAATCAGATTATACAAGGCGTATACCACGATAAATCAATATGCTTTTATGAGTCACTGCATGTACACCATGCACGTGTATACTGAATAAAAAAGAGAGAGAGAGAGAGAGAGAGAGAAAAGTAGAAAAAACAGAGAAGAACGTGTATTTGAGCGAACAATCGTGCAAAGAGGAGCCGGCATCGTATACGAGGAATTAAACAATCGGCCGATTGTTATCGGGCGTGACGTCTAATAAATATGCAATGGGAATGCACCTACCCGGCGGTCTGCAGAACAAAAACATCGGAGGGTACCCCGGAAATTGTTTAATGGCACCGGCAGCTCCGACACGCTGACAGCCTCCGAAAATTTCTACCTCGCGAGCACGCGATTTAAAAGCGAGTCTAATTCCAGAGCAAACAATGAGTTAACGTTTGTTACGACCGCCGTTTCTCTCTCTCTCTCTCTCTCTCTCTCTCTCTCTATCTATCTATCTATCTATCTCTATCTCTCTCTGCCCTTCCCGCCGGCCGGTTCAATTGACTGCAATTGTAAACTCATTACAAAGAGACGAACGAAAAAAGAGAGAGAAGAAAAAAAATAGAGAAACGTCAATGTCAAGGCTTGTACGATCTTTCCCTGTTTCTCTCCTTTTTTTTTTTTGTTCCCCCACCCCTCTTTTCTCTTTTCATTTTTTTTCTTTTTTTTTTTTGCTCGTTAACAAACGAGAAACAACGCGAACGAGCGGCGTTTCTTTTAACGACCTTTCCATGCTGCATACGTAGCGAACACGTGATTAAAAAGACGTGCGCGTGTAGTTTTGAAAAAGCAACTCTCTCTCTCTCTCTCTCTCTCTCTCTCTCTCTTCTGTTTTCTGCCTCTCTGTCTCGCATCGTTCCCACTAATTTAAATCACGGGATCGTTATGCGAGAACATCGTTGCCCGATTACACTTATAAGGTAAACGACAGTGTGATTGTTGAACGATGATGTCATCGAAGGTCGTCATTCGAAGGTTACTCTTTTTTGAGCAATGAAATGGTAATGAAAAACAGATAGTAATCTATGAAATTGTTATTTTTTTTCGACGGCAAAATAAAAAACTTGCCAATGATGTTACGAAAGTCATAGATTAAATTAATTTAATTTAAAACGTTCGGATTAAATTAAATGGATGCTTATGTTCGTAATATCTTCAATACTTTAATACTACAACATCAGTTTTAATACAAGAAAATACCAATGAAATATAACGAAAATTGTTTAAATGAATTTACATTTTAATAAGACTAACATGGTATATATTGCACACATTCCTTCTCAGAAATATTTTTGTTTCAGATGAAGTAACCTGTTTTTGCACGAAGTTGTTATGGCTGTCGTAATTACAAGCAATAATTGTATTTACAAGTACTTGAGAATATAGAACGTACTATAAATGCAATATAGAAAGTACAGAGGAAGAACTATGACTATAGTACATACTAAAACTGTCTTTTTATTTACAATTACCTCTACTCTTTTGTGTTGTCTCATCATCATCAAAATTAACGAAAAACAACTATTACAATATTACTTTCCTCGTCTACGTCTTTCGCGAAGCTCCGTTAATTTATTTTGCCATGATTAAATTATTTATGTCGTGTTAAAATCTTTCTATTCAATCACAAATTGTCACGTATACAAAAATACGAAATCCCCGAGCTTTTCGAACGAGAGCATACGTATCGTACATTACGATAAATATCGTGATGAAACAAAAGCCCTGTGATTAGAAAAAGACAATATTCTCTATCGAGACGGTACCAGCAACATGTTACATAATACTGAATACCGAACGAAATGAAAAAGCTTGAACGCACGTCAATGAAGAGCCACATATATCAAGTAGCAATTTTGAATCCAACCGAAGCCTGACTGCGAGTCAGGTAATTTCGCGAGCCTCGATTTAACCGGCCTGCCTCGGTCCCGATTAAGCCAGTTAATCGAGGTCCCACCGTAATTCGTATCCACGTGTTCTCGGGAGAGAGGGAACAGGGAATGAAATGACCCGAACGACCGGAGGTCCTCCGGTTTTCCGAGGCACCGAACGGAACGCGTTTTCGCGTTCAAAGACGCGCGACCGATCGTCATTCGAACGGAACGATATTTCCAAAGGGGTGGACAGGAATCGGAAACGAGCGAACCGAGAGCTTCCGACTAGCGAAAAATAGACCATCCAAGAAATCCGAACGAAACGAGTTCGCACTTCAAACGGGGAGAATAATCGCGATATCCTCTCGCGTTCAGGTTCTACACTTAATTAACGCGTTAATTAACCGTGAGTCAGGATTTTGATCGTTCAGTTGCGAACGAAGATGTAATTGTCGAAGAAAATCTTGAGTAACTCTTCTTGTCTTTAGCGAGTGAAAGATAAATAAGGAAATCTAGCTTTGTCTTACACACAATACCGTTGTGTGATGTGTGTTGGAACAACTTTTATTTTACGAAATCTACGGAAAAATATTAGCAGATATTTATATGTACAATTTTATACGTTCTTTTGTACACTCCATACTTCTTAGCAATGAAGCATTGCAAGAAAGAAAGATGTTTGAACGATGATGAAAAAATGAAAAGGATAAAGAAAAACAGCATTTTAACGTGTATTACACTTTCGTATATTACACGCATTCTGTGCATTAAATTTTACATAATCCGCAATCTACAGAATACTGCTGGTATACTACTACATCGTATACTCGTATGCTCGTCGATCGAGTTCAACGACCGTAAATTTTATTTACGAAAAAATGTGAGTGAGTATATACCTCGAAGAGGTAATGTAACTCCTACGATCAAGAGAACAGCCCCAACTTTCGCTTAACATGGGGCTTTAACGCAAGTATCGACCTACCACTAGGGACCATACAAAGGGATCGCGATTTGCTTAAGTAAATCTAACGGGTTTGAACTTCAGCCCCGTGATTCAATGTGAAGAAACCTTTTTCACAGAATAGATATTCTTTTATAAAATTCGCGGATTCTAATCGGTTGTCGGTATTATTCTTGCAGTAACGCTTCTATTTCGAGATTCAACTAATTTTATTACATCTATAAGTGTAGAGGTTGAGTATGATATTGTGATTCATTTATACGCTTGCAGTTTTCCAACAATATCCGAGATCATTTATAGTCAATTTAATTCCCGTTACCATCATTGAATATTCATTTTACACTCTATTTATAACACGGAAAAAGAATTTGCCATATTTTAAACAGACGTTTAACATAAAACTTATTCGAAAGAATCGTACATGCTAATAACTTTTAACTCATATTGTTTAAATTATAAATATTATTTTAATTTTCTACGAAGTGAATCTGAGTTGAAAAAAATTCGAAAGAACGTAGCAGGGATAATTGTATTAAACGAAATCATTATTAACTCTCAAATAGTAAAGTTGAATTGTAAATGGCCATAATAATTTACATTAGATCATTAACATTTCTAGTTATCTGACTTTTTCCTAAAAGAAATTAATAATGAAATTCAATCGAAAATAAAATATTTTAAAATTAGGCAATAAATAGTAACTTATATTAGTTTGTATTTTACACTCCCTTCGACAGTTATTAAAAATAAAGTCGAATTAAATTAAAAATTTTAAAATTAAACAATGCAAGCAGAAATTATTATGGTTTCTCATTACTTAGAGAATTTATGTGAATAAGTTCCATCGAGTTAATCTCCAGCCCTGGGCTGGATCATTTCGATTCTTTTGCGTCGCAATTAGTTTCCTTATAATAAATGTATTCGCTTGTTTCAATTTTCAAACTTATATAAATATCGCCCGTAACTTTCTATAAAAAGATCTGAGAACTGCTCGTAGTTGGGAGGTTAATTAACTCTTTTAATTCCAACCCTGCCTCCAGATAATAACTCTTTATATATATAAAAGTTATTCAATCCGTCAAATAAGTAAATAAATTCAAGAACGTCGTACGAAAAGAATTTTTCAGGAATAAAAAAAAAAAATACTTGAAGCCAATGGTAACGATAAGAAGGAAAGTGATTTGTAAGCTAAGAGTGCCGGTTGCTGGCTGCACGTGATATCAAATGTTAACTATATATCGGGAATATATATCGGGAAAGCCCAAAGGCTCTCGAGTCGACCGTAATAATTTACCATCGAGGAACTCGCGAATGTGGACGTCGCCTCCAATTGGAGGAACACTAGGCCACTCGCAGACAGCGAGGCGCGTTCGCGCAGTGATGTGTCATTTGAGATTGAATAATCATGTTTCACGATTCGAAAAGCGCAATCGGTATCGCCGCGTGAGTCCACGAACTTGATAACCGATAACACGATCGATAACCAGTGACCGATGAATCGGTGCTTTCAGTTGTCGTTCAAATCGAAACTGATTGCGAGATCGATTCACCGTCTGATCGAGAAGATTCAAAGAGGCGGTAAGAGATCTTTAATTTGTGAAAATTTGCGGAATGTATAACGTTAAATCTGTACGCTTCTAACCATAAAGATATTCGCGTGCATACACGATATATGTATGTGTGCATGTACTTATATAATATTATTTATATGCTTTTTCCGCTCAAAACTTTTGAACGTGCTAAGACTTCTTCAAGAGAGTAAATATTCCAATAACGCAATATAATATTCCTATTTATCGGGAAAACGTGCAAATTCAGTATATCTTACTTTTGGAAAAAATACACTTAAACTATTTTTCCACGGAGTCCTTCATTTACTTTTATTAGCACTGATCGATTCAAGTTCAATCGATTGAAAACCTGTATGATGGAATAAATCTGTTGTATGTAGTTGAACGAGAAGAAAAAGTAAAAGGCGACCGAAAATTGCTCTAGTTTTCCTGGCTCATTCCCTGTTCCTCCATCATGCTACTTCTCCATAATTTCATAATTTAACTTGAATTGGTTCAATCTAACTTTTAACTGCTATCACTGGCCCATTGGGAACCATAACAATTTAGAATCAAGTTAACTTAACTTTAGAATTTTTAACTTAATTTATTACCAATGTAAGACACGAGAGATAAAATCAGTAAATCTTACATAAATTGCCATAGTCATCTATATTCGAACTCTTTGAATGAATACTAAAGTTAATTCGATGATTGAAACAATTAGTTTACTCATCGAAGATTTAAAGAGTATAACATCTAATGTAATGGGTATAATATCTAATATAATGAGTAATTTGTGGTCTGCTCCGAATTCGATGTTCAACATTCAAAGTTCTCTTAAATTTCAATAGGTTAATTTAAATAGAATGTCCCTCGAGTCGTTTTCGATTCACCAAGAGACAGAGAAACTTACAATCAACTCCTGTATGTCTCATCATGTTAGTATCAATCGTTCGCGAGATGAAGATAGAAATAAGAGACAGCTGCGAACTTTCGACAAAAACTTTCACGCGAATAGGTCCCTCGCGAATAAAATGCAATCGACTCTCCTGGACGAGCGTATTGTTCCGAGGCAACGTTCAGTCCAGAAAACAATTCGATCCCGTTCTCCGCCGCCCACTTTTTTTTTCCACGATTTCCTGCGTTACTAAATAACCGGCAGCGTCACTATTCCCGTCGAATCGATGAATCCGATCGATTGAATTTCGACAAATGTCCATTATACATCGGCAACACTATTTTCACGAGAACGGCGTACCGAGGCAACGCGACAGGCGACAGGAACGCAACAATGTTACTTGAAATCGCATGTCCGTGGTTAGCTCGCAATTTAAAATCATCAGATTTTATCGCAATCCCGCCGTTTCTACCGATAGTTTCTCAATACTATTACGAATAGAATCGGATAAACTTCACCGAAAGTTTCTGAAAAGAGTCTGAACAAATGGCCTTTTATTGTTCTTTTATTGTTCAATTATTCTTCCGTCAGTTTTTATTTTTTTTTTTTTTTTTTTTTTTTGTAATGTCCAAGATATCTCTGTGTGACACAAAATGAAATTGAAAAGCAGAGAATACATTCAACTCGAATGATCTTATAAATCGTACGTAAATCGCGATAAATAGACTGTAGATTCTTATATAAATTTATGTTCTTACGAATGAAATCTAAATAAAAATCTAACAATTTAATTTTGACGTCTGATAATTTTTTCACAACTGTATTTTTTCAATCTAAATTTCCTATATAAATGGTAGGCCATCTGTACTAATTTTCGCTTTATTAGGTCAAAGTTCCAGGCGTATTTTATAAAAAATACATTTCTATAACAAAACACGATAAATTCAATAAGCTCCAGTTTTTAAATTAAATTCAACAAACATTATTCAACAGCACTTCGTCACGAAAATTCTGAATGATTTTATACGCTTGTGAAATCCTCCATTTCACGTGGAACAATCTATTACTTGACCCTAATTGATCGATACATATGCAATTCTATGCAAGTATTTTTTGTATTCATTAGAATATTCAATTTCAGACAAAAATTTTGAGCAAAAATAAAAGAGAGAGAGAAAAGTGGAGTATGCCATACGACGAATTAAATCTAGCACGACCGAACGAATTACGTATATTCATTATTGGACATAATTCGGACAGGTAATCCCTTAATTATTTTGAGCGGTGTGCAGCAGCTTCGTGTAGTTACATTACAGTTTACCACCAATTATCGTCGTATTGTTCCACAGGCTCCGTATTATCGGACCAACTACATCGTTTACAATTAACCGGCTCGTCGTCCAATCGGTATAAAACGATAAACGCGACGCCGCGCCGAGAATGATCTCCGTCACGCTACGTGAACGCGAATTTTATTACGGCGAGACGACAACGAGATTTGTCAATAAAATAAAAAAAAAAAAAAAAGAAAAAAAACAGAGAGAGAAAAGAAGAATGATAACAACCGTGTGCGACTCTTGCTTCGTTAGCCAATCGCGTACAATAAGAAATAGCGAAGCGGAGTCAGGTGACTCATGCTGCGTACCGAGCACGCGAGACCCGATTGCTTTTAAATAGCGATGCATATTATATGCGAGGAAGGTCCACGCGCGCCGACCGATAAATTATAGCCCTCCATAAGCTCGCATGCTAAACGCAAGTTGAACATTTGCAAATTGCAAAGGTGGAACTTTTTTCCTCCTTTTCTCTCCTCTCCTATTTTGTACTTTTTTCTTTCCTCTCTCTCTCTCTCTCTCTCTCTCTCTCTCTTTTGCTTTGCTCTATTCTAGAGTGTTCCGACGTAGAGCTTGCGTGAAACTTTCTTCGCGAATAATTCATCGCGACCACAGGTCGGAAGCTTATCTAGTCACTTATCAAGACGGGAGGGAATTTTTTAAAAAATCCTGAGAACGAACAGACGCGTGTATATATATATATATATATATATATATATATATATATACCTGACACGTTTGTTTATTTTACATTCGTGACACACTCTTCACGAAGTCGCGTCCAAGAACGAGCGAGGGTAGCAATCACTTAACAGAGCAAAACTTCGGTCGATCAACGCCAATGTTATCGCTGCATAATAGCAGAGAAACTTTCGATATGTTCGATTCAAACGATATTTAAAGCCAAATATGAAAATAACGTAATTAACGCTACGCTCATTGTTGTTTCAGAAAGGAGCGATGAATCACTATCGTCAGGTGACTAACGTCCAATTCCCCGAGTCGTGTCGTTTCTCGTGAACGACATCGGCCGACCGTACACGTCTATATGTATATAGCGCGTAGCAACACTGCCCGCCCCTCTCGAAATCCACGGCTAATTTCTAAAGTGATATCGGTCGCACCTTCGAAAAATCACGCGCGTCGCGTCGCGTCGTGTCGTGTCGTGTCGTGTCACCTTGAGACACAGAAGAAGGACCCGGCCAGTGGCGTGGAGTCGACTCCACTTGAGAAGCGCGCGGACTTGAACGAAGAAGAGACGCATAAAAGAAACGGTTCGGAACTGGTTCGGCAGCCAAGTCGAGCGTTCTCGGCCGCGTACCACGTACACCACGAACAATACGATTTTCTAGGAGGAAACGGTGCAGAAGAAGCGACGGAGAGGAGGCGGTGTTGCACACAGCGGGAGAAGGAGACAGTGGAAGAGGAAGAGAAGGAGAAGAAAGAGGCGGTGGAGGCGAAGAAGGAGATGAGAGGAGCAGGCATGGAGGGTCGCGGAGCACGTGAAAGGCGATTTAAAGGGAAAAAGAAGGAGGTGGCCTTTAAAAAAAAAAAAAAAGGAAAAAAAAAAAACGAAAGAACATGGCGAACCGGTCGCAGCCTCCATTCGTCAGCTGGGAGCTCAGCTGCAGCCAGGCGCGGTGACCTCGACGGAGCTTCACGGAAAACCAAGTCAATTTGCAAGCAATAACGGTGTCGTGCCTCGCGTCCTTTTCATCGGTGATTTAACGAACTTTCCGTGATGCACGCTGTTATTACCGTTACTGTTCGTGTCTCTACATTTTCTTTTTTTCTTTTTTCGATTTTTCCTTCCTTAATTTTGTTATTTTTAAACGGCGCGCGCGCGCGCACGCGATATACACGTAGATACACGCATTGATGACAGCCGTCGAATTTTCTTCGATCGTCGAGAGACCCGGCGACGTTCCATGAAAACGCGGTCATCGGTCGCTTTACAGGTGATCGAAAGTACCCCCCCGACCGACTGACAGTTCAACGACATTCGTCTTTAACCACTGCACGAGAAAACGCGTTTCCCCTTTACAAGAGCTTCGTGTAAACGCTCCCTATCGATAACAATCGTACCTGAAAATCCTCGAGATCACGAGTTCAACGAATCGCGCGATTACCCTCGAAATGATTAGCCGCGTCACTCGATTGATCAGATGCCCGGATTCGAGTACGTGTACCAATGCTTTCATACGTCGCCACCGATTATTCGTTCACACTTAAAAGAGATGCGTCGAAATATGATGCACGATTTCACGTTTAACGTCGGAATGTAAGATGTCCATCGTGGATTGCCCCCATTAAAGATTTTCAGCTCACCGAAACATTTACACATCGAGCCTTGAGATTTGGCTGGATGCATCTATTTACCAAATAGATCTTCTAGACCTTTCATTCGTCACTCCCGCTTTTGATATGCACCCGGAAAAAAAAAAAGGAAAGATGTACAGAAAAACGTAATGTACCAAATTCCACCTATAACGTCGAACTGGCAAGATTTTCGTCGCCAAATTGTGTACACATAGCCAAGACACGATCGACTAACGTGTCAACCAGAATTTTCGATCTACCGATGACACACGTATCGAAGCTCTGATCGACGAAACGATTGGAAAAAAAAAATGAATAAAAGGCTCTCGCGGACTGTTACAATTAAATTAAAGGTAAAAAGAGGTTACAGAGATAGGGATTCGGAGCACCTCTCGACGTCCCAACGAAATTACATATATTTAATCGAAAGGAGACGAACATCTGCAGAACAGTCGAGACAGCAAAATGTAATTCGAACGTGAAACGGCGGCGAAAGAAAGAGATTATAGTTTTTAAAAGAGAGACGATAAACCGGTCGGTGCGTCCGTTCATCAGCTGAGAGCTCAGCTGAACCTAGCGGCCGCTGTAACCTCAACCTTTCTAATCGGCTGTATCGCACGGAGAACGATTAACTCTCGGTGTCCGCGAGTCCTTTAGATACAGAGTAAGTTCAAATACCTGACATTCGAGTTTCATCAACGGGCGAACGACGAAACGCACGGGAACACAGAACTTTCGGGGATAAAACTTTTTGAAAGCCCACTCACAATGGAATCTTCCAGTAGACTAGCCGAGCCGGCAAGCCGTTCTCTTTTGCGTGCACACCCACCGTTTCGCGCACTGTCCCGAGTTTTACACCGTTAGTCCTTCTTTCGTGGACCGTCCCGACTTTTCAAACAGCGGAAGGCTCGACGATGAGGTTCAGCCCTCGTTTCGATCCGTCACAAAGTGCTTATTTGCAGCAGAAACGCGGCGGTATGCATACCGCTGACAGTTCCGAGCTGTCACTTTTTGACGACCGCGCGCCTCCCGCCATCTGGTGGCGCTGCCATCAGACATCGGTCTATTTGAAAGAGCCGCGCTCAGATCACCTAGCAACAAGATCAATAGGCTAAGTTACAGCAAGTCGAGCAGTAACCGATACATCTATAGCGATTCCATCAATTATTTAATTCAACCAAAGGTAAATCAGTGTGCGAAAGGCTTCGTTTCTCTTTTCTCTTCTTTCTTTTTTTTTCTTTTGTGTCAAACGTTGTCACGTTTGATTGGTTGGATATTGACTGAAACTCTTACTGTTGAAAGAAACGAATTGTAAACAATCGTAATTAGTAATTAAATATTACTATCTGCATTAGTAATTACAACTCCGTGTCGATTGAAAAAATCGATCGTTGATTTAACATTGACTTCCGGTATTGCTCCGGATCTTATTGCGACGGACTTCCGGACCTCTCAGGATATAGACTTTCGAATACCTTCGAAGTGACCTTTAAACGTCATAATGATATAGAATCACTAGACAGGTATTTGACTTTCATTTAGAGTTTTATTATAACAATCTCGTTCCACTAGTACAAAAAACCGGACGTCCCCACGATCATTTATAAGATATAACAATATATTATACAAACATTTGCGTTTTCGGATGCTTACGCCATATTTTTCTCACTTTGTACTTACTTTCCTATCTCTTTGTTCCAGTGTCTTTGTTTAGTGGTCCATATCACAATTGCTTCTTGCTTTTATGTGGAAATACAGATAAGCTGCTCACAATACTCAAGGTATATTCACTCTCACATCAATCGTGACTGTACCATCTCTTTCCTTTTTTTTTTTTTTCATGGTACACTATTACACTCACACATACTACACCTCATTGTCAT
The DNA here is from genome assembly GCA_032399595.1 of Tetragonula carbonaria. NCBI lineage: Eukaryota > Metazoa > Arthropoda > Insecta > Hymenoptera > Apidae > Tetragonula > Tetragonula carbonaria. Next base: position 11,478,383 of record JAUCRC010000007.1, read on the forward strand.
GTACTAAGTGGTTCATTTTCAACGACTCTACGTTGTATGCGTTTTCAAAAGAGTTTGAGATAATGCTTCCTATAAAAGTTATTGAACTCTGAAACTTTTCGTCAAAATGTTTAATGTCGACCGGTGCGACGTTATCTCATTTCCTAAATTGCGAGAAATATCTCCAACAGGTAAGATTCAATTAATTTCTTTTACCTTACGTAAAAGACGGTAAAAAGAAACAAATAACGACACGAATGTTTCAAACAATGTAAGAAAGATAAACTCTACGATATATTCAAACATAAGCATTCAGGAAGATACATAGCTCCCAAAAACGCTATAGAATGTAGCATTCTAAGCGAAGTACACAAACATTCGAAGACATGTGATAAAATGACATTTTACATTCCTTTCAGGAATCGTATGCTTTCTAAAGGTTTTCTTTGTAAAAATATACAATGCATAAATCTAACTCCTCCTCCGAATATCACCTCTGTGATATGAAGCGAATAGTAACGAAACGCCTTCAATTACAACACCATCGATGTAACAAGTTGTATGCAACCATATTAAAAATATAAACGAAAATATATGCAACATCTTCGAATGTGGAAGATTAAAAATGTGAATGATGACGTTATTAAGATAGGGAATGTGACTGTACATGGCCGTTAAAGTTATACTATACTCTGAACAATTGCTCAACTAGAGATCTGATGCAAATCGTTCACATCACTAACAAGAAACTTATACGCCAGCGTACTTGAAACTTTTACCTACTACTAGCCTAATCTTTCGTGAAGTCTTTGTGCAATCGCAGCAACCAGTGCAGCACCCTTTCCACTTCCGTCCTCAGCGTGAATCATCTTGAACTGGACATCAATTATTAATTTCGTAAAGTCACAATGAAACAATGAAAAATATTTTATAAAAACGTACTTTATGATCAGGAGCTAATAGTGGAATATATTGTTTAATCCATGTCTCTAGTCTAGGGTGGTGCTTGTAAAGAGACCCATCTACAGCAATTGTAACATTCGTCTTGTCGATTCGTTTCAACAGAACTGCTAGGCCTAAACAAATAAATTTGCTTAGCAATCTAATACCGTTCGTTTACTAATTGATTCTATCATATGTTACAAATTGAACTTACAAATTGAAACGAGAAGAGCTGCACGATTGGACACTACTTCACAAACATATTGTACGATTTTGATATCTTCTTCGTCCGGAACAATACCAAACTTCATCAGAATTTCTTTCGTATTACTATCACCACCGTCCACGGAGTCTCTGCGTAATATTTACATACAGTATTACAAATTTTCAGGACAAAGATACGGTATAAAAATCTCTCAATTGAAAACATCATACTGTTCAATATCAGATACTAAATCGCTGGTGAGATTGCCCGGAACTAAAAGGGATCCGGGCGTGTGATCCCCTATAAATAGAAGACCTTCCTTGGTTAACTTTGCGAGCACCACTCGCACAATCTCACCCAGGTATTTTCCACTGATGTACTTTTCGAACCTGATAATTTAACGAAATCATGATATGATAAATTCATATTCAGAAGAAGAACTTTCACATTTCATATATTTTTCAATGAATTAAATTACTCACGTAAACGAATTTACAATAAGTGAATTCGCGTCGTTTTCACGATCGTAATCCGTTTTGATGAAGTCCAGGACACCATTGTCTCCAAATGCACCCCATTCAATATCGATAATAACCTTTAATAACAATAAGCAACTTGAGAACAAATCAAGAACAAATGCGTACGAAAATAAAACGGTAGGAAAAAGTTACTTCGCGTTCTCCGTGTCTCTCAGTCTCCCAATGCTCGACTCTATCGGCTCGTTCAAGATAACAGGCATTGCTGCCGGTACCTAATATAAGTCCGATGGCAGTATCGTGGTCCAACGTTGATGCTTGCACCAACGTTCCTGTCGTGTCATTTAGAATCGCCATGACTTTTACTTTAGTGTCTCCTCGACGATCCAGAGCTTCGCGAAGCAGCTTCACGGCATCTTCGTTGACAACATCGGGACAATTGAAAGTTTTAGTCCAAGTTACCAGTATTCCAATGTCCAACGAATGTTGAATCATCGGAAAGGAGAACGTAAATCCTAAAAAACAAGAGAGTCGATGTATATCCGAAGCAAAAGTATATTCACGTTGTGTATCAATCGTGTTATTTTAAGAATTATCGATCGCTTGTGAGATCAGAGTAATCTATGTTCAATCGACATACAAGTATCATCCACTTGAATTCGTAAAATCAATGTGGAAACATAATACTCAAGAGTTAATAGCAAGAAGTGCTTGAAAACATGAAACTGACATTCTCAGATCTAGAATTTTTGCCCGGGGCAGACGAGGTAATTGTAACTATCCTTGAATTGCAAGAAGTCATTTATGAGAAACCGCGGGTCATAGGCTGGGCAATTAAAGTCTCACAAGTGATTCTTCCGAACGTCTGAAGCGTGATGTACATCTATTCTAATTTACCAAGAGGAAGCTCTACATCCTGAAGACCGTGTGCAATGACGAAATCACTGACGCATTCCGCTAGGTAATCAAACAGACGAATCCCCGAGCCTACTCTCAAATCAGAGCTAATGTGGTATTTCTTCACCTTTTCGCGTATAGGTGTACCATGAGCCAACTCTAAAAGAAGTACTCGAAAATTCGTGCCTCCGAGGTCCAGCGCCAAGTACAAACCCTCCTCTGAAAATATATCGCAGCGTTAGCATCGTCATCATCAACGAGTACGTGAAAATTTACATTTGCAATTAAAAATTACAATTTCTCCACTCGTATTATTAAATGCATTGTACTTGATATCTTGATAACCGTTGTTCAATGGTAAGAATACTTCTGTCCATTACATATCGGAAAGTAGATACGGTAATACTTATCGTAATCGGTAAAAATTCTTATCGGAGATTGTTATAATAACCTGTGCCATCGAGAAGCTCCGGTACGTAAGTATTCTCCATCTGCAGCGATGACGGCTGCTGATGAATCCCTTTATTCATCTCCGACACGAAAACATCCTGGATCTTCCTGACAGTAGCGGCCGAAAATTGCAAACGTGCCAATCTTTGTTCGATCTGCAAAGCCGATCATTTAAGCCATCGTTGTATATTATCTATCGTGATCGTAATCGAAAGTGTTTGGTTGGAACAAAACGTCGTTGGGAAATTTTCCACGAGTCATAAATCTTAATAATCCTTTGATAAAAGTAATAAGGAAATTTCGTGTTTACCTGTAACGTGATCGTTCCCTGTTACGTGATCGTTCGCATTAGTCAGATGACAAATCGCGATAAAATTGATTTTAAAATTTACAACAACAAAATATTTGAAGGAAGTTGTAATCGAACAACAGGATCACCGATAGACGTGATAAAAACGTTCTTTACATTCCAGATTTATATAAGAAATGTGGTGTCGTCGCACAAATGAAGAACGCTATTAATTCCCATCTGTAAGTACGTATTATTGAGATTGCGAATTTTTAATATCTCGATTGTTTTCTAGTTCGGAATTCGATGTACGTGCACGATTGCAACATTGAAAACAGAATTCTCACGACCAGGATGATAATACTGATGTTTCACTTCCTCGAAGGCAAACCGGTTGTACTCGCGCAAACATCATCGTCAAGGCAAAACGTAAAAATTCTGATAATCGATATTAAATCGACGAGTCAAAGACAAGAAAAAAATAGCTTGATCGAATAATATCATCTTGTTGGGACTTGCGTACAAGCTTGTCGCTAGGAGAGTTGTGTTTTATACTTGCACGTAAACAGGCAGCTCGTCGGCAGTGCATAGGTATTAAACGAAACGACAGTTTAAGCGGGGAAAAATTTATGGCTTGTTTCATCGATTGAATTGTCAACGTGATATCCAGCGATAGCGATTGATGAAATTATTGTCATGTCCTGTTTCCTCGACGCTTATCTGTTACGTATCGATTCAAAAAACAAAAAAAAAAAAAAACGATCGAGGGAGGAACCCAAGTCACGGTGAAACATCACAGTAAACAGAAATTAACCGTGATGATAACATTGCTCGGGCTACTTTAATGGAAGTTGTGCAACTTGGTTCTCTATGCAAACATTTATCATACGTGCCCACGCATTGTCGACATTTGCATTGTCGATTGTTGCGAAATCCCATTCAATCAAAGAAACCGTGAAGGTCCGATATTTCTTTTTTTTATCTCCAACCGATTATTACTGCGAATCAATAGAACTATTAATTATCTTCGTTCTGTTCGTTTCTACCAAGCCAAGTAAAACGACGTATCTTTATGCCGATAACTTATTTGAAAATCTTGAACTTTTTGTCATAAAAATCGCCTACGATAACCTTTTATACGAGAAGACATGATAAAGAAACGACTTGCGACTAGTTTGTAACTAAACACGTGACAACTGGTCGAATTCCATTATCCGAGTATGTTGTTTATGCCAATTTATGAAAATGCCAATTTCTTATTTCTGTCTTGAGCATCAAGATTGCGAGATTTTCGCAGAGGAACGGTCCCTCGTTCAATCTCTCATTGAGACACAGCACGCACGCACGTTGTTACCAATTAAATGATTTCTATACAAACGACAAACGGTCACGTAACTAATTGTACACGTTCAAGAAAGGTGCATACAATCCAAATGGAATGAATTGCTCTTGGGCGGACATTGCTACAGAGATCCGCGAGAACAAAGTGAAAGTGTGTGCACGAGGATCGATGGATGTCAGTAAACTCTTAACGAGAATGTCGTAAGGTTAAGTTCGCAACATTTCTTACATCGGCAATGATTCAGCCTACTAGTCGACATTGATCAGTCAGATATCGATCAATTATGCAAGAAACATATGGACGGAAAAGAGAACATATATCTACAACTACAACTATAACTCTGGACTTGGAGCGTGAATGTTTTTTTAACAGTCCGACAAACTCACCGCTCGATAAATTTTTGGAATGGTAAATTTTTGGGACGGTCAAATAATATTCGTAAGTAACTGTGACAGATGATTTCCACAAATTCGTCTTACATATTTCGTATCGGCGCGTTCACGTAAAAGAACCTCGAGTCTCTTCTGACCCGTGCAAATACAAGGAATATAGAAGTTCACGATCGACAAAAAGTCATCCGAACAACCGCATGTAAAATACAATACGTATTCGTTTCTACTCACCTTCTGTCTCTTTACATCGTCTGAAAGTACCAACGGGGCTACTTGTATCGCCTCGTTAAGAGCATGTTCCGTAGGGACGACCATGTCTGAGAGATCTGATATTTATCTGAAAAGTAAGAAAACCATCAGAGAATATTGGCAACATTTCACTTGTACATTTCTCATGTGAACTTTTATTTCTCGAATATCTTCTCTATGTTCAAACGTTATATCACTGAAATAGAACTGCCAAATTATCTTCTAATTACTAGCAGCATTCTCTCTTGATGGTATAACATATTTAAAAAAGAGAACTTCACATAAGCTACATTGTGTTCATAGAATTCGTTTAGCGAAACATGAGAAAAATGAAATACAGCGAAAGGTTTAATACACAAGTATTTTCACAAGGATGAATGGTAATAGTGTCGTTGAGAGAAAAAAGAAAAGACGCACACTTTGTGCTCACCTGACTGTCGCGAATATTATTGTTAGATAAAGGTTTTTGAATGAGAGGACGCGGAGAACGCTAGAGAACTTTGAATGAATTTTTCGTGATGGTTGATAAAAAGTGTACGCCGCAAGACGGACTGTCGCGTGGTCCTCCACGAGCACGAGAGACGTTCTGAAGTCAAGTTAAAAAGATCACCCCGTTTACTGTTACACGCTTATTTATTTTCCCTCCTTCTACTCTGCCCCGCGACATTCGGCGAGATAATAGCGTGTTACTATTAAAGTTGAAAGTCCACGATATATTTTATAACATTTGATAACTCGTAATCGAGTCGCATGGATTATAACACCGTCCCGTCTTCTGTTAATTGTGGCGCAGATATAATGGATTACTTCCACGTCGTTCGATCACGTTGCTTAAATTAATTAACAACAGGTATTAACAACGATAACCGAGAAATCATTAATCCGTACTCTTACGAGCTAAGAATAAGTGGGAAGAATCGTAGTAAAAAATTTTCGAATATGAAAATCAGAGTCGATCGATTTGGCTAACGTTGAGAAATTTCAACGAGCAAACGTATAGAGTGCATCCGTGCAACGACGTCGGCCTCGATAAAAGAGAGAAGGGAAGCGTGTCTAAAATTTATAGAAAAGACACGATCGTTACAAGGCAGACAGCCGTTGCTCTTCAGGTCATCAACTATCGTAAACATTATCTCGTTAATTGATAAAGAGGAAATATACAAATACATGATGTAACTTGTGTGAACATTCTTTCCGACAGTTTCACGATAAATATGTCACGTTAGCTCAAGTATTTTGCTCTTACAGGCAAATATCGACCGAATGAAAAACCCGAAAGATAACGAGGAGTCGATCCAGTGTGAACCTGCAAATGTGTTGCAACAGTGACAGACAAGTAACACACATTTCGGATACAGATTTCGAGGGATGTCCATCAAGGAAAAACAGTTTCTTACATCTTCACCGTTCACTGATCACACTCTATCGAAGCTGCGACATCCTTCAGATCCGGCGAGATATATCGTACATAATCACACGCCGCGATTTATCAGCGTGAACTTCTCATGTGTGTTGGGTGTTTTTGGAGCTGCATGTCGTCGGTACGCAATGAATACACGCGTATATAAAATTGGAATACACGCGTCGCGTCTGCGCGCACGTATCTCAAGTACAGTCTTGTGCACAAACTGATCATTTGAATCGATCGAGCAGTTCATTGAACTTAAAAGGATAATTTAATTCGAAAATATCAACCGCCTTGTATCGTCGAGTTGTATAAAAAAACACTGAAGAAAATCAAGATCTACTTCTTCAGTAGAATGAAGCACTCGGTACAGCGAAAGAGAGGATAAATTTCAGTTTTGGCGTCGACATTAAGGATATAAAAGTTGAAGAACCCGTTTTACAAGCAAGATCCACCGAGCTGCGTGTCTCGTTCTTCGCATACCGCTGACATACATTACTTTTATTATCTGTTAAGTCCTTTCCGTAACAGTTCCCCGACGTTAGGTATAATTGTTCGCGAGTAATATAGAGGAAAATTGTCCGTAGGAAGTTATAACGAAAAGAAAAACGCCCAATAACTTTGAATAGTAGATACAACAAAAAAAAGATATACAAGAACAAGTAACGAAACGTACGTACTCGTAGAGTACGCACGAACAAATTACTATGTACCCGTTGTAAATTGCACCTAATCGTTAGGATCCGCTGTAACCGTATGTAAAAGCAAACTCAATTATTCCGCTTTTGATTTCGAGCGTCAATGGTCGTCTTTCTCTCTGACGAATCGGTTGATTCGATCAACGATCGTTTCAGTTGGGATTCAATTCGTGATAGATAGATTTTTCACGGTCGATTGCCAGAGGGAAAAGACACCGCGAAATGTCACCAGAATATTCTTCGAGACAGCAAAGTCGCTTCTGAACGAAGCTCCATTAAAATCAATTGGAAGGTGCAAAGCATCAACCAGGATAATTTAACCACTTGACCTGACGTGATGATTCTAATCCATAGTGCAATACGCACACTCGTCACGGGGACCGTGTGTTAACCGTCACATTTCGTCCTCCATGGTCCCATAGAGAAGCACGTACTCTGTTGCGATTATCCTCGTTTTTTTTTTACCTAGACCGTTTGATTAATAAGATCTAGCATTGTGCTTTTTTTCAGTTTATCGTCTGACCGCTATCGGTCTATCGGATTAACGAACATGACGTAAGCAGAATGTCACGAGAGTTCGACGTACGACATACAGCGCGCAAAAAAACGTTCGCAACGTTTACGCGATCAACCTGGTTGCAAGAAATTAAAACTCACGAACAGGCAGCATTCGACCAAACACACGTTCACGTTCACGTTCACGATAACGCGGACTGGTCTTTCGTTAAGAGCGGTTATGTATGATCTTTACCGCTTGAATTATAGAGCTTCCGTGAATTACGGGGCCATTATCACCAAGGTCTCGAATAAATCTTAATCGAATAGAATTCCCTTGATAATGCGGCGGCTCATTTTACGTTTCGGTGCGCTAGATGTGCTCTTTCCTTTCGCTCCTTCGAGAATTTAAATAGCATTTATTAAAGAGAGAGAAAAAAAAATCGTTTTCGTGATCTATTTTAATGATATTGTATCGGAATAAGACGAAACTTGTCCTTGTCGATATCCACGTACTTAAAATGTTGTAATTACACAACAAATTTGCGATAATATCTTAAAGTTCGCGCGATAGGCGCGTTATTTTTAGATACACTATGGATATTCATGAAATCATTCGATCCGAAACACGTCCGTAGACACGTGTTGCTTAAAATAGCTGTCAATCTTCCGTGTTGATTCGACGAGTTTATGCGCCAAGAGAGATGAGACCTATTCAGACATATGTAGGTACATAACACGTGTAGGGTGAAAGATAAAATACGTGATTTTAATTTCAAAGACGTCGAAGATCGTGCGATAAAACTCACGTGTACTTTACGTTATATTTTACGAAATTAATTTTCCCGATAATCATAAGACCACGTGATAAAATATTTATCACGAATGACAAGCGTTTGACAAACGGTGCGGTAATACCGGCGGCATAATCGTCAATAGCAAAGTCTAATAAAGTGCAAAAGAAAATGTGGCGTGAATATGTACGAGATGTGACGATGATAACGTTTGAATTTTGAAGAGCTCGACGAACGTGAAGTTAGAGCCTACACTGGAGTAAAATCATAGGAATACGTTAAAGTACAATGACAACACATGCAGTGTAACATTTCAAGGACCCACGTGGTCTCGTCAACAAAGTAAACACGGGAATACATGTCTTCACATTGAATTTCTTATGTCGCGACAATGACATCACGTTCGAAACCGGTTAGAGGAATAATAAATCTGCGTCAGCCGAACAGGAAATCAATACACGATATTACACCGATGACACCGATGTTGTGCGAAAAAATCAAACATACTCCCGTTGTCAAGGATCAACGAGCCTCTGATGGCGCCAAATAGCGCGTGCGCCCGGTTCTAGGAAAATGAGAAACACAAGCTCACCCTACACTTTCTACGTATAGACTGCCGGACTCGCGCGATCGCCTCAGCTTCTTGATCCTTTTCTATCCTTCGCTGGGTCCAGTTACCGGGTCAGTGACTGTAAAGTTTCTCGGGGCACGACAGAGCGCACTCACACGTACAAGCACGTGAGTGGGATACCGTGAAATGTACTCCGTCCCAGAGCAGCAACTGGTCGAGCCTCCAGATCGTCGCTTTCCCCACTGCTCGAACTTCAAAACCATATCGGTGCGTATTACGTGCGCGCGCCTTCGCGCTCGTACACAGCGTTTACAGTGGTTTCACGCACGCGAGCCACTACATCTAGCCTTACGCTTGTGTACTTTCGCGCACAGACAGTCTATTATAACAGTCTCTTTAATATATCGCGTGAATGCGCATATACACGCGCGTTCTAGGATATCGCGTGCATTGATACCACGTGATATTGTACTCGCGATCCAAAATATCGCGTAAAATGCAAGGCGATCTCTCGGGCGACAGCTCCCGTAATTTCCTCCTATTCTTTTTCACATACATCCACGAGTCTTCTTCGTTTTCTTCGGTAGATAGTTCCGTGATAGACTCGATAAACTCACAATCGGTAAAGGATGAAAGAAGTCGAGGCTACATAAAATACATGTAAATAATTACTGTACGATAAAAATTTATTTATAATTATATAGTAATAAAGATATAATAAAGATAAAGAGATAGGGAAATTTAAAACGACACGTTCCCAATACTCTTACAGCATTACAGGTTCGCATTATGTCAGTTGAATGAAGTTTGAATATAGCTGCAATAAAATAACATCCGTCTCCTAAACTACATCGGCTGAATGGAGTTTGATTAAATTGGTCAGCGTGTTTAAATTTAGATCGTTACAATTGCCTGACCCTCGTGGTTTCATAATGTATAGCACCATTCTATAGACAAGCAACTTGCACTTCGAAATGATAATTAATAAAAGCACAATGGAGATGTCAAGATTCCGGACGTGTGTTCATACTTGAAAACCTGATGTGTAAAGAAATATTGAACTTTATATATATGATATTAATATAAATAACGAAGTAGATAAAAAAATGCGCGCAAAATTTTTAATGTGAGCTTAACGATTAACGTCAAGCGTAAGATAAAAAATATGTAAATCTCTACTTTCATTTATTCATTGCTATAAAATTGAAACACGTGCGATATTTTTCCTTGTACTTTCAACTAGCGTTATGTTGATAAAAACCATAAGATAAAATATAAAACTGATGAATATAATAAATTCATACTATTCCGGTAACAGATCATCCCCGAGTTCTTCATCGCCGAAATCATCGTCTCTCTTTCCGGCAGACGTCATAGGACGAATAGGTAATGGGCCAATGGGATCAACATAAGGAGTGCCTACAGAAAATATTTTTTACATGCACTTATGCTTTAGCGTCACTTTGTGCCGTTAAATTGTTTAAAAATTCAATAATAAACTATAGGATGAATCCCGTCTGGGATTCATTACTATATAGAAGGATCGAGAATAGGATGTTCAAAATAGCTAGACTCATCTATCATCTATTCAATCCATTAGGGTAGTTCAACTATCATCGGTAGATCATTCTTGTTAATGTTCATTTCAGATAAAGCTAAGTAAGCTCTAGTAAATGCTCATTCATCTATTATTTTGCAATGAAATTTACTATTTTTCTACAATGATTTCGATGAAGGATGCGTACCTGTTTGATCAGTAACATCATTTGTCGCTTCCGTAATATTTTCAGTTGTAGAAATTCGATTAGGTCGCGTGGTGCCAGCACTGCTTAAACCTTGATTTTCTCTTCTGTTGAATGTGGGACTTGATCTGTGATCTGATAATACGCTGATTCCAGAACCAGTCCGTGATGATGTGCCACTGTTACTCCTCCTTGAACCTATAAATAAATATTAAATACTGTAACAATATTATGTTTCATACAGTTAAAAATATGCATCATATGTGTACCTGGTCTTGCCGATCCTTGTCTGTCCTTCAATTCTTTTGCTTTCTCAGCGCGTTTTAATTCTGTTGCGTATAATTGTGTCTCTTTTAAACCTAGATCACTACATAACCGCACCAAGAATTTCAAGCACTCAATATTATCGGGAAATCTGTTATGAATATCTTGATATTCCAAAACAGCCTTATGAAATTGACCAATTCGTCTTAAACATGCAGCGACAAGTAATCGCCATCTTGGTTCATCAGGAGCAAGTTCTACTGCTTTTTTAAAATAAACTAACGCTTTTTCAGCAAGTTGCATTGATACGAAATATGATCCGAGCCAATCAATTACCTCAAAATTGGCGGGGAAAAATCTATAAGACTATAGAGATATAGAATAAAATAGACTAAACTAGAATAAAACAGAATAGAATAAAATGAAATATGTATAGGGAATATATACATCACTATAAAATTGATATGCTTGTTGTTTATCTCCAGCAGCATCATAGATTTCACCTAATTTTTGCAAAACTCCAGGATCGCATGGTATTATACCAAGCAATTGATTGTACCTAATACGAATTCAGATATTAATCACTCAAATTAAAATGAAATTTAAAATATATATATATATATATATATATATATATACACATAAAATCATAATACCATTCTATTGCTTGGTCTGCGTCGTTCATAAGTTGATATAACTGACCAATTTGATATACTGTTTGTGGATCATATCTAACAATGTTACGAAGTTTCCAAAAACATTCCAATGCTTCTTCATACATACTTTGTTTTTTATATACTAATCCTATTAGATGAGATTTCATAAAATAATTAATACTAATATGTCCTCGTTAATAATAATTACCCAAATTATAAAGAGCTTGCACGTGACTAGCATCCGTGTCTAATGCACATAAGAGAAATTCCTTGGCAATATTTAAATCATCCTTCCTAATTGCGCAGGCTGATAAATTAACATAAGCTGCTGCATTATAACTATCCGCATTTCGAGCAATTTCTCCGCATCTTTCGGCTTGATCATAATCCCCTTGCTAAACGTGATATAAGAATTATTTTATCGATACTTTATTCGTGACTAATGAAAATAGATACAATTTCTTACAAGAAAATATATAAATGAAAGCATAGTTGCAGCGGAACTATTGGCTTTACTTTCGCGATTCTCAAACATTTTCAAAGTATCAATAGCCAATTGAGTTTCCCAATTATGTAAAAATACCATAGCTTTACTTATTTCCAAATCAGCAGCTAACGGTCCATAAGCTGAGGACTTTATAGTATCCACACACCTATAATTTGATTGCAATTAATTAACAAAAAATATTTTATGCAATATGCAAGTCTTACCAAGCAAAGCCAGCTGTAAGTGTGTCCTCAATTACAGGTGCAATGAGTTTTGCAGCACAAAGAATAGTTCTCTCCGCTTCCGATTTTAATTCTTTCTCTAACTTAGATAAGTCATCGTTTTTTAAAATCTCGTTCAGTATGTTAGAAGCAACATCGTCCTACAAAATAAGATGCAAAAATTTGAAAAAAGAACCAAGATAATTTTTTTATTGGAAATTAATGTACATTTACATTGTGCTCGGTGGATATTATCAATACTATCAATAAACTTGCTACACAAAAATATTAGTGCATAAAAGCATAATTATTTTTCAAAAATGTGTTTCCCAATATGACTTAAAGCGCAAGAATAAACATTTATATAGCTATCGAGTGTGGGCAATGCTCAAAAAAACACTTTGCATAGTGATATTTATAACGTGCCCAACTCACTGTACTTATATTATATCTGTCCTCCTGATCTATGTTAAGCTGAACCTCTAATAACTCTAAAAATGACCTTTTCATTTTATCCCTATGAGATAATGCGAAATGGCATAAAACAGCATGCAAGCCTGCTTTAAATTCAGCTCTTTCTTTCATGACCCATTCAAAACTATTAGCTGCTTCTTCCAAACGACCCATTTGTACAAATAACATTCCAATGTTATGCATTATTTTTATTCTGCGAATTATTTAGTGAATTAATATAAATGACAAACATAAAACTTAATATTAATATTAATAGCCTAATGATTCTTACAGCAATACACAATCACTTCATTACCTTAAATCTTTATGAGCTGCTGGAGCTTGATCAAATGCCATTCTATACATTTTAATTGCTTGAGACAATTGTCCCATTTTAACATATATATTTCCCATATTCACTTTTAATCTAGCACTATTACTGAACATTCTATTCCTTGTTATAGCCTGATAAGTTGCAATGGCTTCAGTAAACATATTATTGTTAGTATACTGAATTGCCAAATTAAAGATGACCTGAAAAATGATAAAATTAACAGTTTTTAATGTAAATAAATAAAATTAATATCCACGAAACATATTTGAAGGATAACATTTAATCCTTACAGCAAATGTTAAATCTACATTATGATTGTCACTAAGGCCAGCTTGCTCTTGTAATCTAATGACAGCTCTTTCTTTTGAAGAAGCTTCTCTAGCTCTCTCTAAAGCGACTCTTGCATTGTTTTCATATGCTGCCTGCACTGAACTTTCTATTAGGTCCATAATTTTCCTTTCAGCCACTTTTATTTTTTCTTCGGGTCTTTATGAAATATTGAAATATTACTCTTCGTTACAAAACCTATTATAATTTAATTTAATTTTATCATCAATCATCATAATCTTACGTGTCTTCCTTTCCACTTTCTAAAAATGATGCAGAACCTTTAGTAGTGCTACTCATATTTAACGGATCGAATGGTTGACGGTTGCTGCTAGTGTAACCGGCTCCTCTGACTGCTGTCATTGGTCTTAGTCCACTAGTAGTAGGACGAATTGATATACCAGTACTACTTCTATGAAACTAAAAATATATGATGTTAATATGATATTAAAACAATATTATAAAATATAATATAAAGTAATAATATATTTATTTACTCCAGTTGAAGTACCCAAACGCATAGCACTTCCTGGTACTTTTGGTGTAAACTATATAATTAAAAAATCTCATTATTTGGAGTAACTACTCTGTTTCATTAAATACATATCATTACTTACAATTAATCTTTTTGCATAGCTTGTATGCAGTGTTTCTTGAAATAATTCATCTTGTTCAAAATCTTTAATACTATATATGGATGGATAATCATTATACCCATCATAAATATCATCATCAATTCGCACATTATTCATTATGAATGTTTTCATAAGTTTTTTTTTATTTACTTTTCTATAAAACAAATCTATAAAAGTATTTTAAGCAAAAATCGTTGAATAGATTTATTAATTCTTAATTGATATTTGATGATACTCTCTTTTTCATTGTATTATTTAAAAAATATTTCATGAAATGAATAGTAAGTGTCACAAGAGACACTACAATTGATTCATGCACTAAAGTACAAACAAACCTTATCTAGTTACATCTATGTTCAGAACATCGATGGATTTAGGTTGGTCTTACATCATTATAAAGCATGTTTTATTACAATTAGTTATGACTTTTTCATAATAACGATCATTGACAGACATCAGATCGTACAATTTTTTTGAAAATAAAAATACACTGCACCGCAATTACATTCAATTACATTTTGCAACGGTACCTAACATTTATTGGTTGGCAATGTAGGCCTTCGTACACTTTGGACAGATCTATAAAACCATGAACATAATGAAGTCTCGTGTAAACTTTACGTAAAAGGAGTACTTCAACGACGTATAACATTTTTTGTTCAAAGGGCCAAATTAATTTGCAGAAATATTGAATCTAATAATTTTTCGCTAGCAGTTTGACCGTACAATCTGTGTCTCTCACCCAAAAAAAGACGGGGTTACGCTTTATGCAATAGTGCCAAATAACCTGTTTCATTCGTCCAATAATGTTGATAAATAGTCGAATTTGACATGTGTTACGTGATAACAGATAAGTTTCGATACTTCAAATTATGTGAAAACATTTCAATCGTTGACTCGTGTATACAGTTCGAGGCTGTATCTGTAATGTGATTTTGAAAACCAATCTTTAAGCAATTTTAAGAAAATGACAACTGAGCAAAGTGGGCACGATCATTCCCTTGCAATTAGACAAGAAATACAACGTTTCGAAAGTGTTCATCCATCAATTTACGCTATTTATGATTTAATAGATCTGATATCTGATACGCACATTGCTAAACAAATCCGCGAACATGTTGTTGCTATTGAAGGTATGATACGTATTTCCAAATAAAGTAATGTATATACATATATATATATTTTTAACATTTCTAAATATGTTTCTCTCATATTACAATAAGACATTATTTTTTTGAATTTCTATGAATGAAAATCTTTTGTTAATAGATTCATTTGTTAATAGTCATGAATGGACATTAGCTAGAGATGTCCCAGAATTACATTTGGGAATTATTGGTTCATCTGACTCTGGGAAATCTGCTTTAGTTCATAGATATTTAACTGGTTCATTTATGCATGAGGAATCTCCAGAAGGTGGTCGTTTTAAAAAGGAAGTCTTTATCAATGATCAAAGTTATCTCTTGCTAATCAGAGATGAGGGTGGTGTTCCAGAATCACAAGTATATAGAATAATATATTATATATGTATATATTATATATATATATATAATTATTTTATAGATATAAATATATTCCCAAATATATAAAGTAAACAAACGTATTGTGGATTCATAACAAACATCACTTATTTCAGTTTTCTGCTTGGATAGATGCTTTATTACTTGTATTTAGTTTGGAGAGTGAGGAGAGCTTCTCTATAGTTTGCAGTTTTTATAACAGAATGTGTTCATTTCGAAATATGTCAGAAGTACCAAAAATACTTGTGGGAGTTCAAGGTATATCTATTCTTTCATATTTATGAAAATATTTCTTACTAGATGATTTTTTTTTTTTATCTCTACTGCGATATATATTAATGTATTTTTTTTTTATCTCTACTGCGATATATATTAATGTATCTTTGGTATTAAGTGATATTTATTACATTATTTAGATTCAATTAATGATTCTAATCCCCGGGTTATAAAGGATATTAGACCAAGAAAATTGGCATGTGACTTGAGATGTCCTTATTATGAAACATGTGCTGTCTATGGTTTGAACGTTGAAAGAGTATTTCAAGATGGTAAATAGTTCAAAACAATTCCCAATATTACATACATGTTTAATTTTATTGTAAAATAATTCATAATGCAATAGTTTATTTGTGTTAAGTTCCCAGTATATATCAACATCGTTTATTTTTGTTGAATTATTTCTTATATCATTACTATTATGCTTCAGTGACTTTGATGATTATTCTGAGAGTATTCTGAATATTACAGTGTGTCAGAAAATTATACAACATATATCTGCAAAACATTATCGATGTAATGGACAACAAGCAATAGAGAATGAAATAAAGTATCCAGTTCCAATGATTGCCAAAAATACACAGCTTCTAACCAAAGAAATGGAAGCAACAAATTCCTCAAAATTAAATGTGAGTTGTTATCTTCTCATAATATATTGCATTAAAAGATTTGTATAATAATTTGCATTTGTCTAGGTATCTGATAAAGATGAAGATACTAGATCATTTCATCATAGTTCTAGCACCCAAAATGATTCTGGCATAATAGGTGATAATTTTCATAATACACAGAATCAACATGGAGATTTTAGATCCTCAATATTAACACCAACCACTATCAGGTTTAGTTTCTATAAAATATATCATTTTTTTTAATTACAAAAGAAAAAATTAGACTTATCTTATTTTTGTAATGTAGGAAATTTAGAAGAAAGTCTAATATATTTACCCCATCGAAGAAGGAAAAATATAATATGGGTGAGATGGGTGTTGGTAGAGAAATACCTGTGAAACAAGGATATTTGTTTAAACGCAGTAGTAAATCTTTAAAAGAATGGAAAAAGAAATATGTTACATTGTTAGAAGATGGTCGTTTAACTTATCATTCTAGTTTACATGTAACTATCGCGTAATTAAATATATTTTATAAAAATCATTCATTATGTTTAACAAATTTACATATGTTTCCAGGACTATATGAATGATACTAATGGTAAGGAAATATTATTACAATATGTAACCGTAAAAGTGCCTGGAAAAACGCCTAAAGGTTCTAAATCATCCAATACTCAAGGTGCAAAAATATTTGTTTCAATTATCCTACATTTCAGATTCTAAATAAATTGATTTCATTTTATATATATCTTAATTCACAGAAGATAGTTTTGAATTTTCTATCATTTCATTAGAAAATAAGACATGGCATTTTGAAGCAAATAATGCCGAAGACAGAGATAGTTGGATTTCAGTTATAGAACAACAAATATTATCGAGTTTACAAAATAGCGATGGTGATAAAAAAAACGAAACTGATGCTTTCAAAATGCACTGTATAAAGAACAAAGTATCGGGAAATGATGCTTGTGTAGATTGTGGTGCAGCTAGTAAGTAGTTTACTTATAAATTTATTAGAATAATCTTTTTTTGAGTTTATTTTTAATATTCAGTTCGTAATTCTATTCAATTTTAAATTGAATTTCACTTCATTTAGATCCAGACTGGGCTAGCTTAAATCTAGGTGTATTAATGTGCATTGAGTGCTCAGGAATACACAGAAATTTAGGTTCGCATATATCAAAAGTTCGATCTTTGGATTTAGATGATTGGTCGTAAGTGCGATAATTAGTCATATATTCTTGTATGTTTTGTCGTGTCAGTTTTTTGACATGTAATAATGAAACAACAATAACACACTACGAAAATAATGTTATGAATAAAAGATTTGTTTTCGAATATATAGTTACATGTATAAATACGTATTTATATTAGTACTGCATGCTAACTATGAACGTATATGCAGCATAAAATAGCTTTAACATTAATTTTAGCGCAGGTCAGTTAAGTGTAATGTTAGCCCTTGGTAATGATATAGCAAATAGTGTTTGGGAATATTGTTTAAATGGGAAACAGAAGCCAAATTCAGATTCTCCTAGAGAAGAGAAAGAACAATGGATCAGATGGAAATACGAAGATAAAATATTTTTACCACCAATTAATCCAAACATTTCTTTAGGAAAGTTGCTTATTGATTCGGTTTGCCGGTAAATATTCCTAGACTTTCGACTGTAGTGTGTTACTATATGTTATATATATAATATGTTATGTATACTATAATTTACTGTATTAAATGTAATGTAGGGGTGATATGAGAGCATTTACATTATGCTTAGCCAGATGTAGTTACGAAGATATTAATATGCCTGTCAGTATGGAAGATTTAAGAACGCCTTTGCATTTGGCTTGTGCCACAGGAAATTTAGCTATGGCACAACTTCTAATATGGGTGTGTATTTACTCTTGACTGATTATATATATATATACACTAATTATAATTGGTCATATATTATATATCTATTACAACCGGTATATATATTTTATAAAAATTAAATATGTATATATTATTGAATAATTACAGCATAAAGCAAATCCACAAAATTTAGACCATGAAGGACGTACATGTATGTCGTATGTACGAGCACTTGAAAGAACGCTTGACAATTCATCGGATTCTATGGAAATGCAGAAGCTTCTTGAAGTTCTTGAACAAGCTAGTATTTCTGGAGTAGATGATGTAGAAACTTCTCAGTATTAAAATTGTTTATATTATGTACTTATTGCATGCAAAGTCATGCTTAAAATGACTTCAATTGATAATCATTAACAGTACTGATACTCAGAAAGACAACCAAAGTATGTTAAGTAAATTCGAAGCATTACAATCTATTAGATAGAAGATTCACATTATATGTGACAATATATATCTTTTTAATGATGGCTATAAAATTCATAAAAAATTTGACCAGATATTTTAACAAATATAACATACTTTGCATATATATTTGTACATTGAAAAGTAGTTTGAATTAAGAGTATAATTCATATTACATATAAATATATATATTTAACAAGGTTTAGGTCAGTGAAAGTAATGTCTAATAGTAAATTGGAGTGTACATTATCAATGACTGAGAGTACAAACACTCATAAATCTAGTTATATTTATACTGAATACATTTAATGTATTTGGAAAATGCTTTTATAATTTTTATTTTATTAATTATGAATTAAACATATAATTACCTCGCAGTATAATTGAATTATCTTTAATACCTGGCCAAATAAAGTTTTGAATTTCGCTTGTTGTTTCTTTACCAAAATTTTATGTTGGAACGATTTTATTTAAATTTATTAGATGAACAAATTGCATTAATCACATGATATCCTTCACTTATTATACTTGAGTCATCTAAAAAAAAAATGTCATAAGAAGTTTTATGTATGTATTTTCCTAAATCTATAAGATAGAATGATAGTCTATAAGATAGAATGATCTTACCTAATGGATATATATTCGTTGGAAAAATTGACAACTGGCTATAATATTTAATTGTTGTCAGTTTCGTCAATTTAGATTGAGATGAAAGTGAAATTCTTCTCAGACTTGGGATTCTAAAAATAATACATAATTGTAGCTATGTAAAAATAATATGATAAAATGATATAATAAAAATTATATATTAAATTACTCATACATTAACTTACTCATTTAAATGATTTATTGCCGAAACAGGAAGGGGAAGTGTTAAAGTATAAATTTTATTTTGATGTATATCACAGCAACTTTGTATTGGTGATTTCTCATTGACATACTGTTTGAATGCACAGCAAAACAAAGTTCTTAGATCGTCATTTGAACATTCTAAATTATCTTGTATCAATAATATAAATTCCAAACATATATGAATTTGTACCAAATATAACAATCTTTTTCTAAAAATTTAAACGCACATATTTATGTATCTATCTATATAATAACAATGTAATATATCTTTATTACACATACCTATAAGTATTAACTGTAAACTCATTATAAGATACATTTTTTAATTTTTGTTGAACATCATGCAATTCACCAAATTTTATATTTGCTAAAACTGATATGTAATCTTTGCATAATTTTTCAAAACCCATATCTATAACATATTCTAATGGTAAACTACCCGATAATAGATGTGAAATTATCTTTTGCTGATGTGGATTGGTAATAATCTTAGCAAATTTTGTTGAATTTGTAAAATTGACCTAATATGTATCAATTAAAAACACATTTTTTCAGACAAATTTAATACAAAATGTAAAATGATTTTTTTCTTAAATATTTATATCATACCTGTGGCAAACAGTCATTTATTATAATTTCTTCAAGCACTGTATGAATACATTTTATCAGTTCAAAATAATTTGAATTTTCTGTAAGTATTAATGTTATTTTAAATATTAATAAATATTAAAATATGTACACAAATATATTAAATAAGATATACTCACTTATCAATAATTCCCATAAAAAATCTGTAAAATCCAAATTGTATCTAAATGACAGGCTTTTTACACATTGATGAAGTTTCATATCATTTTCTGTATTTTCTTCATTCGAAAAATTAGTTTTATGTTTCTTAGTATCACTAGTACTTCTAAAACTGTAATCTCCATTTAACAAAAGATTTAAATTATTCAGTATTGTA
Source organism: Tetragonula carbonaria (assembly GCA_032399595.1). Classification (NCBI taxonomy): domain Eukaryota; kingdom Metazoa; phylum Arthropoda; class Insecta; order Hymenoptera; family Apidae; genus Tetragonula; species Tetragonula carbonaria. The sequence goes on from JAUCRC010000007.1 coordinate 11,499,226, forward strand.
TCAAATTCCTATTTTGAGTAATTATAAAAATATAAAAACATAAAATTTAAAATGGCACGTAAATAGGAATACAAAAATTTTGAAATACCTCTTTATATGGATTAATAAAATCGTGTGGAAATTTTAAAGGAATTGAATTATAACGAGACTCTTCATCTTTTGCATAATTTTCCACTATATTCAGATATTGATTTAACAATAATAGTTGTTTCCATAATTCTTTTAAAGGACTATTATTCGAGTTTGTAGCAATTTGAGCAATCTAAACAAAATATGAAATAATTAAAAAGAAAGTATCTTCAATTTATTTTAGTTAATTATTCTTTTCTTACTAAAATATTTTTAGATGTTCTTGTGCATGTAGTTGATAAACTACAGGTGTCTACTTCAACACTTAAACTCCCTTGAAAGTTACTTCTTATATTTTTATCTTTGCCAATTATTTCTTCTTTCGTTCCAAACAAATCAAAAACATTAAATGCGGAGACATTAATCTAGATATATAAATAAAATTAAATTACAAATATTTTATTATATCACAGAAGTTATTATTCATCAAAGAAGAATACTAACATCTTGCTCACTCGCACGCGAAAGTTCCAAGTGTTCTTGAAATATTTTAGAGGAACAGTTTTTGATAGTTTCAAAAGTTTCATTATCAACTGTACGAGCTTCTATGGTCGTAAACCATTCTCCTTCGATCACTGCACCCAACAATTTGCTTCTCTTATGATCTTTGCTATCGCAAAGTGCAAATATTGGAGGAAAAGAATCATTTATGAAGTCAATACATACATTCAATGCTATGCTGAAATGAGATTATACTCTAATTGTTACTAATTCTAGTTATAGAATTGCGTAGAAACCAATTCTTAATGTAATACCATGCTTCTGTTCTACTCAGTGGTAAATACTTTTCTTCTCCTTCATACCAATTTTGCTTTACCAAAATTGTGCTATCTTCAAAATCATCTTCTCCTTTAAACGAATACTTCAAAGGCGATCCAGTGAGATCAAATTCTAAAATAATTGAACAATTTTTATAGTAATACAGTAACAGAAAAGGAATTTGATTATGTAAAGAACTTACGACTTGTTTCATCATTATCAGTACGTTTCGAACAATCATTAATAGACTCAGATGCCTAATAAAATAATAAAAAATATATTTACTAAAATCGTGCTATTCTAAAGACAAGATAAAAACTGCACAACATACTTCTTTGTACAAAATAAAATACGGCGTATGCTTGAACTCTGGAAAAATACGATTCACATGCGACAAGGAAATATTATCTATCTTTACAGAAGAAGGCAAATTATTTCGCAACGTCTCAAGCATCGTGACGATTAATTATAATTCAGACTCGAAACGTAATTCATTCCATTCCATCTCGTAGAATTGTTCGAACAATATTTGAATTGCAATTTCAAACGTTCTTTGGAATATTGGCGTTCAACAATACATCGTGATTTAATATCGCTACGTTTCTACGTGCTGTCGTATGATTTCAAATTTCAATTTTCAAAATTTGATATTCGAGTAATTTTACACACGTGCGTATCTGTCAGTCGTAAGTATAATTTTTACCATGCTTAATGAAAAGTTAATAAAAACACGTATACGAATACATGGAAAGACAATGTTTCATCGACTTTCGGAACGGACGAGATATTCGTTGTTCCTCTAATCCACAAACAGGCTGTCTCGCGTTTGCGCTACTCGCAGTAGGTGATATGTCAATACTTGTAATGTACGAAATCTTCGAAAAGAGTATGATGTCGTAGAAACACCAAACCGAAAGGAAAACCCGGAAAATAATTGTAGTTAAGCATAGTGGTTAGTTAGGTTATGAGAAAATCGAGCAAATATTGGACAGGTGTGGGTAACATTTCAACGGTGTGTTTATCCGACGCAAAGAGGGACCGCGAGGACCTCGAAGACAGTCTTCCGAATTTTTACATGAAGGAACAAGACATTCCTGAATATTTGGAAGGCTGTGGGCTGACCACCTGTACAGCCGCCGATATGCCCGAGGACGTGGACGTCCTGCAGGACAACAAAGAGCAGACGAAGGAGAAAAAATTATCGTCCGCGTCCATAGCTGGACCTGACACGAAAAAGACGGTAACTGTCAAACATCCAGAATCGAATAAACCGAAGCCGACGACGAAAAAGGGCAAACCGTTACAGGCGGATCTAGACATCTCGAAAGAATTTATCAGATGCAGGGACGAGTACCTGGAACGGCTGGATTTAAGTAAATCGAACATCACTCATCTGCCTAGCACGGTGCGAGACTTGACGCATTTAGTCGAGTTTTATCTCTACGGGAATAAACTCGTCACGTTGCCGCCAGAGATCGGTTGCCTTACGAATTTGGAAACGTTGGCATTGAGCGAGAACTCTCTGACAAGCTTGCCGAACACGTTAGAGAATCTGAAGTCTTTGAGAGTGCTTGATTTAAGGCACAACAAACTGAGCGAGATACCCGATGTCGTGTACAAATTGACGAATCTCGCGACGTTGTTTTTACGCTTCAATCGGGTCCGATACGTAAGTGATGACATACGAAATTTGACGAATTTGACAACGTTGAGCCTGAGAGAGAACAAAATCAGAGAACTTCCTGCTGGTATCGGCAAATTGGTCAATTTGATAACATTCGATGTTTCTCACAATCATTTGGAACATTTGCCCGAAGAAATTGGGAATTGTGTCCAGTTGTCTACGCTTGATTTACAACACAATGAGCTTCTTGATATTCCAGATACAATCGGGAATTTAGTCTCGTTAACAAGACTAGGGCTCAGATACAACAGATTGACTAGCATCCCAAAGTCTCTGGCAAATTGTAAACTAATGGATGAATTTAGCGTAGAAGGAAATCAAGTATCTCAATTACCAGATGGTCTTCTTGCGAGTCTTTCTGAGTTGACAACAATCACATTGTCCAGGAATGCTTTTACTGCGTACCCATCGGGAGGACCAGCTCAGTTCACTAATGTTTATAACATCAATCTTGAGCACAATAAAATAGACAAAATACCTTATGGTATTTTTTCTAGAGCAAAAAATCTTGCAAAATTGAACATGAAAGAAAATCAATTGACTGCTTTGCCATTGGATATTGGTACATGGGTCAATATGGTTGAATTGAATTTGGGTACAAACCAACTTACAAAGATTCCTGACGACATTCAATGCCTTCAAAATTTAGAAGTGTTGATACTTTCTAATAATTTATTGAAACGTATTCCTGCCAGTATAGCAAACTTGCGTAAACTCAGAGTGCTAGACCTTGAAGAAAATAAAATTGAATCTTTACCCAATGAAATTGGTTTTCTAAGGGACTTGCAGAAGTTAATTTTACAGTCTAACCAGGTAACTTCATTGCCAAGGGCGATTGGTCATTTGACAAATTTAACATATTTGAGTGTTGGAGAAAACAATTTAAATTATTTGCCTGAAGAAATTGGTACGCTAGAAAATTTAGATTCGCTCTATATAAATGACAATGCTAACTTACACAATTTGCCATTTGAATTAGCTTTATGCACAAATCTCAGTATTATGTCAATTGAAAATTGTCCACTTTCTCAAATACCACCAGAAATAGTTGCAGGAGGACCTTCATTAGTGATCCAGTTTTTAAAAATGCAAGGACCTTATCGATCCATGTAACAAAATTAAAAAAAGATTATTTCTTATATAATTTAGATGTCGATTCTTAATAAGAGTGATACAAGCAAATGATATTTGATACCAATATTTATTAACATTACATTCTCACTATAATGATTTCACATGAATAAAAATTATATAAATATTATGAATATATAATATATGAAAATGTGGATATATGATATATGAAATTGTGCATATATTTGTATTCTCATAAGATAAATAATTAATAATCACATGTCTGCGATACATTTTCAATATAAAAAAACAGAAACATATAAAATATTGTAAAATTGGTGCTGATTTGAAAATATGCACAACAAATAATAGAACTACAAAAGAATAAAGTCGTAATGAAGTATTTTAAATATAGTAATAATATAAATTATACTCACACTTTATTAATATAATATATGTAGTTTTACGATATTTTATTCATTTATTCAGTTGATTTTATATATATTATTTATAGTTATAGAATGTAATATATCTTAATTTGCATGCGATATACTATTTTACCATTTTACATTATAGTATGCATTACAGAAGTTAATATCTAGTATTTAAATACATCGTAGACGATTCATTAAATTCACAGGTTTGTTACATGGAAATACTATTTTTAGAGATATAATTATTATTTTTAGAATTTACTATAAAGTAAATTATAATGGAATAAGATAACATTATTCAATTGAAGGAATATAATTAAGAATCGGCATCGATAATTTTACATTTTAGTTATTGCTATTCATTGCCATACAAACAAGATATTTTGATGAAAAAAATTTTTAGTGATAAGTTTATCTTGTATTATAGTGTGAAAGTATATACTATTAGTTATTTTATGTTATATTATAGGAGCTTCAATTGAGAGGTTTTGTAAGAAACCACTCTTCTAAAATGCAAAAAATATCTATTTATATAATTTAGCATACTATAATGAATAACGTATTATTTTTTTATTTTTAAGACTAAACATAGACAGTTTTATATTTAAACATTCTGAACAACTATAAAAAAATATATTTTTTTCACATTTATTGAATAAATTGCAGAATAAATTGCAATATTCAATGGCAATTATAATATACATTTATCTATACCTGTGTATGTTTACAAAAGAGTTAAAATTTATGCCATTTTTTAATTAATGTACTAATTAGTGCAATTAAAATTTTTAATTGAATCATTAGTATGCTCTCATCAGATGAAGGAGCTGCCAAATAAGCATTCTATCTACTTTTAATATCATGTTATTATAAGATCAGTTTTTGCTAAGTTCCATATATGCTAGCTTCTAAAATTAAGAAACTAAGTATTTTCATTGATTATATAAAATTTTTATCTTTTCTTTGCACAAAAATGTAGTGCCAATATCAATTACAAACAATTATATGTATGTATATATGTTTTATATTGAATTCATAATTGTAACAGTTGATTGGACTTTATTTATAGCCAACAATATATTGATTTTTTAAAACATGTTATATGTTCTTACGCTCATATACCTGATACCATTTTGTTCAATTAATGTACTAATAATGCAATCATAAAAATTCAATTTATAATCTATTTTATTTTTACCATGCAATGGCTGTGCAATAAGAAATTAAATAATTAGCACAATTTATTTGTATTAATTGTGATTCAAAATAATATTATATTAATATATTGTAAGTTAGCAAGCAAATATTTTGTATCCTTTAATTAGTGTTATTTCAATATATTGTAGGCAGTGACTATATATTTGTTAATCAACAAAGATTATAAGTGTTGAAACATTGTTGTGTGTGATATAAGTGAATACTACTATTCATAGATCCTACTTCAATTTTATTAAATTATAATACTTTACAAATGGAAATAAAAAATTAGTAATTTTGAGAATTATTAAAATATATAAAACATACAATGGAACTTAGTAAACTTTTAATTACAATTAAGAGAAAGTATGTCTATTCTGTATTACTCATTGACGTAAATGTATGATTTATTATGTGTCTACACAATTTTTCTATACTAGTTCTGTTTCAACTACAATGTCATGTAACGTATTTATATTAAACTTTGTCTTTCAAAGTTCTACAATTTGTCCATGAAATAAAGACCGATAATAATATTGTACAAGTAAGATTTTATCTAACTTGATGTTAACATTTTTTTTTTATGCAATAACAAATTTCGTAGATGACATCACTAATGTAAGTTTTATGCTATTAAATAATAACTTATAAATTAATTGAAGTTACAGATATCAATGTCAATTTATAAATTTCATGTCAAATTGCTTATCTTTGTATTATCTATCCTTATGTTATAAACAATACTAGTTGTATATAATTTACAAAATATCATACATTTATCTTCTTTATTAAAGGAATATACAAAATGTTATTTAAAATTAAAATATTATTTTCTTTTAACAATATATGTGTATGTTTAACACACATTGAAATATTAAATGAATATCAGAATATATGTAAAAGTTGCCAAAAGGAATGCTACAATACAAATTGTTGTGATAAACTGTTCAACAGTTTTAAAATACGTAAGTAATACTATAGTATAATTGGAAAATGATTAAATTTATATGGAAACATAAAATAAATTACTTCTGAAATTATAATCTTGTTGAATAGTCTATCAAATGCAACATTATGTATATAATTTTAAAATGATATTAATGTAATTTTATATGACTATATAGGATGCTGTATATTTCTAAATATATGAACATAATATAAACATATTTGGAATTCTGATTTTGTTACAATTGTTTAATACTGAAATTAATTTGTTGAAAAGCTTTATTAATATTTTTCGTGATACAATTATACTGCATTATTTTCAAAAAATGAAGTACTTTTACAAATACATTAATTCAATTCTCTCATCCCGTATTCCTTACATTTTTTTTCAAATTTAAGGGAAATAAGACTTCGTTTTTTCATAATAAATCTGCCAAATTTTATATGCTTGATGTTATAATGCTGTAATTGAAAATATAATGAGAAATGCAATTTCATAAATCATATAACAAATAATAGCTATATTACATATGTACCTCTTTAGATTTCTCGATAATTTTAGATGAAGAAGGTAGTTTATTTTCAGTTAAAATATTATCATGAAAATTAAATTTTTTGAACAATTTTGCACTCGTAAATCCTTCGACCATATTCGTACTTAATTTCCGATTTGTCATTGTATTACGTGTATTCAAAACATTTTCCGATGTAGTTATTAATCTAAAATTAATTACATATAAATCAATATAAATCACTTCTTCTAAATTGGAAATAGCAAAGTAATATCTATGAACTTAATAATACTTTAAGAGTTCTGTCATTTCTTCCGAAAAGGATTTTAAATTATCCAAAGTAGATTTACAGTGTTTTAACTCAGTTTCTGTATTTTTGTTACAAATAAGCATTGTCTCGTTATCGATAATATTAATTTCATCTTTTAATCTCAATATTTTATCACATATATCGATTTTACTTGAATCTTTATCAGTTATAGTACTATATTTACATTCGTGACGTTCATTTACTTTTGTAATATCAGCATTTGGATTGAAAAAAGAATTAAAATTATGTCTCAAGGAAAAATTCCAAATTTCATTACAAAATTTATCTTCGGTAATCCATACTTTGTAATTTGTATTATCCTTTAAAGTAAAACAACGTTAAAATAAATGTAAAGCAAATGTGTATATAAATATATATATATATATATATATATCACACATGCGTACATACACATCATACATACATATATATATATATATATATATACACACACATATATATGTAAATATTTAATAAACAAAATCAATAATATACCAAGTCTTTATATTTTTCTTTGAGTATTTCTTTTTTGAGTTGAAGGGTGTTAGTTTTTGTACTTAAAATGTGTCTAATAATTTGTAGTTCTGTACTCTTATTAATATACTTTAAATGTAAATTGTACTCTTCTTTATTTGAAGAAATCATGATTTCTTAATGAAATACATGCGAGTGTACGGATGTTAATTCATAAGAAAAGCTTATCTGTCAGTTAAATCTATATTATATACGTATTGTTCGCAAATGATTATGAATAATATATGTATGTACTGACATCAATTAAGGATGTTGGTTTTTTTAAAAAAGACATCTGAAAATATATATTTACTGTAATTCATTTCATAAACTGATTTGTTATACATATACATATATATATATATATATATATACACACACACACACACACACACACACACATACATACACACACATACATACACACATAAAAAACATAAATAAATATATATCTATATATATGTGAAATGAAAGAATTTTATATTTTTTTTTCTTCTTTTCCTTTCAATCCATGATACCATATGCAACGTCTGATTGGTGGTTTCTATCAAAGCATTTTCAAATAACCTATCGTGTACCTTCAAAAGCGATTACGCTTATGGCGTGTTGGAAGCTTGTCCAGTGAAGTAACCTATTTCGCATGTAAACAAACTTCATTTAAATCATATTCGTGATCGGATATGAACTATTAACGAATTAAATATTGTAAAAGTATGAAAATAAATATAATATGAGTTCAAACGGGCTAAAAGTATTAAAGAAAAAGTTAGTATAGAATTGAAAAGTTTAGTGAAAAATTCCTTTATTTCTCAATCATTTTACTAATTCGTTTCTCATAAAATTGTTATTAATTGCATAAATTGAAGGATAATGGGTAGCATAGCGGTATATAAATATAATTGATTTATCATTTTACATTTACAGCAGCAATTCTTGTCCACAAAAAGTACGATGTCAGAAATGTCTAGAAATGGGACATTGGAGTTACGAATGTAAAGGGAAACGAAAATATTTACATAGATCTTCGCGTACAACACAGTTGAAGAGAGCTTTGCAAAAGCAACAAGAATCTAATGGGTAAGATTGCAAAAAGTGATTAAATCATTAAATTTCAAGGTTTAAGGATTCATAATATTAAATCATACGTATTTACAGTGAAGAACAGAAGAAAGAAGTAAAGAAAAGTCGTTTACAAAAAAAAATGAAAGGAAAATCTAGTAGTTCCAGCACTGATAGCAGCAGTTCCAGTAGTAGTAATGATAGCAGTAGTAGTAGCTCATCTTCAGACAGTGAATCAGATTCTACTGATAGTGTTTCTAGTAGTAGCAGCGGTAGCAGTAGTAGTAGCAGTAGTAGCAGCAGTAGTAGCAGTAGTAAAAGTAGCAATCATTCTAACAATTTTCTATTTTCAAAAAAGACATCCTAACTAAACAATTCTAGGTAAAAAATAAAAAAAAAACCTTATGATATATTCATTTTTTAAATATTTGTGAAATACTTTATCAATTCACACATATTAATAAAGATATGTATAATAATTTTGTTGTAAAAAATTAAGATTAAGATAAGATAAAGTACTTATCTGTAACATATCTTTTAAATATATTTTAAATAATAATTTATATAACGCGGCTTATAATAGGAATTTTATTATTTCTATTATGATACCCTCCTAGTTATATCTGGTATTTATAAGTGAAAGAGATCGTAATTTTGTACTACTACTAACTTTTTCATAAATTAAGCAGTATTTGTTACAAAATCAAAAGCGTAAAATATAAATATTAAGGAATTAATAAAAATAATTTTTTATTGAACTATTCGCAATATAATTCGTTGTGAAAAATTTACGTTTATATGATAATATGCTGTAAATAAAATTACGATTGTATAATGTCTTATTATTTCAGTGTTTGATTAGTCATCAATCCCTTCAGGAAGCGTTTGTATTATTACTTTCCTCTTTGAATCATAAAGAAAATTATTTGATTTGAAAATGTCACTTTCATAAAATGAATGGAGATTGTATATATCGATTTGTTTAGCCTAAAATAAAATGATGATTTTAATATAATGAGGTTTATAAATTTATGGGAGGAAAAAAAATAGATTATACATACTCGATCCAATAAATCTTTTTCCGAAATTTCAATCGTTGTAATACGACTTCCACGTATTGCTTTTTGAAATGCTAAAGTATCTAACGTAAGTTGTCTAAGTATATAATATAGAAGTTCACTGTGATCTTTCTTATATGATAGATATTTCTGGAATGTCTAAAAAAATAGAATATTTGTTATAGTTTCAATAAATCATTCATTGTTGTTTATGATCATTAGACATACCTGGCGCATACTTTTCATTACTGAATATTTCTGTGTATCAACAAAACTATCAAGCATCATTCTGATGGCAAGATTAATATCACCTTCTTGAACATGATCACGTAAATGTATTTTAGCGCTTGCTTCAGCCATACGTATAATACTTTCTATATGTCGTACAGTAATTGGTAAACTTCCAGTAGCCTATTAATTGTCAGAATAAAATTGTATTATAATCTGAAAATTATAAATTAATTATAATTAAAACTTTTAACTTACCAAACTCTCTTGTCTTAATTGACTGTATAATTTTGCTACTTTATCTTGATCAATGTTTGTTAACTTAGGATGAATATTTTGTCGCGCGTAAACTATATATTTTTTTAAAAGATCTTGTGGAATAGATATATCATTTGTATTTTCTTGTACTGATGTTACTTTTCCTGTATTTGATGGATGATGTTTGATGTGAGAATTTACAACAAATTTAGCCAAATGTCGGTCTTGCATAGGATCTATCTCATCTTTTACTACACAAAGAATATCAAAACGAGACAGAATTGGTTCTGATAAATCTACCTAATTAAAAAGATTATAACGTAATTATAACTTGCATGAATATATATAAATATATGTACACGTCTTTATTTTATGTTATATCTTACGTTTTCTGAAAACGTCATACTAGCATCATATCTGCCTCCAATGGGATTGGATGCAGCTATTACTGAACACCTAGCATTAAGCGATGTGACTATTCCCACTTTTGAAATAGAAATACTTTGTTGTTCCATTGCTTCGTGAATAGATGTTCTATCTTGATCATTCATCTAGAAATACAATAATAATTATGTCATCATAAACATTTTATACAAAATATACCTTATCAAATTCGTCAATAAGACAAATTCCTTGGTCAGCAAGAACCAAAGCACCAGCTTCTAATGTCCACTCTCGTGTAGTTGGTGACCTTCGCACAAAAGCAGTCAATCCCACAGCTGAAGCTCCTTGACCTGTTGCAAATACTGATCTTGGTGCAATTTTTTCAATATATTTTAAGAATTGAGATTTAGCTGTGCCTGGATCTCCACATAATAACACATTAATGTCTCCTCTTACTTTATGTTTGTTACCTATGTAATTATACTTTTATTGAATAATATTCTTGAAATACATACAAAATAGTTAGAAATGAAAATACCAGGATTTTTCGATTCTCCTCCAAATATCGCTAAAGCTAAAGCTCTTTTTATGTATTCATGGCTATAAATTGAAGGCGCAATACTTGCAACAATGCGATCCATAATTTGATGATCTTTACTTAAACTAATAATAGAAGAAATATCTTCTTCAGTTAAAGATTCTACAATTTCCTTTGAATCTTTCACTATTAAATGATTAGCAAGAAGAACCGTTGCAAATACAGGAAAACCCTTAAACACGAAATAAATGTTAATTAATTAATATAAAATTTTGAAATAATAATTACAGGTAAATATTTTTTACCTGCTCTGTGTTCAAAGAACCATCGTAATTATTTGTATAAATAGCGGTAACGTCTACTTCATCTCCAGGTTTACAACGATCACAGAGATCTGATAGAAGAATACATTCTTTGCTTCTAGGTATTCTTCCTGCAGGAATTTTACCTGGTGATTCTTGAATTGTAATTTTTTGGTAATTTCTGTATATTGTTTGTTCCATGTTAATCTGTAATTAGTTTTACTAGTTACTTACTTATATTTATAGATTTTACTTATATATTGCATATATAAATAACATTATTTAACATTTATACTTACCATGAAAGGTCCAATGCTTTGACATTCAGGACATGAACCCGGCTTAACTTCGGTATTTTGATTTTGTACAAAAGGACCAAGTATATATCCACATTTTGTACAATCATATTTTACAACAGATAATTGTGGAAGTACTCCTGTAGTTGCAGTAACAACTCCTAGAGTACGTACTAGTTGATTCAAATGTAATTTCCTAATTTTTATCATAAACGATATATTTAATATTTTTGAAGAGTAAACCATTTTTCTCAATATATAACTATATTTTACCTAAACGTGCGAATTTCTTCTATTAATGGTAGCTCTGATATTCTGACATGAATTTCACCAGTAACTCTTTCATAGCTGGGAAATATATTTAATACTAATTCTTTTGCAACTTCATCAAATATTTCTAACATTTGAAATGGTGCTTCTGGTAGGAAATAAGCCAAAACATGTTCTTTACTAGCAAGAATAGGAAATTCCACAATAAAGCTAGACTATTAAAAAATAATATAAGTATTTTTTACGTCTTAACACGAGGATTATTAGTGTTAATAATATAAAAATATTACTTGATTACTCTCACACATATGACGAATTCGTTCTTTATACATATATTGTCCTTTTGAATTAGTATGTGTACGGAGAAAACTTTTAAAACGATTGGAAATTTCAGTTTTTGGTCCTAACATAGATACCCACTCTTTGATTGAATGACCTTTTGTATCTTCTAAATTCTCAATTGATTCAATCATCTATGATAAAAATAAATATTATTATTAATATAATAGAATAAATTTTATAATAACGTATGAAGCAAGAAAAAATCTTACCTCTATATCTTCAATTTCACCCACTGCTGCTTTCTCAGCCATGCGTCTCTTACGGGCCTGTGTTTCTTCTTCATCACTTTCATCTTGAATATTTGAAAGATATATTACAATATATTTGGAAAAAGATATATTAATTACATTGTTACAAAAGCTAGACTATACCATAAAGTAAATATCTATCATCTCTAATAATTCCTGCTGCCCTGTCTCTTTTAAGCATAGCAGTTTCAGCAGCTACACGTTCTCCTTGAGAAATTTCTGAATATTCCTCATCGTCCACTACATCTGGATCATATCTATCTAATGCTGGCATAGGACGATAATCACTGAAATATCATCTAAAACTTAATACACTTAATATGTTTTTTTTTTTGGATACAAAAAAATTTTGAAACTTACGCTTCCATGTTGTCCCCAAATAATTCTTCTCCTTCTTCTTCTCCTTCTTCCTGATTAACATCATTATCATTACCAAGTAAATCAGCTTCATCCTCAAATGGTTCATCTATGTCAGGTGCAGGAGATGTCATTGCCTCTGTATGTCTATCAGAGCGTGCTGGGCTGCTAGAATCCTAAAAAAAAATAAAATTAGAAGATTTAGAAGAAAATAATACAAGAAAAAAATAGAATAATATATGAAAAAAAAGAAATATGCTGAAATTTAAACTAATATATACATTTGTAATAATTTAAAAATTACTACAATTTCTAATATCTTACCATTGTATTTGTGTTAAAAGAATTAGAATGCAATAACAATTAAATAAATTCGTGTATATAGATACAAAATAGATCTCAAATAACACTTCCTTCGTCCTGCTCTCAGACTTAAACTAAAAAGTAAGAATTGGCGGGAATTTCCTTTGGATCATACTTATGCCAACAATTCTCAATAAATAACTATAACCAACCAATAGTAGAAATTCTTTACAGGAAATGAGAAACCGTATTAGGTACCAAATCAATTGTATATATTTTTATTAATTACAATTATTCTGACATAAATTTTACTAGTACAAAGATACATTTACAATTACAAACTTAATAATTTTTTTTAATAAAAATATAACTAATAACCTAACAAGACAAAATGACAGAATTTTTAGGGTCATTTGTTGAGCAAGAAGTGTGTTTTAAAAAGTATAAAGATTGTAATTTGTCTACTACAGAAGTAATTTCTGCTTGTATATTTGCTGCTCTCACAACAAGATAAAGAGATTCTTGAAAACGTTTTTGCGCAATTCTTAAGCTCTGTGGAACCAATACTCCAAACCATCTTATAGGATCTTGAATCTCATCTCTATTATCTGACTTCTTCAAGCTTATGTCAAAATTTGGGACTATTTTACCAGTTTCCTCAGTTAATTTTGTCTCCAATTCAAAGAGTGTGACTACTCTTTCATCTTCAGTAGGAACCTGTAAAACACTTATGCTTTCCTTGCCTCGTATGTACTTTGCCTTAGCTAATCCAATATAACCATCACGCAATATTTTCTCCATTTGTACATTAACATCAATTTTCTCTTGCATCAACTCCAAATTACGCAATAAATTTTCATCAATAGCCTTACATATGTCATCTATACTTTCATGCATATTGTCTGGTATTATTATTCTCTTAATACAAAAAGTATTTGTCGCAATATACAATATTATATCTAGAATATATAAAAATATAATATAAAATACATACATCATATCACGTACTTTTTATTATAATTTTATTAATAACAATAATATTTGTTAAATTCATACATTTCTATTTACATTACATACCAAATATGAAAGTTATCCCTTTTTATGAATAATTAATTTGATAAAGAATATTATTCTCATAAATGATTATTCTTAATTTTACAGACTCAACTGTGTTTAATAATTTTATATAAATATAATTTATTTATATTATTATTATTTTTGAAGTAGTATCATCTGTAGTATACATGGTACACAATTTTCTAAAGCTACGAAGATTGTAGCATTTGGCTACACTGCTTACAGCGCTCTTAACCGAAGGTTATGTATTGCAAATTTTGACGCATCGTATAATTTTAGAAACACTAACAATGTCTGTTAAAGAGAAACAAATAGACGCTATCGATGAGATAGAATGGAATGTTGAAAATGAAATTCAATTATTCTTTGCTATGAATGGACATAAACCTGTTGGTAAGTCTTTCAATTCATATGACATCTAAGTTATTTATATTAATAACAAAAGTAATAGTTAATATTTTTATGCAAAAGGTATATGTTCGTGTAAATGAAATGTAACTATTCGGTTAGATTTAATAAAATGTTCTTTTTGAAAGGTATTAATAAATACTTTCATATGGTCTGCATATGGGAAAAATTTCGTGCTGCCATTCACAAAGATGTATCATTAAAAACGATTTGGGAACATTTAGAATCAATGTATGATCTAATGGCTCTGGTACTTATTGTTACAGTTTAAAAAAATTTATTACTGTTTAAAATAATATTGATAATCTAATTTAAATTATTTTAGGATGATATGGAGGATTTACCATTTCCTAGTCAAGAGGTAGATTTTTCTTTACCAGAGCAAGAGTTTTTAGGACCACTCAAATGTCGAAAAAGAGAGGAGCCGGAATTAAAACTAAAAGAACAGAGGGAAAAATTTAAGGAATTTAAGAAAGAGAAAGATATTAAAGATCCTATGAAAAAAGACACTATCCTTCGTGATCTTAAAGGAAGTAAAGACATTGATAAAAAAAAAGAAGAATTTAAAAAATATGTCAAAGATATAGAACTAAAAAAAGATAAGCTTAGAGAAATTAAAGACGTTAGGAAAGACTACAAATCTTCTAAAGGACGATCAAAAGGGAAGGATGATTTTGAAGAAGCAGGTAAATATGACATATCAAGATTTGTTTTGATATTTTTAATACATGTAATAAATGTATGTTTAAACAACTACATTTTTTTGGTTAGCATTCAATGGCAAAAAGGAACGTAAAGATTCTGAGTCTGCTCGCGAAAGTTTAAAAAGAGGTCCAAAAAGACCAACTAGACAAAGTATGGATAGCACATCTAAGGCATCTTCCAGTCCACGAAATACGCCTCCACCAAAACGAAGAAGAATATAACAATTTGCTTGTATTTCATATTGTATATAAACATTGTTTACATTTTCACGTATGGACAAAATGTGAATCATGTATTTTTTTATAGACTACTTAAAATTCAATTTTATAGAAAATTGTACATTAAATTGCTGTGAATATAACATTTTGTTATAACAGAAAACAGTACTCTGAATGTATAAGAATTGTATATATGTTTTTTTCATAAATAAAATGAACATATTAACTTAAATCAATATGATTTATTGAATAAAATGGTTGTAATCTAGATATAATGGTTGTAATTATTGCAGAATCAAATGTGTTGTGAAAATATGATACACAAATATGATACACAAAATAAAATACTCAATTAAATATCAGTCAGTATTTATTATAAAAATTGTAGACATCTTCACTGACATACACGTTTGAAACCAACTTTGCTCGTACCATTGGAATTATTTATCTTCATTTTTGTTGATGGAATGAATTAGAATCCAGATATTATTTAATTGATATTTTCGTGCCGGCAATACATTCTTCCTATGTATTTATCGAAGTCTTCTTGCTTCACGTTCAGATTCCAATAAGGTTAAGAGATCACCTTCTCGTACTGGGCCTTTTACATTCCTGATAATCTGTCGATTTTGTTCGCCCAAAAATTCGACTTTTACTTGTGTACATTGTCCTTGCGAACCAGTCCTACCTAGGACTTTTATAACACGAGCCAAAACTACTGGTTTATCCATGATTTTCAAACCTCACGTGGCTTTGATGCGACAGTGAAGAAACGTTCTATGGAAGTGAAAGAGTTTTTGTCACTTTATAATCCAGCAAAGATGGCAACTTCCGGCAGGCTTTTCCAGCAGTATTATCGAATTCAATATATAGAATTTAAAATAATAATGGATAATGTAAAAGAAATACCTCTATAGTTAATGATATAGAACATATATTTTGTAAAGATAAAAGTTATTTATTTTAAACATAAATAATTAATGTAATCTATCTATTAATGTATAATAGATGGCATCCTGGATTTAAGCGTGTCAACGTTTTCAAATGCAACGAAAAGAAAATATTACTAACCTAAGATTATTTCACTTAAACATCATAGAACTTTTAAAAATTGATTGATTGCTCAATTAGTATTCAAGCTTTATAAATTATAAATTATATATTATAATATATAATTATATATTATATATTATAAATTTCTCATGTTTTGACAACTTGTATTTGTACTTATATATCAATTTTATGTGTTAAATTTTCTCAATGCAAAGTCTAATTGTCCTTGATTTAATTTAAATCATATGATAGTTCATTCTTATTTATAAGAATATGTAAAAACAAATTTTTAGATTTATATCATGCATTTTATTTTCAACTGCATGATCAAATATTATTTAATAAGGACATTTAATACAATAAAACATAAACGTGACAGATATATTTAAAACTTATTGTCAAATTTCGATATTTATCATATTATAAATATATAACTTCTCAACAAGCAAATGTGCAATCATTTTGATTAATTATCATCAAACAATCAATCATAATTAAAATATTTCAACTATAATATGCATAAAATTTGAAATTATAATAGGTTTCTGTAGTACTTCGTTCTGTAATACTAGAAGAATCAAGATGTGGATAATATGTTCAGTTAGTTAAGTCTCTGCCTTAGATATTAACAAAAACACTAAATGCATTTTGGTAAGAAGTATTAATAATATTTGCTCAAAAATATTAAAGTCTAAAATGTTCTTTAATCTATAATCAACGTTGCAGTTTAGTATTCTAAGCAACACACTACTCAAGTACAAACAATATTACAGCTAACTTTTTAAACACAAAGACATAGATTTTTTCAGTTTTTACATATGTCAATATTAATAGAATAATATAAGTCAATAATACATAAAAGTAACTATTATCAAACATTTAAAACGTTCAATACATTTTGATTGCATATAAAAATTGCAACATTATGCTAAAAAATAAGTCTGCTTTCAAAATAAGAAGTTACTTTTTAAGTAATTTAGCCTTTATACAATTTATCAAAGAACTTTAATACTCCGTGAAAACTGTTATATATCTGATTTTTCTTTATATTTCGGGGTAAAAATGAACTATATCGCAAAATACGCTTATTGTACTAAAGATGCTTGTACTTGTTTAAGTATAATGAAATTTTTTGCTATAATGAAAGTGGACCCTGACATACATTCGTCATGTTTATAAAAGCACCCATTTTTAGCAAATAATACAATTACATTGTCAAATACATATATACGTCACGAATAACTCTTCACAATCAGTCAAAAATTCGTTTTTATTTGTAGTTCCCACTTTTCCAACAATAATGTTGAAAGCTAGCAAAGCTTTAAAAGAAAAACTTTTTAAGCTCAAAATACTGTATTCATTTATGAATTATTTTTCGAAAATGACAGTATTCGAGTACTCTCTGTTTGTGTCTTTGTTGTGTTATATCCCAGAGCAATTTCCACTTTAATGTGGAAATATAATCATGTTGGATAACGAACATTCGACACTAGTGTACAACACTGAATGGAATAATCAATCAACTAATAATATTCATAAAACTTTTACTGCCATAAATTGGTGGAAAGCGTTTGTCCGGGAAGTCCAGTTGTAGCAGTAGATTTTCCTGGGGTATTCGAAAAATTCGTGCCACCTAAAGACAACTGCGCCATTTGTTGTGGTAACTGAAATATAAATATAGCAATCAATGTTATTAGAAAAATTTATATCATATATAAGTAATTTATTATTTGTATACCTGAGAGCCAAATGCAACAGATTGTTGCTGTTGTTGAGACGTTAAATTAAAAAAAGGGTTATTACCAGGAGCTGGTTGAAGATTTTGTGTTAACATTCCACTCCAACCATTATTACTATTAATATTAGACTGTCCTAACTGCATCACCTAATAATACGAAATATTTAGTCTATCAACAAATAACTACTAGTATGTCGTACACAAATTTATGTACTATTATGTACCATTTGGGATTGCATTGCAATGGCAGGATTAGGTACACCATTCATCTGATTTATCTGACCTACGTGTATACAGTTTCCTAAGGAATTTGATGCCACTGGTCCTAATGAAGCAGAATTCACTGTAATTTGATTCTGACTGATAGGTAATTGATTAGATGTAACAGACATCTGAGTGGAAAGTTGATTAAGTTGAGTTAAGGAATTTTGTTGGTTTGGAAAACTAGTTTGTTGACCAAATGGTACCAGGGCTGGTATTTGTTTATACTGAACGTTAGACTGTTGAGCATACATCCCACCTAAAATGAAATAATAAAAATTGTACAAAAATATTTCAAATATAATAATGTGTTTAAAGTAATAAATATACCAGGAACTGCAAACATTGTTGATTGTTGATTACTTGATGTACCATACAAGGCTAAAATACTGTCTTTGGACATTTTATTTTTTTCTTGAGGTGATGGTGCTGATTGATCGAAGAAACTTTCTTCTTCACTTTTACTAACAGTTGTTGATGCACTTGTTGTGGTATTAGAAATACTACTATTTGTTGAAGATACTGAAGCTGGAGGTGCAGATAAAAAAGAAGAAAATATGTCATCTCCAGCACCATTCACGTTTGTTTGATTTGTTGGAGCATCTGTTGAAAGTGTATATATTTTTAGAAATATCTGTTATACTTAATATCATTACTGAAATGCAAGAGAAATATACCTAAGCCTAATAAGTCTAGAGTTGCAGAATTAGTTGCTCTATTAGTTTTAGGACTGATAGAACTTTTAGGTTTTGGCAACTGAGGCACTACTTCTGGTTTTTTTACAGGTGGAAGTATAGCTTGATTGTTAGAAGTTTTAGAATTTTCCTTTTTTCTTCTACGTTGTCTTTCTGCTTCTTCATCAAGCTCTTTATCCCAATTAACCTACATATTTATTAAATAATTTATTTGTATTTGAACATTTAATATACTTCAAACATAGACTTGATTTTTCAAAAATTTGAAAAATTATTACCTTTGGCAAAGGAGGTGGCACCCATTCTCTGGCTATATACTTTTTATGTTCATACTTTGCACGAATAAAACTTTCAAGACTACAGACTGTTTGAGGTCTTCGAAAACTATCGGGAAGATTTGCTTCATAAACTGCTCTTGCACGGGAGTTGCCCATTTGTTGTAAACTCTAAAAATAAGAATATGACATTAGTAGTTTGCATTATAAATAATATTTATGGTTAAAACTTTTAAAATTCAAAATATAGCTATAAACATACCACTACTTGTTCTGGCGTCCATGTGTCTAAATTAACAGATTTTACTTTGCTTATGTGAACCCCAAGATTTCTGTGTATTCCAGCACAACGAATACACAAAAATATACCTAGATTCCAACTAGCCCACCGTGGTCCTAAGAAACATACATAAATGTAAAGCTGGCACATATAATAAAAGAACATATTTGTACTTTATTTTTATATTTAACAATGTACATAAGAAAATATGTAATAAAATTTTATTTGTACAGTAAATTGTAAAATTGTACAGTAAGGAAAGTAAAATTTTACAGAAAGTCTATAGAAATTCTATAAAAATTTTAAGCAGTTAACAAAGTTAAAAAATTCAACTTATTTATTGATACACAATGGTAAGGAATGAAAAATGGTACATACGAAAAGTTATTTATTAACAATTCACAGATAAAAGTATATAAGTACACGAGTGAATAATAATGAAGAAATCACGGTGACGTTTACTTGTAATCGCTGTCATCTAAAGTTCTGTCATTGAAGAATTAAAAATCTATAGTGTCTTACTAAGCGAAACTAGGTCGTTTTCAAATCAATATCGATGACACGGATCCACTGTTATGTATAAAAATGCAATTTTGCGATATTCGCAAGGAACGGATGAAATAATGGGGGTTCGTCGGTCGAATAGAAACAAGACATCGCTAAAAAATATACAATTGACGCACGAACCTTTCGCATCGCAGTCGACACAATATTTATTGTCCTCGTCGCGTAACATTTCTATCAAAAGATTTTGACATTTCTCTTGTATTTGCTTGGAACGTTCTTTTTCTAGGCGGGACGTCATTTTTGTACAGTGACGAGTTTTGCTGCACACAGGTTCAAAACAATGTTTCCTTCTTACAATGCAATGCTGGACACATACGAGAGCCGTCAAGTAGTATGTAGTAATGGTCAGCGAACGCCCCCAATAGTTAAATTTGTTACTCACAGAAACGTCATGTAGTTGAAAGAATTCTATTGGATTCTATATACACCAATATCTGAAACGAAATAACGAGTAGATCCTCAGCGATTCTAACATTTATATCGATTCTAACATTTATTTCTAACTATCGATATTTTTAGAATTGTATAGTCAGATACACAACTCAGATAAACAAGTGCTCTATCGATAAGCCACGTAATCAATTCGTACGTACGAATGTATGAACTCAGCATTATAACACAATATATATATCACATATATAATCATTGACTAATAGGATAGACCGGACATCCAATGCTTTTTCGTGTTCCACGTTTCGGGGGTCACCTGACCCCCCTCACCTTTTTCGTGTCACATCCTGTCATATCGACTTAGGCAAGTATTGCTCCAGCGCTATTGGCGATAGAAATTAAAATAAAAAAATATAATAGAAAATGTTGCCGTTTCCTCATTGAAAATTACATATTTCTTGAATTGAATCCGGTGACACTATTTCGAGCAAACATACATATGTATACATATGTATAATAATCGTAATAAATAAATGCGAATTTAGACACGAAGCTCTATCATCGTACAGTGTGATTTTTTACAAAAGTGCATTGTTTTTTAATGGATCTCTACGACTTTTTTTTCTACGATTGAATTTATTATTCCGAACAAAAAATAATTAGATCGAAAAGAAATTAATATCAACGCTTTTTATACGGCTTTTAAATGAAAACATATCTGCTGTATTTTTGTTTTTAACAAGAAAATGTTCAAGATAAAGTTGCACTATTTTAAGGCGCACATTCATTGAAAGTGGAAAGAATTTTTTCAAAGTCATTTTTACAACATTTCAAGGTGAAAATGACTGAACTCTAATATTTTTGTTGATATTCTTACAAAATAATCAGAGCATAAAAATTAAAGTTTAGTCACCTGAATTTCCTTCTAATCATTTAATCCAGAGAAAATTTTTGTCGAAACGAAACGTTTATTAAAGAGATTGAATTTCACGTTAAAACAGTAGGGATACTTATTACAGTCAAACGAATACAATAATCTGGCATTTATTGCGAGAGAATTAATATAAAATAGATAAAATAAATTTGCAGAATAATTTTGTATGATAAATTATATGATTGATGTATATTCGAAGGAGTTGCAGTTCGTCCAAATCGTTCGAGAGATTGCATTTGAATTGCCCTTTGTCTCAGTCTCTCCTACAAATCATCGTTTTTTGTTCGATATAAGGCAGTATTATTTCTTTTAAGAATCATAGCCGTATACATCCCGTGTTCATGCATCTACTACCACGTGGATTCTGTAGTACTAATTTTCTCAAGAATTTAATAATATATTTGAACATAAGCGCGCCTGTTTAAAGCGCGCCGCTTTAAGATGGAGGGTATAAATGCTGCCTTCTATTGGTGCTTACGTCAGCCAATAGGAAAGCGGGTAGAGAAGAATTTGGCGGGACATGCCATCAGTCCGGTATCGGAAATCGTCAAGATTCGTTTGACAGGTGTGAATTCCGTTAGTGCGTAGCACTCATCATCATTCTACTACCTTCTACTACTTTCTACTATCAGGTTTAATTAATATATTATTATTTGATACATTTTTAAGTAGTGTCATAATGATATTCAATAACTTTACGAACTTTGTTTTTTCAGCTCTTTACATAGGTTAACTACTTTACATAGGTTAGATTTATCGGTATCACATGTCAAGAGTTTTTTTGAGGCAGAATTTGAGTTTATTTAATGTATTATTTCGATTTTATTGATTGTAATTTCAAGTATTTGGTTTTCATTCGTACAGATTTCTGATTGAATGCTGAAATCACTTTGAAAGAACATCTCGATCATTGCTATGTAAATTTGGTATGTTAGTAACGTTTGATTAATTATTTCATTCATATTATTATTTTATAAGTGATCACTGATTTTATCTGATTTTATCAAAATGTAACAAATATAAAAAAAAAAACTGCAGCAGTTCAGAGCAAGAATGACAAAAAACTCTATTTCCGTGATATGGATCTAGTTTATGTCGCAATAGAAGTCGCAGACAAAGAAGCAAAGGCAGCATCAGCACAAACAATTGCTCAACATATACTGATCCCACTGCATATAAGTTATAAAGCAAAAAATTCAATTTCAAACTGAAGAAAAATGGAAAACACAAGGCATAGTTTCAAGTGGTAAGTATTTTTGATAGTACTACAAAAGGTCTTACAAAGGAATATTCAGACACATGATAGTATAGGTTAACAAAGCAAAAGCTGACTATTACAGTTCTTCACTGGCCAAGATTAAATTAGCTCAGGATGCCTCATGTAATTGTGGTCACACAGTGTAAGACTTTGATCACATAATTTAGTTCTGCCTAAACTACTCAAACAACCATGATCAACCAATTAAAAAAATACTATTCATAATCAAAAAACTCTTAATAGACCCTAATCAAGCTATTTAAAATCATAGATAGTTTTCTAAAAATTAATAACATAACAATTTAAAAAGCAACGGGAATGAAAAAATCTAAGATTTAGCTATTAAGCTGTGATATTCAACATATCAATACATATATATATATATGTATAAACGCTAATAATAAACACAACTCACAACTAATACAGTTAAATATTGCCAACGTTTTCATAACTTTGTTATAGTGTAATTACAATCTTATATTTATATATTTATATAAAATATATATTTATATAAAAATTTTTTTTTATTTTTAATCATATCGTTTATTGTAATATTTGGCATGATAAAACTGAAACACTCTATATTTCATAACTTATATTGTATATGTATCTTAAAAGTATATAATATACAAGATATACCATCTAATGGTCGCTACAATTTTTCAGGCGAACATTTTTTTTTATCGTTGTAGAAAAAAATGTTCAGAATAAAAATTGGTCAGTTTTCAGTTGGCTACAAACTAGGAAACTTCGAAAGTCAAGATCATGCCAAGATCATACAACATGAAGCCAAGAATATATAGTGCTATTTTTAAAAAGTTCAATGACACTTTTTTTCGAAAAAATAATTTTTTGAGGATCTTTTACATAGCAGTATGTAAACCGACTGAAAACAGACTAACTTTTATTCTGAACATTTTTCCTTAGAATGATTGAAAGTTTGTGGAGATCGTTATTTAGTACATCCCATGTATTAAATAATTCCTAGAAATTTTTTATCTTCTTCTGAGTTTTAATGAAAAGCTGTTAATTAATACTACTGCTGATTCTTATTTTTTTTCTTCTAATTTTCTCTAATTTTCACCAAATAAACATATATACGTAGTTGTTATCCAAACTTTTTGCTAAATAATAATTCAGTTAAGTTTTTGTCGATTACTAAATTAAGTCATTTCAAATAACTGTTGCAATTCTAAAAAAAAACGATTGTAAAAAAATGATTTTCAACAAATACATCCAGAATAGAATCTAATTTAATTTCTGATCGACGTCATTTTCTGTTTATTGAACATTAAAAGCTAAAGTTATATTATGTCTTGTTAAAAGAGTACTTAATTGTTTTGTCAAAATGTCTACTGAAATTTGATGATACATGAAGGTATATCTAGAATTGCAGAAATTTTATAATTTTTTTCCTGATAGTAAGAAACATTTAATAAACATAAATTTATGTTTATATATGTTTATACGTACTTGTATGTTTATACATAAACTATATATCGGGATATATAATTAGGATATATAATCAGGAACAAACGTGTATATTGGAATTATTCAAATGGAATGAAAGAGTTAATAGACTAGACATAATTTAAATATTGAATACTAAATTAACCGAGTGAGAAACGTGTTTAATATATTTAGAACACTTATAGATTGAGAACAATAAATTGAATAGTATAAAGTATTTATCCAATATTAATAGTATTTATCCAATAATTTCATAGCAAGATTAAGCACGATTATTTGAATATTATTGAGTTAAAGTACACGATTCGATATAGTAAACTTGTTTGACAAGTATTTAGTATTAGCATTTATTTCCATAGGAGTTATATATTATTAGTCATTGTTTGTGATTAATAGTAATGATTTAATACTCGCTTCTATTGGAATATTACATTCCACGCCTTGTTTAAAATTAATGGCAACAGCATACTGAAAACGGAGATTATCCATTGGTTGGGAAAGTTAGATGAAAATTATTATTAGAAATAGCGTAAAATGTATTGATAAATTATTAAGCAATTTATCGAAACGTAACAAATAATTAACGAATTATCATTATGAGTGACGAAGATTGTATCGAGAAGTAATTATGCAATTCAGTTTCATGCAACGATATGCGTTTTTAATCTGCCAAGCTTTATTAAATACTTAATTCAGTCACGATAGATAAAGGATTGCGTGCACGTAGCCGTTTAATCGGTACATCCGATTACGGATGCCGATTACATATGCATTTCAGATATCAGTGAACTAGTTGATTACAGGCATATTTATCAATTTTCTTATCTTACGACGTGGTTTACGTCTAATATCAATATATTTTCACTACCAAATAAAATCGGGGATATCATTTTCCCGCCAATTTGTTCCGTATGTAATATATCTTGAACACGAAGTACAAGATATTCATATTGCATACATGTATGCTAAAATTATGTTGTCTTTGAATTGACAATTTGGTTTCACATGAAAGGTGTCAATTACACTATGCCCGCTTATCCATTTGGCTACCGCGACCAAATGGAATCGACAAGCTCCGAGAGAAACGTTAGAGAAAGCATTTGTCCTACAAAGACCAATACGGCAATCAGTCGGAACTTTTCTTTATCTATAAAGGAATCAATGAATGATCAATGTGGAGAATAATGATCTCTCGCAATAGCGATGATCATTACGTATCATTCACAATAGTCACTGTCTGTCACTAGGTAGATAAGAATTGGGGAGAGAGGTGAGAAGTCCCGATAGTAATTTAGCAAATGGCCAAGCCAGTGGCGCTGTCCCGGTGCAAGCGTGCCGTTTTACCTTGTCCAGTTGCATACTTTATGAGTTACCCTGTATGGTCATGAACATGGGACACCATACACCGCTATACTTTGCTTTGACAGCGGCGAAATGTTTATTTAATACATGGAAATCCCCGATTCCTCGATTCATTGGTAATACACGACCGTCTCAGTCTCTTTGGCGCGACCCACAAATTCTTTCATTTTTTTTCATGCTTCCTTCAATGCTCGTACATACATTCTCGACCGTGCGATCATTTTTCCTCTCAGAACAGAACATTTACGAAGTATATTTACTCTTGATGTTCGTGCGCAATTGCTTATCATCGTATATATTATATAGTAGCTTAGCTCAGTACATAAAACGAACTAATTGAAAGAATTTTCAAGTTGTGCGTTTTACAAATCTTTTGGCTTAAAATTACCTATTTTTATACTTTATCTTAATACTTTTGCGACAAATCAAGATTAATCTTGCATCGATTGATATTGGACTCCAATATATCAAGTATGCGATAGTATTGTTATGCTTTATATTAGTCAAGTAAGGACGGTAAAACATGATCTGAATACCCTTTCTGGAAACAAAGATACAACGGGCATTCCAAAAAAAAATGTGCTTTGCTAAAATACTTTTAAACACGTTATATCTATGAGCATTCAATATGTGTATATTCATCGGCAATTCACAAGGTTAAATTTATCATTAATACAACATTCGCTTAATTATCGTTTAACATCTTAACGTTCTGACGTGACATGATGAGGGTAATAAATGTTGATCACGGCGTGGCAAGAATATTAATTAATCGGTATAACGGTGCACAGGTCGTTCGGGGATAATGTTACAATAATTTACGATACCGTGTATCCAAACCGATATCACAGATGCTCAAGCACAAGATCAGAATAAAGTGGATCACCTTCGTCCGGCTGACCTAACTTGTGGCGTCAAATTATGCTGTTGTCGGATTGGTATTGAGTGCTGGTATCCTCGGCTGTAGAACTCTTTGATCTTCCGAAGCTCATCGAACCATGTCGAAAGGAAATACGCGGGAAAATGTAGGTATTAACTCGAAACACGAATCGTTTATACGAATTACAGAACAATGCGAGCATCTCGTCAACTTACGCATACACACGCACACGCACATACTAATAGCTTAATCTATCGTCTGCCTTAACAGCGCATCATCCTCCTTTCGTATACACCGGATAACTCTGGCTTTAAGTGGAATGAAAAAACTTAGGCAAAAGAAGGTCGATCGCAATTGATTGTGAAATTGGATTGCGAATAAAAGACATTGTAATACTGTAAGGAGCGGAGTAGGTATATACAGAAGGAACGTCATGTAAGAACAAGAAAGTTATGAATGCGGCTTGTATTGAGCATCGTTTATAGAAGAAGGTAATGAATCCATTCAAATTCAATTCTGTTTGAGAGTGTTCTTACTCAGCCGATGTGTAGGCATATGTAGTCTATTTCGATACATCAAATAGAGCCGCTTATCAGTATATCTTTTCGTTTTTCATTAAGCAGTGCAAAGGTAACTTACTATTTAGCCTTATGTTACGCAGAAGTCTCCTTTGAATATTCTAATAATCAAGTTTTTTCCATCGAAAAAAAAAACTGTTCATAACTGACGTTCCTCATAGTTGTCGAATATTTATAGCTGGACAAGATTGCTCGCACAGGTGAACAGAGCAAAAATAGTTTCGTAATGATATCGAGATGACACGGCGAAGAGATCGTTGCTCGAGATCGTTTCCTCGTTTTAAAGCGTGAAATACATGTAAAAATGTTACACGTAGACAACTATCTGATTGGAGTGAGAATATATGATTTCCATAATTGAAATGATTCTTACATAGGAATGCGTCGCCGAGACATGAGAAAATACATAATAAACTTTGCCAAAATGATTTTCGGTTTATTTCGCACTTTACTCGAAAATTGACTGGAAATTTAGGTACAGTTACAATTGTAGGCGAGGCTAACATGTTAAACACGCAAGTGGGTTAATAGTGAACTTTTCATACAAGAGAAGAGAGACCGAAATACATTTACATGCGTGTATTTTACATTTTACAATCTGACAGATATTCTCATATTTAATGCTGATGAACGACCCATCCTGGACTTCAGACAGTCAGTATCGATGGAGAAATTCGGCTGCAACTACACTTGGAAAGTGAGCGGGGCCCCACTATAGGTATATTTGGCATCTGTTTCTTTGAGCCATTGCCATACTTTCGTGTTTAACAAGTAGCGTACTTTTTAGTTCTCTCCTTCAAACATTACATAGATTCCCGAAACTAGAGCAGCTAGAGCGTTTTCCTAGAATCTAGAAAAGTATACATCGAAACAAATAAAATTGCCTGATTGTTTCACACACGATGTAGGTGGAAATTACGTTATTTTCGATTTATTTCACGATAAATAAACAAAAGTATAAGCGCGCATTATTTGAAAATCACACGCAACTCACGGCAAACACCCACGAGAAAGTTCAGCTAATTTCGCTCCTACGCTTTGAGTATATTTTTGTGTATGTATCGCGTGTTACCCGCAAAATTTTGCTTAATTAATCACTATAGACGCAAAACACAATAGAGAACGCGAGTTTTAAAATGTTCTTCTTCGTAGCGAGTGCAATTCTTGTCCGTCTTGCACGTGAAATTAGTGGTTAGAATGTAAGTAGGAAAGGAGATTAATGTTGCTGTCGGTAACAAGAAAATTCCCCATAATCGTTCGATTGGAAAGTGCACCCGCTAAAATGTAAATGAACAACTGCGGCGTAAGAATGGCATTTTCATCAGGGAACGGCAAGAATATTTTACACGTTTAAATCATCTTAACTTTTTTCAATCAGGTTCTATCTTAAATTTTCTATCATTTTCCTTAATTTATTCTAAGTAGAGAAAGAACTTGTTACACCTACATAATTACTCTCGTTATCCCAAATTAGAGATCTTGATCAAAATGATACTCCATGCTCATAATCGATGGCGAATCAGGATAGAAGGGCACATCCCTTCGAGATCAGGAAAGGCAAGATCAGAAAGACAGAAGACCATTTCCTGGAGACGAAGAAGAAGAAGAAGAAGAAGAAGAAGAAGATATCTGGTAGTGGAGGAGGAAGAGCTGGCCTAGAAACGGTGGTTCTCCGATCTCCGATCTGTTGGTGGGTTTTCAGGCTTCTGTCCATCGCTCCACCTCCCGTCCAGCTACCCCTTCTCCGTTTGACTGACCGTCGTCGTCGACGATGATGGAAATGGTAAATAGCTTATGGAGAGACTCTCCAGTCCGCGCCTTCACTGGAAACGGGAGCACGCCACGTGAAAGTAGGAAGGGGAGGCTATAGCCGGACCGACGTCGCTTCGTGCGCCTCAGTCGTTCGTGGACCTCGAAGGACGATAGAGGTCGAAGAGGGCACTTCCTCCTCTCCTTCCTCACGGCGCCACCACCATCACCTTCTTTCCGCGCCTTTGGCCTTATCCTTTTTAACCGGCGGCGAGAGCACGAACGTCGTCAACGCACAATAAGATAATCGTTCGCAGCCATCCGCCTACTACTGCACTTCGAGAAAATTGACTCATAACGACGTCGTTGATACACGATCGTGACAAACGTCTGAACGGATCGTCGACAATACGAAGGATGCAGCGTCACATCTCTCTCCTCGTTGGGATCATCTTGCTGTGTTGCCTTCAAGGTCGGTATCGCTTTTAACCTCTGCACTAGATCGTGTCCCACTCTGGTGAAAGTCGCAACAGGTCGACCCACCTTTTCGTTCAGACGTTCCTCTCTTTGTACCTCATTTCCTTTCTCTCTCTCTCTCTCTCGCTCTCTCTCTTTCTCTCTCTCTTTCTCTCTCTTTGTCACGTTCTTCCGTTCTTTCTTCTTTTTTTCTTCTTTCGTCTGTTTCAACGATTGCGGTACTCTGGCCGAGAAATTAATCGATAATTCGTTCCCGTCTACTGCAGATTGTTTCGGTTGGCGGTTTCACGGTTGGCTAATTAAGAAATAAATGAACTCGCCGCGATGCACGAATAAACAGGTCCATTCATTATTCCGTGTAAAGCAGTCAGCCGTCCGATGGAGAGTAAAAGCACGCTCGACGATTCCTGTCGGATGCGTAATAGTGATCGATATTGGGTTGAAGTAATTCGTGCAGAAATATTGATGTCACGAAATACATGTCACACATGAATTTGCATTTTCAATTTCCGTTTTCGCTCTCCAATGTTTTGTAAACGTCGTGTTTCCGATGCATTGAATAAATTTCAATATCTACATCATATTAGGTAGAGTAGTTATGTATGTAAATGCACCATGTGTAATTGGACAAACAATTGTGTGGCTTTTGGCTGGGAATTGTCAAATTGGATCAGTTAACAAGCAGGAAAGCTCGAATTAGTAATCAGGATCGCGGGTTAAGAAAGAAACGTCAACGCCTTTTTTCTTCTTCTAACAAAAGAGCAACTGCTTCCGGAGTGATACCGATGCTCCTGTATCGACTGTATATCTAAAGCTTATTCCTTTTTCTCTTTTTCTCGGTAAATGGCTTTGGTCGGAGTACCCATTGAATTCTCGGCAGGGAGCCGGTATCTCTCTATGGCCAAGTGCGATGCTCTTTCAACCGAAGGAAAAAAAAAAGAACCAATGGTTTTTCGTTTTAATCTCCAGCATGCTCGCAGCCTCGTGCACGACGAGCCGACTCACGGGGGCGAGTTCCTTCCTTTTCTTCTCTCACTAACTTTGCGTACACACTCCCCGAATTCTCTCGAGTGTGTACTGGCGTTACTAAAATAATATATTTGCTGTTTCATGTTTTCTCTTATCGATGGCCAACATGCCGATCGAGTGATTAATTTATTAAGAGAAAGAAATAAAAGAAATGCGTCCTTGTTGTTCTCTTCATCAAATTGATTATCGCGAGAGTGATTCTTGCGTAGGGAACACATCGAATAATTTTACTTTATCTTTCGTTTTTACTGCTCCTTTAAATGCGAAAACACATTTTTTGCCATTAAGGATAAGGTAATTATATGAGACGTATTTTATAGTTAATTTGCTACAAGTACGTGAAGGATCTCGTAAAAAAAAGTACAATCGAATGTTCGACCAGGCACATATAACTCGTAAAACGGCAAGTCGGGCTGACTCGCTTAATTAAGTATGCTAATCGTCTCAAAAACTCGCTTATACCAGCGACCCTGAAAATTCCACGGAACGAAGCGTAAAGAGAGAAGTTGTCTTTTATTGTTCATCTCGCATCTGAACGTAGATTGAAAATGTATTCCATTAGGGATAATGCGGTTTATATTTGCCTTTAAATACCTTCTAATCTATCGGCTTGTAATAACAGCAAACACTAGACACGGAAAAATTAGTTGAGCTAGTATTATGTAGTTTCACTAACTAGTTCAGTAGGCTTTCCTAATGAATTTTATAACGTCTTGTAACAAGATTGTATATTAATAATAATTACATGTAGAGTAATTCGAATAACACGAATAATTTCGATATTTCATATTTCTTTCCCAACGATGTATAGAAATTTTTATTACAATTTTAATTGTTTGTTATTTATACTTTTAACTTTTATGTGTACATGTCTACATGCAGTAGATATACTGTGTAATAGCGTGCAGTAAATGTACGCCGTTGCATGAAGAAACATACGAAACGAGAATGGATCGAAGTGTAATAACAGATGTCAGAAGAGAATTCATGCGTTCTTTTACGGAGAAGACATTGCCGCAAAAATGCTCCTTTTCGTGAGATTTTTACCCTACCATTATGGCATCAGAAATACAATAATAATGTCCAGTCTTTAAGAAAAGGTTGTTTCATATAGAAGCCTCTTGAAATTATGTTTTGCATACTTTTCTTCCCTGAAATCTCGTTTCCTCTTATCATTTCTTTTCTGTTCTCAATGAAAAGAGAATATTTCTCTCGATGCAAGACCGCATTCAAGGATTCGTTCCTCCTTTGATCGAATATCGCAGTAAACAATATAAATTCCTCTGTGAATAATCCTGGAAGAAGGAATCTTGAAAACGAGCAAATTTGCTCGTACAATGTCCAAGAACGTTTGAAGTTGCAAACACGTTTCATGTTTCATTGAAAGTCGTGAAACGTTTAGCCAATTGGTGTTTGTATTGAAAATGATTTGAAAGCATCTGAATAGCCGTGAGGCGTTTCAATAAAAGATGATCTTCTAAAAGCGTTACGGTTTCGGTTCATTGACTTTTCAACGTGTTCAAATTCTCGTGACCTGGTTCCTCGTCATCCGTTCCTCCGGGAAACTGTCGAGCTTGAGATTAAATTGACACACGTATATATTGTTCTCGCAAATGAAATTACCTCAGCATTGAAAGAGGATAATAGAAAAAAGGTAATGTTCACTGACTTGTATTCTGCTGGTCCATCGTTCCGTCGACTATGAAGCGTGTTTTCACGCTCGGCAAGGCTTCACGTTTATCCGAGTGGAAAAAAGAGCATGCCGCTTTTTTCAATCGATTTTATATATATATATATATATATATATATATATATATATTTTCATACGCGGATTAACAATCACGTTGTGATCGTGAACAAGCGAAGAGGCACCGGGTACGTACGGCAAACTTCATTCGTCAAATGGTAACAGTTACCTATCCGATTCGATAGTTTCCGTTTGTTGATAATTAATTTGTCGCACGAATAGTCTAGAGACCTGGATAATTGCGATCGTTTAATATGCAAGGTTCGAACGTGATTGTCGGAAAAGCGGAAAACATTGTACGCGTGCCAATTAGCACGAGTCTGTTCTATAATTACACATATAACGAACAATTACCGGCTTAGACATTCTGTTCAGTGGTATTCAATGAAACTCAATTACCTTCGCACGTGTTGAAATCATTTGCAATTAGAAAAAAGGAAAATAAGAAACGAGCACAAAGAAAAACTATACGATCTCTTTTGGGGAAATGGATCGTCCCACGGTCGGTAATGACCACGCCTACACCCCATACGAAACACGAAAGTTTTATATGTTCTTCGTGCTCTGCGTCCTTCGACTTATATCGTAATTCCTTTCTTTGGAGATTGACCAGCCTTTTACCGTTATTCGAAAATACTTAGGAAATATTTGTATGGCCTGGTTTTGTGACACCAAAACTAGACAGTAGCTGCATTTCACGTTGTGAAACAGACCCTCGTGCTACACCTCTAGCTCCGATCAGTTTCCCTCCCTTTTCTAAAATGTAACTCCTTATATTCTGATGGTGCTTGAACGAGTCGCTTTATGTGGATATTTATATCATTTTAATGTGACAATAATTCCTCGGAAAGATACGTACATTGAACATTATATCGAAGGGAGCACGAGAATGTTTAAACGTTTTTGTCTCGTTTGGTACTGCGTCTTATTTTTTCAATTCTGTCATTTTAACTTTTCCGATTCTACGGGAAACATAGAGAATTTTGTAAACGTATTTGTGTAAAATATGTTGCTAAAAAGTATCACACGAGGATATTTTTTATTACTATTAATTCAACACAGATTGATTTAACCTTTTCTCTGACGGCCCTTTTACTTAGCAATTACAAATATTTTGTCTATCTTTTTTCGACATTTTGTTTATTTTGTTTTGATAATCTAAAACTATCAATCCCGCGTGGAATACATTACAATATAGGTGTTTATTCCAGAAATCTTTTGTTATATATATGTTGCTCTAAAGTATTCTTTACTAATATTGTTCCCGAGTTGCAAATACTAATGAGACATATTTGATCATCTCTTTCTCGAAAACAACACGGTATAAAATTTTCAAATTTTGCAAATATTAGTATTCTCCTAAATCATACCTTTTGTCATATATACACTTCTGATCCCTTTTCTCAAAAATCGGATCGAGGCGTAATAAATACAGTAGAGTATCATCTTATGTGAATCTCCATTTTCCAAATATCTTAATATTCAAATGTTATATTACATTATCGGACAAAATGTCTGTCTGTGTAACTAAAAGTTATCTGTTACTAACAGATTCTATTCTAGTGATGTAACATTCGAATGTTGAGATAAATATTCGAAAAATTCAATTAAGTAAATTACTAGAAAATTTATTTTCTTTTTTTCCTATGTTCGCAATATGTAAAAAATCATCTAATGGCATAAGGAGGAATCTGGTTCTTCGGTTCTTAAGTTTTTCGGTCGTTCGAAAAATCTTTGTCGCGTAATAACTTATACTTGTATATGTGATGCAAAAGTCGAACAGGCTGCTAAGTAAACGGTGCCGGAGAGATGCGTAAGTACGATTTTATGCTAAGTGGAAAGGCGTCTTTGCACCGGGTTATGTACCATCGGTTGGAGAGCACGCACTGGAGATGCTATCGAAACAGTTTCCTCGTCGTGTGTCGACAGTATTTGCACATTGTACAGCTCCTAGGAAACGTAAATTATTCATTAAACTTGCAAACGAAACGTAGTCACGTTCCCTTCGTTTAACATCAATTTTTCATCTTGGCGCTGGTTGAGAGCCAGCTAAGAATCTTCTTTCGGTTTCCATTCAGGATGTTCTCCCCTCTATCGGGTCTCTATCGCAGGGAAACGTGCATTAAAACACTTTCACGGCGATGGGGATCGCACCTTTCACTGGAAATTAGATTAAACGGCGCAACAATTTCCACGTATCTCTTTCAAGAGCAGTGTTTTTCTTTTTCACCTGTGTGCAAGCAGCTCGTACGCGCTATTTCGTTCGTACAATGTGGCCCCGTGCCGCGTTTAATGGAACGTATCGGGGAATCTAGTACATCTAGCGTTTTGAATTAGATCGGTACCGGCAGGCCACGCCATTCTTTTCATTCGACTTTCGTACACCGTGTTCATTTTTCATCATCTTCATCATCATCATCATCGTCGTCGTCGTGACCATCGCAATATTTATTAAGAATAATCTCATCCATTCTCTAGTTTTTAGTAATTGCGTGATTGGCGGATTAATAGAATAAAAGAAACGTGTTAGGATCTGTGTCAGGCAAATAGCACGCTGAGATAAAAATAATTGGAGAAAAATCTTTGATGTTGCAAGATCATTGGATAAAACGAAAGCATAAATATCGTTCTACATGAATTAACATTGTGGCAAAGGATGCATACGTATTTCATGATCGAAATGAGCCTTGGCAACGTTTAAATTCAGTTCTAAACACGAGACAAGATTCACGTCTCAAGATCTGTGCGTCTTGTTAAGATAGTCTCAACAAGTTCTGCTGGTCGGTTCTACGGATCTAGATCAAATATTCGTGAGCAATATTTTCACGATTTGACAAAGAAAGATTCAGAGGAAATTGAAATTTAAATCGATGATTATTGATCAATGTTTCTTTTATCGTTCGATGTATCAAAATATTGGGCAAATTTTATTTAAAGATAAAAAAATAACAATTTGAAATAACGAATTAGTCCCACTCATTTATTATTTTCGTTTGGAAAACTTAGGGAAATAATCTTTTGGTTAATTCATTGAATTAAAATAATAAATAATTGGTCGGTCACAGAAGATCAAGTTTATACAATAGAATTAGAAACTATATGAGAAATTCTTTGAAGAAGCAGATACAAAATGCAAAGTCAAATAAGAAATTATTTTACTTGATAGCCAAATAATTATATAATTTAGAGAAAAAAATCACTTGCTTTTTCAAATAAACTAACGGATTTCATTATTTGAAAATAACATCGAGTCAAACAAAACGAAACACAATTTAAATAATTATCGTTCAAATATTTTGTTATTCAAATATTTGACTGCGATAACGACCCTCGTGATCGCTCATGCTGATAAATACCGCGTGCTAGATTTCACTTGAACGTGAAAGTCTGGACGTCGATCGGTCAAGGAAAATGACAAACGACCCAGCGAAAGATAGCACTTCGCCATTATCCGTTGTTTCGCGTTATTGCGATCATTAATCATTTTGTGGATCATTTGGAGTCCAAATAGATTGCTATCTATCTCGAACGAATTTTACCATCGCATCGATTCGATCGGTACGACGAAAAATGAGAAGTCACCGTTTAAATCATCGATCCTTCGACTCGTTTTGCTCCCTTATTCTCCAGTCTGGCGTGTTCTGTTCTCGTGATTAAATTCTCGCAAGGATGCAGAAGATCGTTAAAGATCGGATCGACGATCGATCAAAGTTGAATAGAGCTTGCGAGTGAACCTTGAACATCTCCGGAGCCTGATCACACAACCTGATCCTTGGTTCCGCGGAACTGTGCTCCGTTCAATCGATAAACCAGTCGGCTGTCCTTTCGGGAGCGACACCGTTACCATAGCTCGATTCATCCGCCGATGCTTGACTTACTTCGCTGACCTGAAGACCCAGTGAACGTGTACTCGTGAATTTCAGGCTCGTGTCGGCCATTCCCAATTCTTCGTTCTCCATCGTCTAGCCGTTTGTCTATGTTGCAATACCTTCCGAGACGGAATTGGCTTGTTGTCTGGCATCGAACGCATTCTCTGTCTTTGGTATTGAATTTCTTGGTTCGATTAAGGAAACTCGTCTGATTTTTACGGTTAAAAGAGAGGGGAGGGCGGGGAGATTAAGGTTGGCGTTAAGGATTAGCATAGCGTTCCTTCACGATCTCCCACTAGTTTACAACCGATTTGAACAACGTGGACGAGGGCTGTATCAAGTTATACACCGAAGTAATCGGTAATGATATGCGCATAAAAGATTTCGTGTATTCTTGCGGGAAAGTACTCGCTGAATGCTGCGGTATTTACGTCCACGCGGCAATGAAAATGCACGTCACGTTTTTTCGATGTCAGCTGACTTCGAAACGAATTGTCGCGTTAAAACGTGAAGATTCCTCGGGCTACTATCGGGCCTTTTACATTAGTGCTTTCCCGGAACGATCGAGCTTGTTACCCGACATCGGCAATCGATTTACAGCCGAGAATGATACAACTGGGGGAAGGATCGAACGAGAGAAATATGAAAATATCGTTGTAATAAAGAAAATTATGATCGTTGCGATTGAATCAGCGCAGAACTAAGATCACTGTTTAATAGCTTCTTCATACCGATCTCTTTGTTTTTGTCCACATATTTTCAGTATCTAGTCATAAAACGCAGCGATATATAGTTCGATGTTAACTGCAATCATGTTGAATGGTCTTTCAGGCTGCCAATGTCATCCGAGGAATCTATTATGCGGGTCATACTAACGCCGTGTCACTTGATAATACCGTATCCATACGTTAACTATAACAAGCAAAAAAGAACTAGTTAAAGCTTATCTATTTATTTGCAGTATTATTAGAACATATCTATTTATAGTTGTCGATTTCACGCTCCACTTTTCCGGTTTCCACGTATCTAATGATCTCTCCGATGATTATTAGCAAAAAAGCAGCGAGGCTATGACGTGTTCCCTCATTTGAGCGGCGAGAAATCACGCAAATGAGAAAGCCACGAAAGAGGAGTAGAAAACGACCAGAGGCGATCTTGATTCCGGGCGACTCTCGATCGCGTTCGCTCGATCGCGGTTACTCCGTCTGTAATAGTGCCGCGATCGTCAGTAGTAGTCATTTCCGCGATCGAGGGTTGTGAAACCCTGGCCTAGACTTAAGTAGGTATGGAGGTAAGGTCGAGGTCACTTTCATGGCTCCTTCCTCTCGATGAAGCGTCTCGCGGATCAGTGGAAATTAATGGCCGCATCGCAAGTTAAAAGCTTTCGCTTCGCTCGCAACCATCAATGAAGCTATCGAGATCTCGGACCATCATTCCAGCCCGATCGATTAATTTTCCTCATTCGTCCAGTTCAGTTGGTGGTAAATCGGTTGCGTTAAATCACAGTTTACTCTCCTACTAAAAGAGAAAATGCACTAACGCCAGCTCATATTTGCAGCAGGATTTTCGGCTGCGATCCAGTAGTAAGTAGGATCGAGGTCGCTTTCGATGTGCATCTGACGCGGTGAAACAGTTGTTAGCGCGTTGAACGAACTGAGCTGCTTCGACCTCGCCGAGCTATCGATAGTATACTGTTAATTAAGGGTCGAGGTCATTCTCGTAAAACGTTTACCTCGCAATGAAATTCCTAGCTGATAGACTGATCCCCTCAAACCTGTTTACATGCCGTCGATCAGATTACAAACAGACGTATAAGATATGATTAGATGATCCTGGGCGATAAATACATAAATTGATAGGTGAAATTGCACGATTGCAAACGGCTAGATGCTCGAGCATGTCTTTGTGATTGAAAATTTATCTCTCTTCCAGAAAAGGCGATTTCTTCGCGTCACGATAAAGATAAATTCGTTGAACTTGATCGCATTATTTAATCAGCAGTTACGTTTCCCTGATTTTCGTCAATTCTATTCGCGATATCGTCAGTCGCGTAGCATGATGGTGAAAAGTGAAATTTTCCTATTTGAAACCGCATTCCACAAGCACTTCAGCATCATCGATCATGCACTGTCAACATGCTTCTAGCAACATTATTAGATCCATCTAAATAGTAAATCTGTAATATCCTGAAAGGAAGACCAAATATGTATAAAAAGTTCAATGATCGGTGTGCACGTCACAACCGGGAGGAACTTCCGTCGAACCTTCGTCGATAATTGCCCTTTCTCTCCGGAGATGCAGTGATGCGTTTCTTCTTAATCACTCAATATTCCGTCCCTCTTATCTCGCTTTACTCTAATTACCTTTAATACGCAATTTCCTCAAACGCGAACGCGCACACACGGCTTGTTGTACGCTTCTTTCACGCGGTCCTATCCCTCCTCTGGCGTCCGCTATTCAACGAAAAACCAGCAATCTATCAACTTTAAGAAAATTTTGAATTACATACGAAGGCTTACGCTCACTACCGTCAGGTGAAACATCCTCATGAGATTCCAAAGGCTTTTATTACCGGCACGCGGATATTCAGCCAAGCATGATGTACGCTTTTAGACGTCACGTTCCCCGCGGCGCGAAATCGATCGTACGAATTGTCTGTAATGCATTCGCCACGAACGCCACGGAATCCCCATTCCGTGGATGTTTCATAAGGACAACTTTAACGAACCTGTGTAGGAACCGGCCCGAAATTCTTCGTTCGTAGCAGGATAACGTTACAGGCGGGCCGCGTGTCCTGCTATTCCCGTTATCCAAATCCACGGGAGAAACGTAGCGCAAGTAAAAGCAACGTGCGTGTCTCCGCGAGCGGAGAAGATAAAATTGAAAAAGAAATTACAATTGGCACGCGGCATGATTCTGTGCGTTTACCGTTTCTACGTGGCTAGGATCTGTCCTAAAGTATCGTTAGCGCTAGCCGAATGTTAATTCGTTCACGGTTCAGAGCGTCGAGTTTAAAGGATTCGTGACCGCGAGCGACGATTTCACGGTAACGCGAGGTGTTAATGCGAATTCGAGTCTAGCCAGTAACACATGTCAGACGAGCGTATATTGGAGTCCGAGTATCCATTTATATTTTTATTCCTCCCTCCCCCCCTCCCGTGACAGCCGATAACGCGTACGCGCTTCAAAAAAAAAAAAAAAAAAAAGAAAAAACCGTTGTACCGATAGTGTGTGCAATAGTGGTCAAGGTGTTGGACGACATAAGCATCGAGATGCGATTTCTGAAAAGATAAAACCGAGCATGAAAACGCGGCGCGCAATGTTCGCGCCGGCACGCAACACGCGGAAGAGAAAGGTAAGAAATCGCAGCACGCGACGCAACGGATGATTGAAACTTCAGTCGATCGCCGATCATCGCAATTTTCTGTTTCGCATCGAGTAGAAAAGTGCTAGCGCGCGTACGCGTTGGAATTTTCCATGCGGTGCGAGCGGCAACGAGCCGCGATGAAAAAGCGCGCGGACGATCGTTAAAAAAAAAAGAAAAGAAAAAAAGAAAAAGAAAAAAGTGGACATGTACGTGTAGAGTAGGTTGGACCGTAAGTACGCGACATGTACGGCTGATCGAAGGTTTCTCCGATGTAACGGATCGGCGTGAGCGAACGGTCGCCAGTGCACGCGCGTTCATGTGCACGCTCGTGGGAGATCGAGCCGATCTGGGAGGTAGTTTTTCGCCCCAGTACTCCACTTACCACCACTCGCCACTTAAACCGAATACGACGATTTTATGGAATGCGACTCGTTTGTCGTGTTCCTTTATGAACAAGACGACATACATACTGCCGTTTTTGCTTGTTGCTAGGGCCACGGCGCTTCCTGCTTCCCCTTCGTCGTCACGCCCCGCGTTAACGTAATTTCTATAACAACGTGTCGTTCAGTTTTTTTGCTTCACCCGCTTTCTCTACCTCACTCCAGGTGATCGATGAGCAGAATGTTTTGCTCTATCGCGGTCGATATCGCTGCTTTATTGCTACCTCCAACGGTGGTTTGTCGATCATCGAAAATTGTAGACGTTGTACGATTTCTTAACGTCGAAGATTACGAGCGAGGGTCGAGAACAACAGGATTGGAATCTCAGATCCAGCGAAATATACCATCCTTACCACAGCGTTTCAAAATATCGTACGTTCTAATTAATTTTTTTATTGCCCAACAAGATGCTGTGTTCGTAGTAACAGATGCTGTGTGATATAAATCTAATCGTTATTTACGAGTTGTATTGTTTCGACAGAAACTTAGCCAAGGGGCTAATCGTAACCACCGCCTTTTCCTTTAACAGACGTGGCCACAGACACGATGCGTCGAGCTATCAAACACACGCGAAACCTGTTTTGATTAGCAGCTGCCAGTTAACTTGTAATTAGTTGTTCGCTGCTTGGAATATTTAACGTGATACCGTGCGTGACTGTAATTCCCAGTATATACCTAAAGTTAAACTGCTGAATGAAACTATTTCGTAATTTTAATGCGAAGTGTATGTCCGTTTTATCAAGGAGTTGCACGTACGCGAGGCGAAGCTTTATCGGTATCTTCGAGCAATCGTTAAACGATAAATCATCCAAGTGTAACTGTGCGACATCGTCCAGCGAATCGGCGTTTGAACTGCTTCTTTACGACGTTATCGGAACAATAGCGTTGCTGGGCAGGAAATAGGATCGTTTTACAGCGATACGGAAATCGGCGACGATACAGACCGTCGTTAACGTCAAATTCTTCCGACGTGGAGACACGGCCGATCAAAGATAAAGTATGGAACAATGATATACCAGTTTGCCGCGATACTTTGCAAATCTTTGCTGCGATAGTTAGACGACAACATTCTCCTCCAAGTTCTTGATGCAACGTCGAACGAGTTTACCTACCAATTTCATCATTTCCGATCTCGATTCGAGAACAATCGACTGAGACGGGCCACGGTTTAATTACGTCGACTCGCGTGCTCTATAACAGAAATAGAGGTTCGTTAATGCAACGCAGCGTGGACGTGTTACGGGACAATGCTACGAGGAAGACGAGATCTTTTCGCAGTGATAAAGAGGGCCGAGCTACGTCGAGAAGATCGACCGAAGGTATACGTTTGAGAAGAGACTGCACGAGGAACGA
Organism: Tetragonula carbonaria; assembly: GCA_032399595.1. Taxonomy (NCBI): domain Eukaryota; kingdom Metazoa; phylum Arthropoda; class Insecta; order Hymenoptera; family Apidae; genus Tetragonula; species Tetragonula carbonaria. The sequence goes on from JAUCRC010000007.1 coordinate 11,540,603, forward strand.
GCGGAGAGCAGTATCTGAAACCAAGGAACAACCACGAACGACTTTACCGTGATTTTGACGCTATCGATTGGAAATGATTTACGCGGTCGTTTCATCCTAGCCGAAGTATCATCCCGTGCGCATGCGAGCGTACATAAACAAATCTCATGGTCAAGGTCTATAGAATTAATGGATTACTACTTATCGTACATGTTGCTCTTGCATTTTTTCCATCTTCTTCTTTTCTCCGTTAACGATCAGCCTGTCCACGGAGAACTCGACACGAGATACTGATTTATTGGAATTTTGTAATTTCATTGCTAGTTGGCGGAACGTACATGCGGAAAAAAATGATCCAACGACAGACGGAAGATCGGTCGCCAGTTATTTGAATTTTAAAGGAAGAAGCGCGATGAGTGGCGCGCGCTCGGTTTAGATAATCGATCACGAGCGTACGGTACAATTTGTCAAGCGCTCGGACGACTAGTTAGTTGGAATCCGCAGAAACTCAGGAATGTACTCGAGGCGACGATTCCGGCTTCCGTAGGAACATCGTTCCCAGTATTCACCGACTATTTATCAACCGGCACGTTATATGGGTATAATAACGAGGCAATCGTTGCAACGTTAATTAAGTCGAACGCCGGTTGATTGGCCCGCGTAGATTTCGCGGAACGTCGTCGCTCGTTTTCGCACCGTTGTACATTCTTCGTTGCACTCTCTCCAATATATCTTGTTCCCAGACGGAAGATGAATTTTCGTATGGTTTACACGTACACGTAGCATAACAGAATGTCTGGCTTAATTGACACCAGCGACGTAAGATTCGCATGAGAGGCGTCCGCGTTCGTAAACGAATCACCGCTCGTTTAATTATCTGAGCTGGAATCAAAGGTTCTGTCATGCGAGCCAACCGTCCGGATGCGCTTCCAACCGCAACGTCCATCCACCAGTTCATCTAACCTACCGTTTTTCTGGCCGTGTCTCCAGGAATAGCGGCCAGGAAACAAGAAACAAAAGCCGCAGTCCCGCACATTGTTCATTTTATTTATGAGCCGCAGCTTTTATTCGTATCAAATCGTTCCGGTTCGTTAAACAGATCCTTATTTCTCCGTTATCGATCTTCGAGAGCCGGGATGCGAGAGTTGGCCGTGTTCCTCCTCCCGGCTTCTCGTTTCGTGGACAAAAATCCAAGAAGCAGCATCCACCCGGTCGGCGTGCATCCTTGCCGTGGTTCACCGACCCGCATATTTCTCTCCTCCCCTCTTCTCTCTCCCTGTCACACTCTTTCCTTCCCCCTCCCCCCTTCCGTCTTTCTTTTCCCCTCGATCTCTCTCCTTTCCCTCCGTTTCTCTCGTTCCCTCTTGTTGGAACAAGTGGCGCGTATCCATTGTGCACCATCCTTCGCATGTATGCACGCGCTCGCTCGTGCGACTCATACGTCTTCTACGGGGATATAATTCGATCTGCATTGTCCGCCAATCGCCCTCCCCCCCCCCCTGGCCAGACTAGTCACTCCGTTATTGGCATAATTGATTCACTTAATCGCGTTCGTGGGAGTGACGGACACCTCCTTCTGCCGCCTATCAACGCCGCTAATCATACGTCCATTTGACCAACTGACGTCTGCTCGACGAGGAAGAATCTCATTCTCTCCTCCTTATCTTCGTCTCGTTGCTCTTCTCCCTCGCTCCCTTGCTCCGTTTTGCCTTCTTTCGGTCGTCTTGGTACTCTTCCACTCGAGAAGCTTTATGGCGTCTTTTTCTACTTGTCGTACGCAAGAATTATAATCGTTTTTTCTTGTAATCTACGATTTCTTCCCTCCGTTCCTTCGACACGGGCTGTCCTTTTTTCTCGGCAGCCTCGAGCAGCTCGATTAAACTCGAGCGTCGTTTTCTTCATTAATGTCAGCGATTTTATACGACGCGATTCGGAATCCTGTGATATATACGATCCATATCCAGCAGTCCTGCAGGTTTACTACTTCAAGATCTTTAACGATCTGCCGCGTGTCTCAGCGCCATCTGAGAAGTTTTAAAACATTCACGCACTCGTGCCTTTTTTTTCCCTTTCTCTCTCTCTCTTTCTCTCCCTCTCTCTCTCTTAATGGAAATTCAATTTAGATTTGGTCGTAGCGTATGCCGCGACCGAGCTACATTAGCCAATATCGTTCGATCGATAAATCGAAATCGTCGTAATTATGGAAAGCACACGCTCGTAAAACTCGCATCATGCTTATCTCTGACCGTGTTCGGTTATTAGCGTGCTTCGGCTCCCCGCGAAGCAGGAAGGAGCGTAACTCGATTATTACGCGGAAAGAGGGTATAATATCGGCGATGTTCGCGGCGTCTTTGTAAGGTGCGGTGGCCAAGAGCAGGAAGAACCACGGTCCCCTATATTACAATGCGTATCGGTATACTATCTCGTTCACTTTGTGAATTCGAGCGCAGATTCTCGGATTCAGCAAGCTACGAATTACCATCGCAGGCGAACGGGATATCGGACCGTTCGCTCTGATCGCGCGCGATTCCGGCAAATTGTATCCCGGAGGAGAGTGTAACTCGATCGTTACGCGAAAGGAGCCGTCCTCGTCATCGCGCGATTCCTCCAAAAAGATCTTCACGAGCTCGAACAGGCCCCGTCCGTCGTTCTTTTACCCCGGCGCAGCGCGGGGCGAATCAGAGCGGAGTGCATACGCGCGCGATGCGTGACCAAGATCGTAGATAAATTATCGAGTTGCGAGAACAGAGAACGAATCGTCCATTAAGCTCGTATTGTTCACTTGACATTCCGGTAACGACTAGAACGTACCGGTCTTGTAGAGATCGCTTAGGATCGTGTGCATTTTTACACTCTTGTACGCCGCAACGTTTACCGTGCATGCTATCTCAGATTAGAGAGAGGCAACCGGATGAACGTTATATCGTCGGAAGATTGTTCCGTGTGTCTGCCAATTAGTCACGTGATCGAGCTTCGTTTAAATTATCCCCCGGATTGTTGCGTTTGTCTGCTGTATCGGCATCGGCGTGATCGTGTCTCGCGTTTCGCGCCCTCTCCTCGTGTCGGTTATCTTTAACTGTATACCTCGATTTTATAATTTGTTACATATTATGCGTGCCAGTGTAGAACGACTGTAGTAAATCCCGTGTGCTGTTGACCCGCTGATCGCTGGACCGAAACCAAGCCAGCAGACTCGCTGTTGAAGAGATATCTACACGGAGGGTCAACAGGAAGCAATTAAAGTTTCGACAGAATCTTTCGGTTTAATGTTACCATTACCCGTGGTTGCCACAAAAAAAAAAAAAGAAAAAAAAAGAAACAGAAAGAAAGAAAGAAATATTACAAGACGATCCAGGAGAATCCAGGGACGAGTGCAATTTCTTTGCTTCTTCCCTTCCGGTCTGCTCGATTATTTTTAACTCGACCTTTCACACTCTGAAACGAACACGCTCAACGCGAAGATCCGCTTTTTCGATGCGGTGCAGATCTGCCAGCACAGAAACGATCTAGGCTCCAATTACCAACGTTTCCTTTGATACTTCGCAGGTATTTATCTTCTGCCGGTCACTTTCTTCGTTGGGCTTGCGCGTTCATCTCTCCATTGTAATTATGGTTAATGCTTACTCCTGGATTGATAAAAAAGACCTTATATATATATATAAAATATGCGTTTTGACGACTCGCTATAAATCCAAGTAACAATAAACAATATATTTCGTTCTATGATACACGTAGTATCTACTTGATCTTGAGAGAAATGCTGTGTGCAAAAGAGTTTCCTTTGCACAGAGAGATCGATCAAACGTTAACGAGATCTTTTATAATCTGTTTTATTAATTTCTGTGCAGATTTCGTGACCGGCGCCTGTCCCCGAATATGTCCGCCAAGTGGAGAGCCAGTCTGCGGTAGCGACGGAGTGATCTACGCGTCCCAGTGTGAAATGCGGAAGAAAATGTGTGGAAAAGGTAAGGAGCTCCTTTTAACCATGTAATAATTATGATTAGAAGACGCGTACGCTCGGTGAAGTATCGTCGGCAATTAAGCAATTGCTTTACAACGACCGCCAAAGCGATGCATCGAGACACTTACGTTTCGCGTGCTGAACAACCTTAAATTCGTATTCTCCGTATACCATTAATGATAATCTGTTAAGAGTAAACGTGGCGGCACATCTCACGCATTCGATACAGCCTATCGGTTGCACAGCTGGGGGCCGGCACTAATTATCGGTACTTTGCAAATTGCATAGGCGTGACCGTAGCTACGGAAAAGACCGCTTGCCTAAGGTCGTCCGGTAGTAAGTGCGAGCATCGCTGCCCCGGCGATCAGGATCCGGTATGTGGTACCGACGGTCGCACGTATCTCAACAAATGCATGCTCAGAGTCGAGATCTGTCGAGTCGGTATCGAACTGTCACACCTTGGTCCATGCAACAACATCTCCGCGCACAGGGAGAACTGTCCAGTCTCCTGCGACTTTGCACCACTCGACGGGCCGATTTGTGGAAGCGACGGCAATGTCTACAAGTCTACGTGTCAAATGAAGCTGCTCACCTGCGGGTACGTGATCTCACGTAGTTGTTAGAATGACAAACCCGAGCTTTGTTCTGGTTATTATTACAAGTAGAACATTCCATAATTTTCTTTGATTCAATGGTTCGTTGCATCCAATGACTGTTCGATCGTAGACAAGGCGTCGTACGTACGAATAAGAAGCACTGTCAAACCACAAGACATTGTCGCGAATCATGCTGGCGTGGTGCTAAGCCAGCCTGTGGTAGCGACGGAATCCTCTACTCGAACACCTGTAAAATGCGAGCAAAGAACTGCGGGTAAGAAGCACATCTTCGAGAAAGTCCTCGATCGGAGGCAGGCGCGCGCGACTCGTCGCCAACGCCGTGAATAACTAGCGAACCTGTTCGCTTTTTACACGTCACCAGACTCACCACGATATCAATCACGTTTAGCAAACACGTGTTCGAGGTGCCGATGTCATACTGCGTGTCACTGGAACGGACGTCCGGTGGCCAGTCGAACGCCTGTCCCTTGGACTGCAAAAACGAGCCGGAAGTTCCAACCTGCGGATCGGATGGGAGCATATACAAGAACGAGTGCGAGATGCAAATGCTTAATTGCGGGTCAGTTTTCGTTTTTTTTTCTATATGAATTTCAAACGTTCTCGTTGTTGATCGCTTGTAATTTCAACGTTTAGTAATGATTCACTTTGCAGACAAGCAAGAAGAAAAATAACCGTGGTAGATTTTGAGAAATGTCGCGCTCGTTTGACCAAGTGTATGAAACAGCAGCAAAGATGCGGAAATGAGGTGGATCCAGTTTGCGGAAGCGATGCGAATACGTATCCGAATCAGTGTCACTTGAACGTCGCGGTGTGTTTGTAAGTTTTCATTCTATTGAACGTCCATTCAAAGAGAATTGAACAGACAAACGATACACGTGATTGCCATAACGAGAACATTACTGTCAAGTGTTTCGCGTTACATCAGTCATTAGTAATGGATCGATCAGTCGTTGATCCCGTTGATGACGTTATCGTTGCCTTTCAGAAAGGGTATTCAATTGGCTCACGTCGGGGAGTGCACGACCTTGAAAGAGACCGAACAGTGCCCCGAAGATTGCAGCGAAGTACCTGAGGAACCAGTTTGTGGAAGCGACGGCAATGTTTATCGGTGATTAAGAGCGTTATTTGGATTCCAGGACGTTCGGCGCTGAGAGTTTTTAGAGAGCTGTTGGATAACAAATCGCTACTCACCGCGAAGAATGGACATTCGAGTCTTTCTTAACCGTATTACTCGTACCATTGAAACTCGTCCAAATTTTTTCGCAAACTTTCTTTTTTATTTCTCAACTAATGGTATTCGAATTTTTATCTAATCTATTGATAAATGTTTCAATGATAATTACCAATCGGATCTAGCAATTCTATCTCCTGGAATTCTAGCGCAGCACTCCATGTTGCTAATTTCTTGGAAAACTCTGCGTCTCTAATGTCTCAGTTTATCTATGTATTATACGTTCAGGTCCCTTTGTCATCTGCAGCGTGAGACATGTGGTCAGAGGGTGGTTCAAGTTCCAGCACAGCATTGTCGTACCACCGCACTTTGCAACCAGATCTGTAGCGGAGAACGCCAGTTTGTTTGCGGTTCCGACAATAAACTTTATCGCAACGAGTGCGAGATGAAGAGGGACAATTGCGGGTAAGCAGTAATCGTGTTTGAAATTACATCTTACCTGAACTTTGACGACCGTTTAGATAACTCCGATTAATTACGAAATTGTTCTACAAACGGTGATGATCAATTTTTCTTTTTTTTTCTTTCTTTCTTAGAAAACACGTGTACGTGGTGCCTATGAAGAGGTGCTTACAAGGTTTCTTATTCCGTGGTTGCCAAAAGATCTGTTCACCTTACTACGATCCTGTTTGCGGTACCGACGGCATGACCTACAGCAACGAATGTTTCTTGGAAATCGAAAACTGCCGTAGTCGAAGCCTAGTTACGAAGAAGTACCATGGTGTGTGCGGTCAACCGACTGAGGAACCTAAGAATTATTTGTATTAGATTCAGATCAAACTCTGTGTCTTCGTTAGAATGTCCTTTTTAAAACGATATTTTTTTCAAAAATTGATCGATTTCAAGACGACGCATATGTCGATTATCACCATAAACGATTGAATTGTATTCTTTCGACGAGCGCAATAAATTCCTGTAAGATATTCTTATACGACGACCGAACGATCTAATCGAGGAAGGGTATCGATTTTTGCACTTCGATCGTACATACACTGTTACAGTTCGTTCGTCTTGAAATCATATTCGATAAATCTCCCGAGTATCTACAGAATTTTAATATTAAGATTTCGTCTTTCGAGAGAAGAATATTTCGAGAAACAGATATTTCATTAATCGTACGCCTAACTCGAATTACGATAATGAACGACAATCCAGATTTTTTTATTGTCACTCCTGTAATCTTACCGTATCGAGACTCACGATTTCTCGCATTCGTAGCGATTCTCGATCGCTAATTGTCCGATCGATTGTATCAATTGACCAAGACTGTAGTTTATGGCCAACAGCCAATTTTCGCGACACGCGCTTCGCATTTTTATCGATCATAAGCGCAAGTGTCCACGGACTACCATGTCTTCGTATTTATTTTATATATTTGTTTTTGGATTGGAAATGCGACATTGGCATCCACGCGCGATGCAAATATCGTCGTATTACGAATTTCACGATGCTAGATCGAACGTGCGTTCATGCGATCCCTTCGACATTTTCGCACATTAAACTCGCCGGTAAACTCATTTCTTATTTATTGTAGTATTATTATTGATTACACGTATCATCCTTGCATCATTCTGTTTATCACTGTTGCTACGGTAATGCGAATAGTTCCAGAACGTACTCTTATTTTAATTATAAGAAAGTATTTAGCTATATATATATATATATATGTATATATATATATGTATATCTCCTTCTGACATGTGATGTGTGTTCATACTATAATTTTTATTATCGTACCTTTTTTATTTATTATCGAACATTGCGGCTTTGTGTCGATACTAACATGGCATGCTTCAAATGTCAAATAATAAACTACATACGTATATATTTTAAGGTAAAAAAATGATGCAAAATTATTGAACGCGAGCACCGACGAGGTATATATGACGCGAGATACATCTCGTTCTCGCAATTACTTACCGACGTGAATGGTAACGGACGCTGCAGTTTTGGAACAATATTGCACGCGAACGTCGGTAGATAGCGCTAATATTCGCAACGGCTGTGAACGCCGCAAGATGGCGGTGACACATTCTGATATTGACAGGTGCCGTGAGAGCATGGCGGCTAGTGTTTACGACAACTGATCGCGACCGATCGAATTTGCGAGCGACCCGGGTGTCTCGCGTATTGTTTACGATCTTATTTTTGACACAGTGTCTCTGTGTTCTTCCGATCGTACGCCGAACGTCCGTTTGTTTTTCTTTCAAGTAACCAAGTGTATCGATTGTTTCGATCAGTGAAACGTGTGCCCCGTCTCGAGAGTTTTGGATCAGGTGGTGGATTTGTCGGTGGATACAGGAGTGCTTTCGAAGCGGATCACTGGAATATCACGAGATTCGTCGTTATCGTAAGTACCAATAATGTTCAGCAGACGGACGATTGATCGAGATAAACCGTGAAAAATCGTGCGGCTTCGCCTTTCGAATAAACGGCGTTGTAAAATTTGATAAGAGAACGACAATTGGTAGAGGCCATCTTTGAGCCTCCCTGTGTGTGTGTGTTTGTCACGCCGGCGAAAGAGGATCGCGATTACGCGAATCGTGTTACATAAAATGCTGCTGTAGGATGACACACACGGGATGCCTGAAATAATCGTTACGCGACAGGAAGGGCTTCCTTCTTCCTGCCATCCTGCTGCATGTTTTCTACGCAGGTCGCGTATCGAATCTATCCGGATGAAAATATTCATCGTGAGCCATCCCAGCATTAAGGACCGTTCTCAATCTGTTTTGACCTCTGATTTCTTTTCATATTACCGGTGAACTTTTTTTACTCGACGCTCGATTATGTATGCGCAGACACGTCAGGTGTAAATAAAATCGGAGATCCGACAGTGAAGTAATTTTCTTTGCAACGTAGACAATTTCGTTTCCCACTTACGATTGCGATTTTTGCTTCGGTTTGCTTGTTTTTGCCCTTGTTAGCCCGAAAGTGGAAATAAATGTACGTAGCTCTTGCGTTGATGAATTACATAAACGCAGGCAGCAGACGAATATCGACGAGCACATCGAATTAACCCTTCGAGTTTTATAGAAAAGAAATTACACATTGCTTTAACGTATTTTCAGCAGAATCAGAGTAATTAAGTTTAACTCAACGATAAAAGAATACATATATATAGAGTGTTTTGAACTTAAACGACTAAACTGCTAAAAAAGGGTTTAATCTACACGTGAATAGAAAAAAAATGTGTGTTATATAAAATTCGATACCAGATGCCTGTTACAGAATTATAAACAAGTATTGTGTATACGTAAGTATTATAATACATATACATCGGCGTCGTTAAGTATGTGCCTTTCTTCATGTGTCAACAATTATAATTATTTATTAATTATAGTAATGGAATAAAAAATAATTTTTAATTCCATCAAGCTTGATATCAGTACAAAGCTTGAGATTTTTTGCTGAGTTTCAATAAAAATTACCGTTTTAATTCTTTGCACTTGTTTCTCCATTGTAAAATTATTTCTGTTGAATAAATTTTTTGTTCTCCATGAATAAAAATCAAATAGTAAATGCGAAGAAATAGAAAATGCGTAGCTACTTATTTCACGCATACGATATTTGTAATATAACTCTGTAAAAAAAAGCATTTCCTGACAAACTTTATATAATTTTCGACTCTTTTTTTTACACGTAGATGAGGCCGCCCTCGCAGTTTGGCCATTTTAAATTTCGGGACACCCTGTATATAGCAATGATGCATTCAATGCATCGTAACGTACAAAGATAGCTACTGATGATTGTTAGATTTCAAACGCGTATGAAATTCAAATGCAAGAAAAAGGTTACCATGTGGCCTTGTATAACGTCGTAACATTATTTACCTTTATTAACGAAGCAACATGAAACACGTTTCTTTTTTTTCCCCCTCTCTTTTTCAAACAACTTGAGAAAACAATCGTAGGATGCGAAAGAAGGAGCAAAGAAGAGAGCACGAACTATCAATTTGTTCTTGTTACAGAATAGATAAAATGCAATTACGCGTAGGTGTCGATGAAAATTGACGATCGAAGAAATATGACTGAAACGAATGTCGCGTCTTGGCAAGTTACGTACGTTCATAGACGAAGATTTTCGTAACTCCCATCGCATGGATGTTCCATGGATGTTCGTCTTTATTTTTCGTTCTTGCGAATCATGCTCCACCGTGTGAAATTACGAGCTCGCGAGCAGGCAGCGAGAGCAGGTGTTTAGAAATGACGTAACTTAAAGGCCCCCATAGACGTTGAAACATGCTGCGATGCATGCATCAACTACTAGGTTTCGTGAAACATCAGATGATGTTTCAGAATCAGCTTGCCTCCACTCTACCGACTCTTCAGTTCTTCGTGTAACGCCAAAGTTGAAACATGTGTTTTAAAATGTCGGATCGTCCTTCAGCTTCGATATTAAGGCCCCCATAGACGTTGAAACATGCTGCGATGCATGCATCAACTCCTAGGATTCGTGAAACATCAGATGATGTTTCAGAATCAGCTTGCCTCCACTCTACCGACTCTTCAGTTCTTCGTGTAACGCCAAAGTTGAAACATGTGTTTTAAAATGTCGGATCGTCCTTCAGCTTCGATATTAAGGCCCCCATAGACGTTGAAACATGCTGCGATGCATGCATCAACTCCTAGGATTCGTGAAACATCAGATGATGTTTCAGAATCAGCTTGCCTCCACTCTACCGACTCTTCAGTTCTTCGTGTAACGCCAAAGTTGACACATGTGTTTTAAAATGTCGGATCGTCCTTCAGCTTCGATATTAAGGCCCCCATAGACGTTGAAACATGCTGCGATGCATGCATCAACTCCTAGGATTCGTGAAACATCAGATGATGTTTCAGAATCAGCTTGCCTCCACTCTACCGACTCTTCAGTTCTTCGTGTAACGCCAAAGTTGAAACATGTGTTTTAAAATGTCGGATCGTCCTTCAGCTTCGATATTAAGGCCCCCATAGACGTTGAAACATGCTGCGATGCATGCATCAACTCCTAGGATTCGTGAAACATCAGACGATGTTTCAGAATCAGCTTGCCTCCACTCTACCGACTCTTCAGTTCTTCGTGTAACGCCAAAGTTGAAACATGTGTTTTAAAATGTCGGATCGTCTTCCAGCTCCAATATTAATGATAGCAATGTTAGGTTTATCACGGACTTTCCTTGTCCAACTAATGCTAGAAGTCTATTCCTGCATCAATGGTTCCTTGCTTCTCAGTGCTTGCATCGCAGCATGTTTCAACGTCTATGGGGGCCTTAATATTGGAGCTGGAAAACGATCCGACATTTTAAAACACTTGTATCAACTTTGGCGTCACACGAAGAACTGAAGAATCGGTAGAGTGGAGGCAAGCTGATTCTGAAACATCGTCTGATGTTTCACGAAACCTAGGAATTGATGCATGCATCGCAGCATGTTTCAACGTCTATGGGGGCCTTTAGTGATAGTAATGTTAGGTTTATTATCACGGATTTTCTTTGTCCAACTAATGCTAGAAGTCTGTTCGTGAATCAGTGATTCCTTGCTTCTCAGTGGTGCTTGCATCATTGATGCATGCATCGCAGCATGTTTCAATGTCTATGGGGGCCTTAAGAATGGGTCGGTGATCGCGAGAGTGATCAGATCTTCCCAGGTCTGTTTACTTCGCTCACTTTTCGTTATCTTATCATTGTCTGTGACGCTAATGAACGCGACACCACGCGGCGTCGCCGTGTGGAAATCATATATCTGAAAATTCCGATATCAAGAGAAAGCGAACAATCGCGGCGCACGATAATTAAATTTATCGATCATGCTTGGCAGCTCGTCGCGACGCGGCGGCGACTCTTCTTGAAAAACGTGTTTGCAAATTCGCGAAACCCTCTCTCGCGCGTCGCGTCGTTTTTTCCCTGTCACCGTCTCCTTTTTGCACGTCCTCGACAGCCTTGGCAAGGCTCAAGAGAGTCGCCGATGTAGTCTCGACATTCTTCATCTTTCTATCTTGTCGCGAAAACGCGGAAAACAAAAAAAAACCGAACAAAAAAAGAAATAAAAAAAGAAGAGAGAGGAGCGTAAGGTCTATCGACGTGGCTAACGTAAATTAAACAATCGCAAACGAAACATAATCAATAATCACTGCACGGTTACGAGAGATCAGTCTGAGCTTTGTCAGTCGAATGTTTTCCACGTATCAATTTGACTGTTCCATTCACGATCTTTCAGTTATGCAATTCACGTTCGAGCAAATTTCTGATGCATCGACGCGGTTCGTCACGCTAGACCGTTGCTGATTCGTTCGATCGAGTCGAATTTCGCGGACGAAAAGAAAAGGGGAAAAAAGAAAACGGCGCGACGCGTCAGTTTCGCCGAGTGTCGGCGAAGAAGAAATCGTTCTGGTTCTCTGGTTAAATTTTAAACTCGTCATGGAGTGATTGACTATGTGCAAAGTGCACACCAACGGAGTCGTGGCGGCATCTTGCCTCGTTTCTCCCTATTGAATGAATTTCCTAATAAATTGACCTGCTGATTGCTCTCGCGCTCTCATACCATCGCTATCAGGTACGTATTATACGTACGTGCAATTCGTTTGAATTCCTCGCGCGCAGATTATCATTATAAAATCCCTACGATGGATCGTATATCACACACGCGGAAATATTAAGTATTGAGTAATTAACACGCTAGATCTATGAATACTAATGGCTGTGGATCTATGGATCTGTTATGGTCGTTATCTTGGAGATTATTTGCCGGATTAAAATGTGCACTGTAGAGACGCTGGTGTTACGTTACAATAAGAAATACCTACTGCTCGTTATGCTTCGATATCAGTCGATCATGTAACGACGGAAGAATTCAATCCGTTTCACCGACCGGGAACACACCACGTACGCATAAAACCGTAATCATGCGAGATTACACGAACAGAATGTAACAAGCGTCGGCAGCCGATAGACATTTTATTACACGTGTTCCAGATCTCGATCTTCAAACATTGCCAACGTGTTTGGGAGTTAAAACGCGTTTTAAGCAAAAAATATTATTATGCATACGATGGATGGATTCGTTGTTTTCAAAATATAAAATGGGGAAGTATAAGCCATAAGTAATCAGATACTTATAGTCGAAGCTACTTAACTAACAAATATTTATCTCACGATATATTTTTACACTGATTCAAGTTCGCAAAGATTGTTCAAAATCATCACTTCTTGCGCACGGAAATAGGCACCTATTGAATATTATAGCAAGGTTGTTACTTCTGTTTTTCCCTGTACATTAGTTTTTCCACCTAAATATTTCTCGATTTCATACCAAAAAAATTACGTTTCATCGAATGCGAGAAATAATGCTCCAACTAGACAAGTAGATCAGTAGTTCTGTCCACGTCTTGCAAACAAAGACGAAACGATCCACGGTGTATATAACATTTTTTTTTTTTTTTTTTTTTTGCTTAAAATGACTTTCCAAATATGTTCGACGGAGTCTGACGATCGGAAATCTAGAATACCTTGTATAGTTGGCACGCACAAGTGCCTAGATGCGTGTCTATCGAAATAAGCGAAGTTGTCGATAAGTTGGACAGAGTAGCGTCGTCGTTCATGTTTCGAATTTCGGCGAAAATCACTGCGAACATAGCGAAGAAAGGAGTCGCAAATTCCCGCGTGCATTTCTATGAAATTAATTATATAGCAGCTCATACGGGCTCGAAATGATCTATTGTGTTTTAATGGTCGTGTCACACGCTCCAGCCTTGAACGCGTAAGTCGAGGGAATCGACCTCGAACCGGATCTCGAATCCCTTTTTTTTTTCTTCTTTTCTTTTCTTTTCAGGATGGGTAATATGGAATTAAATAGGGGTGGCGGGGTCTCGCATGTCACGCTGCAAGTCCTATTCTGCGCTTACAAATGAACCGAAAATGCACCGTCTGCGTTCAATCGGCTCGAGCATTCAGTCAGCACGCAAGGGAGATAAATTTCTCTTCGAGTGCCGCATTGTGTCGCAATAAAAATGTCTTTTGACGGTCGTTTAAAGAAACGCAAAAATTAATAGGAAGCTCGCGCGTATTTCATCGGGCACAATTCGCACAACGCTGCGCGTTCTTCTAAATTACGTCTTACGCGATAACTCGTCGATTCTTCTTCTTATGCGATTGTTAGCTGTTGATGACGCGTGATCTTGCGCACGTAGTCGAAGCTTCGTGTTTCCCTTGCTTCCATCGGGCTGACTCTTTCCCCGGTTAGATCAAATCAAACTTGCTTCTACAACCTTGCTAATCGTAACCGGCTACCCTTCGAATAACGTCAATTCAATTAAATTCAACAGCTCCAAGTCAGAATATTCAAGTACAGATTATTATTCTCTCTCGTGTGCTCCGTTTTATGCTATGAAAATGTCATTTCGTCCTGCCGCGCTCGATTTCAATGGAAACTCGGCTCCTCGATCGATTTCAACGTCCTCGAATAGAAACGTGAAATATCCCGTGTTATCGTGCTACCGTGTACCACCAGGCAGCCGATATTCCGGAAGATTTTTCTTATCGGCGAGACAGCGTTACGGCGAGGTGGTCGTAGAAAACTGGAAACACGGGACTACGCCTACGTAGACTACCCGCTTCGGAGCGGTTCTCATTCACTTCCGGTCACGCGATTCGTGCTCTTAATTAATGAACATCGTGGTCATCGAGGACGATGAACGCTCAGAGACAGAGGTCGACCGGGTCGATATATTCCTCCGCGTCCACGTTTTTCTTCCTTCTGTTTCGTTCTTGATTTCAACCAGATGATAAGACTCGTTCACGAATGTGCCGTTATCTTGACGTCGCGGGATGCTTTATTTTCATGAGCGAAACCGGAAGCTTCGGGGTGCCTGGCTACCATTGTCATGAGCCACTGTTTATCCTTTGCGATACGTTTCTTATCTTATCCGCTAGTCCTTTACCTCTCGCTGTCAAGCGAGATAAGCTTGTTGCTCGTCTTAAATTCTCCCATTTTTTTTCCTCTACTGTTTCGATGTGATACGAATCTTCTGCTGTTAATTACCCTTTAACGAGTCTTCAGCAGCTGTAATCATTTCGTTTACAATCCTGATTACATTGTCGCCTTTTGTAGGCTGCGTGAACGCCTTCGCGACAGGTTGCGAAGCGAATTATCGTTTTCTCGGGGAAACGAGTTAATTTCCTTACACGTGTAAGAAATGAGGCGCCGCGCGAATATAGGGATCTTTTTTTTTTTTTTTTTTCACAAGTCGTAGTAGTTCGGTGTGGTTGCTACAGTAAAAATGGTTGAAAGCACAGAAAAAACGACAACCGCGAAACGCCAGGGCTTCCGGTGGAAATAATTTGCCGCGCGGTGTCTTAACCGGATTACCAAGATGATATCAGTAATTTTACCACGGTAATTAACGCTGCTTCCCGATAGAAGTACAAGGATTTGCAGCGGGTTTCTCCTTTCCGGTAGAGTCCGTGAGATAAAGGAGCAATTAATTACCGATCTCGTTAATCAAGGTACTGTTGACCTCTTCGATCCACCTGCCTGTTGATACACCAATCGACTGTAGCCGATTAATTACCGATCGATCCCACAATCAAACAGTTGCTATGCATTCTCTTTTCTTTCTCTTTTATCAAATTTTTCGCCTATTTTTTTCGCCAAATTTTCTGGATGAAATATGAAAGTAGTCTCGTTAAGAAAATTTGTTTCCTGCCTCTTCCACTTTTTTTTTCTCTATTGAACGGCGCGACATTTCCCTCCATTGACGCAGAAAATTTTTCGTCCTCGTAGTTTCTCCAGTAGTTTCTTCACCTTCGAGGCTGGCGTTACTCTTACAGTTTCGCCTTTGGTTCTAGCTCTTTCGTGAGAAGACCGAAAAACGAAAGCAGGGCGAATCCTACGCGACTGTTCAGACGTTCGGTCGATTTACATCTCGAACAGTTACATTCTCCTTTCTTCCGTCGGTCTTCTTATCTTCTCGCCGTGATCGCGCTTGCTCTTTACTTTTTCTCTTCAGGGTTTCTCTCTTCCTGTGCTACGCGTTGCGAAGCGTCGCAAATACCCATGACGATGGCACGAATTACGAAAGAACGTGCGATCGAATTTGCTCGGCAGTAAAATTCGCAGCTAGAGAGCCGGCATTTCTCGAAAGTTTGCTCATCGAGGCAGTTTGAACGAACATTAGAGAGAACCGTTTCGATTCGTTTTGGCGCAGGCCAGCGTGATCCAGTTGCCGGGCAATTAACTACGGTTACTTTCGTCAGCGTGGTTTTCCCTTCGAGCATGCGGTGCTGGCCGTCTTTGCTCGCTGTTTTTCTTCTTCCCTTTCTTCTTCGGTACACACGGGCCTTATTAGCCATTGTGAGCAGACACACAGCAGAGGAACGACGAACTCGCTTGACCTTATCCGCGGGGTTCAACGTTTTCCATATTATCAGAAACATCCTTTTCAGAATGTCTAAGCGGCAAATTAGCAGCGGTAAAGTGCTGGCCGCGTGAAACTTTGCCTCCGTTTCTCTTTTCTTCTGTACGCGTCTGTGGCGTTATTGTCACCGTTACGCGCGTTTTTCGTATCGTGGGAGGATGAGTTTATACGTCGGTGAGTCAGCCATCGAGCAGAGCGTCACTATTGTGCCGATCCCCAACGAAAGAAAAACCCCGGCGCTGATACGCTCATTGTTCGGAATTTAGAACTCTCGGTTGGCAAATCACACAGCCGATTCGCATCGCGATGAACTAACGGCGACTCTGCCCGCGTCTCTCCTCTCTGTTCATGGACACCGCGGGATCATGGTTTGAGGTTGAACTTTAATGAATTTCAATTGATTCGTCTTCTCCTCTCGTTTAGGAGAGCGCGCCGCGTGGCTCCGCTTAAGCACCGCGACGTGGATCGGGTTTACGATATGGACGTGACGCCGACGCTATTTTTTTCCCCTCAGATCTGCCATTTCTATGCAGTTTTAGTCCGGTATTTACGATACCTCGCGTTTATGACCAAGATAAGTCAGGATTCCGATCACAAACTTTGGAGAGATTTTTTTTTTTTTTTTTTTTTTTGGAAACGGTCGCGGATAGTTGCGAGTATTGAATATAGAATATGGCTCGCAAGAGAATTTAAATATTTGTAACATTTACCATGAGAGAGTTTAATGTATACATTGTAATATATAAATGCGTATAAAATGTTTTAAAGTTTTATTTAGCGTTGCGATTACATGATCGTCATGATTGCATTGGTCAACGTTGAAACCAGTTCGAAGATGTGTGCAGAAATTGCAAGATTTCAATGAATCCATTTCAAACGTAGTAATAAGTGTTAAAGATCGATTCACTAACTCAGGCTTAAATACATTTGTAATTTCTGCAATAAATATTGCACGATTTCTGTGTCTTTTTTCTGTTTCAAATTTTACCATATAGGTAATCCTGATGGTCTGTAAAGATTTTATATTACAACGCTACAATGAAATTTCAAAATGTATTGTATGCATTATATTATGTTTGTAACAATTCGCATAATTATATATTTATATGATATACCTATATAACATTAATATATTATATATACATGTATATAGTTATATTATATTGAATATATTAATATATATAATTGTATAATATATATTTAAATCTATTATGTATTATATTTATAAAAAATTTCTATGAGCATCAGAATATTCTAGGTACTTCTATTACTAAAGTATTATCTATGTTTTACCAATTATGTTTCTACTAATTATAAGTAAAAAAAAATTAAAAATATTAAAACCCTTTATATCCAAGATTTCCCAATATTGAAGTCGAAGGAATATCAACCGGAAAGAATAAAATCTTTTTTATTTGAAATTCAAGAAAATCAACTCCACTTAAATTTAACTAATTTCATACTGATCAGGAATAAATAATGAAGAAGATTATTCTACGTGCAAAAATAAATCAATTGTTATTTCTTGCAAATGAGACATTAAGAGGAAAAATTTTATTCTACGTATTTTCACAAGTAGAATGACATCTTATCGTTTGCTCACTCCTATGTCATGTAATTACATAAATTTAAAGATACTTAATAAAATTTCAATACTCTATTTCCTTGAAAACGGCTTTAAATTGAATGATTTTATTTATGTATAATTACCTCTTCGTCGGTTATATCTTCAATAATATAACTATATACATGGAATATCCTGTATATTGTATCGTTAATTACTAGTTTCATCGTTTCCGTTACTTCCCAGTGGTTTTTGCCAGAAATCGTCGAGTAAGCGTGATGTGGAAAAGAGAATGCATATGTGGCGGCCACAAATTTGCGTACTTTCCAGTGTTTCGAAAAATTGACGATATTTAAACTATTATAATTTCATAACAAGAAATCGTACAGCGACGAATCTGGACATGTTTGAAACTTTCATTCCGGATTCATTACTCACAAAAATGTTTTTACGTAATGGTAGTAAGTGGGAAAGTGAAGATATGATTTCCCCTCCAAAATGGCTGTAAACTCAAATTTTTCTCACGATTGAATCCACCTTGAATTTAAAGATTGAAGCCTCTTCTTTACAGTAGGCTTCTAAAATTTGCTGTATCTTTCCTTCTTGTTCAGTTTTGAATATTAGAATTTATTTATATAACGATAAAAAATCGCCGTATTTATGTCGTTTCTGGATATATTCAAAGTTTCAGAGGTTAACTTGGCGAGAAGAAATTGTACAGCAAGTTTTACAATAAGTTGCCGTATTGCAACAAAGGGAAAGCTCAGTCGTGAAAAAAAATTTTCAGTGTTTTGAGAAACGTTTGAGTTGTATGGTATTTTCGATGGTAAACAGAATTTCTTTACTTTCCCATTTATTACACCGATATTTTTGTAAATAAATCCAGATACGACGCTACGCGCTACATGATTTCTCGTTACGAAATATTATAAATATCAGTTTAAATATCGTCAATTGTTTGAAAACGTTGAAAATTTAGTGAGTTTCTAACCGCCGCGAAATATTGATCGTCTGCTCTTACGAGAGAAAACGAATCGTTAACGAGGACAGACATTTCCATTGCTCGATCTTTCGGACGACACCAAAGCAAGATCGTAAGTTTCGCAGCTGCGTCGACACGCGTTTCAAGCACCACCGAGTTTCCGCGCGATGTGCAACGGCAGCAGGGGAGAAATGGCAGCAGCAGAAGAAGAAAAGCGAAGCACGCGGTGTCACGCTGTTTTTCTTCTCTTGCTCTTTGTTTCTTCGTCATCGGTGGACGTGCATGTGTGGCCCCCATCCCGTCCAATTGACTTCGCGCAAACACCTTCTTTCCCTCCTCTTTTTACATGTCACTCTTCCATGCCCTTTTCCATTGGTGCAATTTTCAAAGGGACAAAGGTTTCCAACTCGTTCCAACATGCAAATTGCACAACTCCAGCTCTGTGAATTTTTTCGTCGAATTGACAGCGAAAGCACTTTCTCGAATGGTCTGTTTAATCTTGAAAGCTCTGTCCACCGTGGGGGGAGTATCGAGAAAATATTTCTCGCTAGGAACAATCGCGTATCACGTCTTTCTCGATCGTGTTTTCCTCTCTCGCTTTATTATTTTCTTTTTTTTTCTTTTGTCGTTTCTTTTATTCCCGTGTCTTTGACATGTTCAATCGTTGACGCGTGACACGCTCGTGATTTTCTTCGAATTATATAGCTTCATTTTCGACCACTCGCGTAGTCATGATTCCTTCGCTTTATCGGTCCACCTTATACCTTATGTCCATCTTGTATGTGTGTACGTGTGTTAGAAGGGATGTTCCATCACTGTCAATCGAAGGTTTGTTCGCACCAGAGATTATCTGACATCTCGGTGGATGATGCAGCAGCGGGTACATTGAGATCTCAAAATTCGAGGGACCGTAAAGATTATGAACGATTCAAGCCTAACATCCGTCTTTCCCCGTTTTTCCTTTTAAGCTTCGTTGTGCGGAGTTTGTAGGTGAACTTAACATCCAGTAGCAGATCGAAGGGCACGACTGCTTGACGTTAGTTAATCGCTAAGTAAAAAGAACCCCCTTTCAGTTTCGCATGAAAATAGCCGTGTGATTCGAACCGATACATCCGAACTTGGATCTTTGCTGTACAATATTCTATATCTAGCTCACGCGTGTTCACGTGTTGGAAACTTTGAAAAAGAACTCGGGGAAAGAAATGCGTTGCTTCACAACCACGACCGGAATCGGCGGAACGATAACTCCATCGGGGATAATCCTTCTGCTTGCGAGTAAAATTCATCCGTGAATTTCCAATTTCGTATGGGCTCACTGGCTTGGGCAAACATCAAATATTTACGGATGCCCATACGTACGAGCCGAAGCCCGATCGATATTAATTTAGTTGCAGCAGAACGAGAGGTGGTTGCCGCGACAAAATACCGATGAGTTTACTGGCCATTCAGAAACGGCACTTCCTGGCACACGGCTCTTCCGTGTTATCTCGTTTCTTGGTTTTCATTATCAGTTTCATCATCAACTATCTTGCAAATCAATGAAAACTGAATTGCTCTATAATTTCTTCTGACGATTGGTTAAAATTTGCAACGTAACGGTCGCGATACAATCAGTGAAAAGAAAGAATAACATTTCTTCGCTTGAGATTTTCGTTTACAAAAGACTCGAGTTTGAAAAGCCGTCGAGTATGTATGCATGAATTTGATTGACTAAGGGGATTGTTCTAGGTGCGAAAATAAGAGAAACAGTAGAATAAAATGTTTTTTTTTATCTAAGATTTTGCTTTCATGAAAATAGAGTTTAAATAATGTTTGGTTAAGAATTGTCTTGGTACGTGTGTACTTACCTTGATAAATTTTCAAATTTAATTTTCTCGAAAGTTTTTCTAAATTCAATTTTCTTGGAACGAGACCTTGAATGAAAGAAGTTATTCATTTTTCTCGACTTACTTTTGCATGTAAAAATCTGAAGATCATAAAGATACCATAAAATAAAATAACACGTGATATTACATCGTATTGCATTGTATATTATACTGTATTCAATGAAAAATTTTAAAGAAATGTGAAAGCTTCGCTCTTCAAGATCATGGTGAATTTAATTATGAAATAAATTCTTCATATTTTTATAAAGATATTTGAATTTGCAAAAATCTCTAGAAAAAAGCAGTCTTTATTTATCCTTTTCGAAATGATATAAAAATATTTTTGAAAGAAACGAACTTAGCATTATAGAAGTAGAGGATTCACGCTTTAATACTAAACGCACCACATCCAGACCGGTTTAAAAATTCAATTTAATGTTCATTGTTATTTCTTTCATTCATCTAATTTTATAACAATTCTTATATAATATATAATTTTTTTTCTTGTGGTCTAAAAGTTATTTTCTGCATTGTTTTCTACAGTAAATTGAGAGTTATCTGTATTTTTTTCGTAAAAATATGACTTTTATTTCATAACCGATCATTTAATTACGATAGGAATAGATGTACTAAAATTAAAATAGACTAAAGTAAGATTATTTCGCAATTTAAAATATCAACAATTTTTCACTAATTACGAGAATATTGCATCAAAATATTGGTATTTTAAATACAATTTATAACTCGACAATATATATAACTTTATAATCTCATAATATTCTAATAAAAAATTCATAAAAAAAGAAATCACCGAACAATCCATCTGGCCTCATTTTAAAGTGCAAAATCTCTACTTTTTCTTTCTTCCAACAGTATTTTTACATCATTTCAAACATGAAGCAAGAAAAGATACTTTCCCTCTTGTAAAACATTTTTGTGGACACTGAAAATTTTTTTTCACAACTAAATTCACCACAGTCTTGAAGATTAAAATCTTCCGTCTTTTTCTTTTTCATAAAATTACAAAAACTTAAGATATCGACAATTTCCATCAAATGTATAAATATTTCCTACTGTATATGTATAACGTATAATATGTATAAATATTTTCTATTATATACATGATATGTATAATATAATGGGAGTAATGATAATAGATGGCAAATGTCAAAAAAACGTAAGGAAGGAATAATCAACGCTTGTCGGATATATCGTGAAGCAGACACTGCCGCCACGTGTTCGACGTGCATCGACAAGGTTGTTGCGCGGCAACACCTGTCGGAAGGTGTCGTCGCGTCGCCCCCGACTATATGCAGCTACCTACCCCCGCGATATTCAACTCTCAAGCCGGTGTTCACGCATACTTTCTTCGTTCCATGGATGAGCAAATAATCAAGCGGCCGTAAGGTAAAAAAGGTGAACGGCGCGGAGATTCTCGCACGCTCGTCGTCGCGCGAGAGAAAGAGAACGATCGTGGTTGCGAGAATCGGTAAAGAGAAGAGAAGAAGAGGAAGAGAGAGAAAGAGAAAGAGAGAGAGAGAGAGAGAGAGAGAGGCGCAAAGTGCGTGAACGAGAGAGCAACGAAAGCGTAGAACCGTAGGCGAAGAGGGAACGAATCGAGAGAGCGAGAAAAGTGGTGGAACGATGAGAACAACGAGGAGGAGAGGCTCGTTGCGCGCCAGTGCAGAGGAACGGTGGAGTTAACTGGTGCGAGGGAGCAGGGTAGTCTGTCAGGGACGAAGAGGAAGAAGCAACCGGAGGGAGAGGGATAGGGAACAAAGTGCGTGAGCGAGAAGTGCGTGTGCAAGAAACACGGTAGCTTCTCATAGAGAAGAGACAGTCGCTGGTTCGCCGCAAGGCTGCTTGCATCGTGGAGGCGAAAGAAAACGGGTCCCACACCCTTCGCCGTCTTTCGACCTCCGTCGCGTACCGTCTCGCGTTCTCTTTGTCTTGACGTTGCTCCGTTTCTCACCGTTCGGCGATACGTCGTCGAGATACGATCGGTCGCGATCGATCGTCAGTGACGGACTGTCGTGATTTTGCGACGAAACGTGCCGATCGATTACGCGATACGTTTCACCGGGGCCAACATCGACAACTTACATTAGTGTGATTGCTAGTGTCTTGAAAGTGTTGTTGACTCGCAATCGATCGCATGTGAGTCGGTCGGTCGCAATCATCCAAGGTAAACGATACGAGTGATCACGCCTGATGGGAGCATTTTAATTGGAGCAGCGGCTCCATCTCGATCGTCGGAGATCGAGGAATTTCGGCGGTGACGTACAACGGGTGTTTGCGACAGGGTCAAGAGGGCCGGGTCAAGCGTCGATCGAAGTGCAATTAGACGACCGGCCGTAATAATTGCATCCGAGATGCATCGAAATGATCGTGGAACGCGCCTAACTAGCGTGGCGGGAAGGAACCGTTGAAAATTAATAGCGTTATGGTTAGCAGCGTGTATGTAGGTAGTCCAGCAGCTAGCTTCGAAGCAGCCAGAAGTTCGTGATTGGTGCAACCAGCTTCCATGTCTGTTCCGAAAATAATCGTCGTATTTTTACCGCCTCTTTATGCCCACTTCGGAGTCGCTGGAAGCCGCACAAAGTGGCGTTAATTTCGTGTGATGTTGAATACGGATGTTGTCACGCCTTCGCCGTTGCAACGAGAAGTGGTAATTGCTCGTTCGGTATATAAAAATCGTCATCCTCTCGTTGTCGTCATGCTTCTCGTTAGCGTTTCCACTTGCGTATCTTACGTTCGTTGGGAAACGTATTTTCACTCAAACGTCGGAGGTTCGATTTCCTTGTTGTCGTCGTTACCTAAGGGGTGGCAGTTTTTCTACGAAAAACGGTTTCCATGGCCTACTCGTGGCTGTCACGAAGTTTGCCGTTTGATTTTCGATAAATGCCGCTTCCTCGTGGCCTTATCGGAGCTTTCTGCCACGGCAAACTTTCGCCAGTGCGGCATCCAACTATTTGCTCGCGTTTCACCCGAGTACAATGCACGCCTCGTACGTATATGTGTGTGTGTGTGTGTGTGTGTGTGTGCGTGCGTACTATACGTTGGTCAACTGAAAACTCTTCACGACACGTAAGTTCGCCCTCGATGTCGTTGTTGTTGCACGCCATTCTCCGTCGGCTTTTCACACGGCGAAACAATCGGGGAGACACAAGTTCGAAGACCTCGATTGCTTTCGTCTGGTTCTTCCACGGATTTAACAACTACGTTTTCCTCGGAGGATTTCGAAGTTTCCCAAACTTTCGGTCGATCTTCGTTGGTTGTATATACGTGTGAGCGCGTAACGGGAATCCTAGGCACGGTCGGATGACGAGATCAATCGATGATTCGACCTCGGCTGCCGAACGGAACGGCTGCCAACCGAGCGTTTGACGCGCTTTTCGTTCCTTGCTTTGTTTTCTGCCACCTGTCACGCGTGGATAGAACGTGGAAACGCAAAGAGGACAAGTACGGCGACATAAATCGCCGGTTTAATCAAAACTCGACGTACGTATCTCACTCCATATCGGCTTTTATATCGATGCTTTATTATGCTCTTGCTCATCAGTCTCTCGGAACAATGATTCACGGAACACACAGTCAGGTAAAATGCCACGCAATCTGAATGGGACACGGGATCTTACTTCGCGGCGATAAACCCATCGACCACAATCCGATCAACGATTCCGCGTATTTTTAGTCTTTAATCGACTCAGCCGCCTTTGAGTTGCATCAGTTCACCGATTATTGACGTTTCACCGATGATTGAAGTCTATGGCCGAACGGGGGGGGGGGGAAACAGTGCTCGAGATATCCGATACTCGTCACCTCGCTTGTCTATTGAATCCGAAGCAATATCGAACTGTCGCCTCTCGTTTCGTTCTACTTTCACGCACTGCTATTTTTCTATTTCTTTCTTTTTCTTTTTTTTTTTTTTTTTTTTTTTTTACAATCAGCTTCGAGTCATCCACTCTCGTTCGAAGAGCCGAGCTCATCGTTCTTTGCCCCAATTAGAACGCCCACTTTACAGCGTACGTTTAATAACAATTCGAGTGAGATAATTCGCAACACTGTTTGCACCGGGAAGCGAGAGAACCGGCCAAGAATTCGCCGGACAAGTCATTTCCCGTTGACGAGCGTGCTGAGGCCGATCCGCTGATTGCCGGTGCCAGGTGAATGAATCCTCGCTCTCACGAGGATTCATTCGCATTCGCGTTCGCCTCTTTAGCCTGTCCATCGACCCTAACTAGCTATTTATATACACGAGCTTCTTGTCTCTGTGCCCGTTGCTTCTGCGTATCTATGCCGACGAGATACACGCGCGTGTTCACGCGCCGACCAGTTCGCCCGCCAGCTCGATCCTCTCTGTCCGCTCGCGGCCGTGCCCGACCAGTTATAAGCGGCGAGAGGGTATCGATACGTGCCCGTGCCGCAATACAAACACGCGAATATGTACGAACGCGCGATGCTCTCTGTTTTATTGCACGGTGCGCTAGTGCCAAGACCGAGATTTATACCCCGAGTGCGCGTGTTCGTACGTCATTGAAGTTTATTAGATCTTTGGTTCCACCTAACGAACGAAACCCGTTTTTCTTTCTTTTCTCGTCCCGGTGAATATGAATACAAGCTGCGTGGCTCGTTAAAAATTCGACTTGTACTCGTCGTAGAAGGGATTCGCAATTCTTTGAAACGAAAGTTGACGTAGCTAAGGTAGTGGTAAGGTAAGGTAGGTAGGAACAAGAAGGCCCCGTTTCGAGAATGTCGATTAGTCCTCCCGTCTCACTGAAAGGGGCGAGTCGAGTTTTAATGCCGAGCGCGATTGTTTTCTTTCTTCTCGAAGATGTTCAGCGTTTCCAGGTGATGCCTTCCGAAGGCGAACGCGCGGTTTCCTGTATGACACGTCGGTAATACTTGAACCGGCCACGCCTCTCTTCTTTGCTCGCGTTTTGCTGCTTTCCTTTTTCCGCGCGATTCTAAATCCGTAGCGAAAAGGAGCAACCGTGAACGGCACGGTCGGGTAACGGCAACGTTTCGTGCATAGTTGCCCGACGATGAGCGTGGAATCGCCGGCGATTAACGAGCCGAAAGGAAAAATATCCGGTGAAAACTCTTTTGTTTTCCGCGCGGGTAGAAACGGGCGCCCGACTCGACTCGAGTTCGCAGCTCGCGAAGCTAATAAGTCTAATAAATATAATAATAATAATAATAATAATAAGCTAATAAATCTGGAGCAAAAGCGAACGTCGCCTTCACCTCGCTTTTCAGAGAAGTCCTCGTGACTCGCAACGAATTGTTTCCACGCGACATTACGCGACATTTCTATCCTCTGCTGCCGTATTTGTCTGTCTCTCGTTGTCCTTCTTTTTCTCACCGACTCGGGGCGCGCTCACGAGGAAATGTCCCATCCGTTGAATCACCTGTCGATAACCGTCGTGAAAGGAAAAGGAGCGAGCGTACCGCCATGTTGGACCACCGTCGTCACTCGCCGAATATGCTCAGCGCATAATTATGAGGGCGCAGCTGCGAGATGGCACGTACACGTTTTTCAGAACCACCGCTACTACACATCACCTCGCGTATATATTCACTCGGACGCGGCCGTTCCCGCTACGTCGGGGGATCGGAAGTGCCGCGATAGGCCATCCTCCACGGCGCTTATTATGGCCACTGGGTATCGGTTTCTGCTGAGACAGTATTCGTAAAACGGCCTTTCGACCAGCCTCGTTGTGGAGAAAACGAACGAATGAAAATATTCCCAGAAAGGAGCATTTACACTTCTGTAAAGATAAAAGAACGGAGTAAGAACCTTGAACGAGTACGAAGACGCGTGTAATTAGGTGCTCCGCTTCCGACGGATGATCCCGTCTCTGGGTAATCCTCTTGCCTTCCACCGATCCGTTAATCGCTGGCCGACGCAACGCGTTCGACGATCGAACGTCGTGTAATTCGGTGCTCGTTTCGTTGAGCAGGGTAAAACAGAAATATATACGGCGGAATACGTGCGGGATATGGAGGCGATGCATGGAGAACGCGCGTGAAAGTAGCGATGCGTGAAGCCGATGTCGTTCATTTCCAACGAGACAGAACTGCATCGGAACGCTCCGATGCCCATTGTTCGCCTATCGTGCGCGCGCCTAGTTCGATGAACTTGGAGATACTTTTGTCCGTGGATCGTAACGCGCCGTGGTGAATCCATCGGTGTTTTATTTACGTTTCGGTTCGTTTCGTTCTGTGAAGTGGAAGGCACGCAGGAACAACGGGCCGCTTCTGCTCTTACGCGATACGCGAGCCGCATTTATCATCTGTGCTATCGAGCCGTGCGAAAAGGAGAGAACGTCGATATGAATTAACTCGTTGATTCACGAGAGCGCGGCCAGTTTCGTAATTTTCCTCCGCGTTTCCTTTCTCGTAAATTGTCGTATCTGTCGGTTCCTAGCGAGAACTGGTAAAATCACGACGTATCGACAAAAACCGAGGAAATTAATGAACCTGTGAGCGAGTTCGATTCGAACGCGTCCATCGGAGAAGCATTGACGAGAACCGCGTGAATTTTCTCAATATCCGCGATACGCGGACGCGGTAGTTCGTCTCCGTTAAAAAAAAAAAAAGAAATTTTGTAATAATTGCAAGAAAATTTGTTTACTTCGCGAAAAGAATTACCACTGTTGTTACGATCGCAACTTACGTCAAAAGTGAACGATATCGCAGCGGATGGACTCGGTCGCGCGCAATGTCAATTGGGACCGAAATATTCCGCGTAGCTCACGTTCACGCGGCTGTAATCTGTTTGTCCCGATACGTAATAATAAAACGAACCAGCCGACAGGAAAGACGTGGACGATAAGTGAATGATAAGGGATGACAGAGCGAGGAATCGGTTGCGGACCGGATAGCGCATACGTATATATACCGCGACGCGCGTACTCATGTGGTTTTGAAGTTCAAGACCGTGCATCGGTGTAATTACCGGTGAAATTCTTTGGTTCGGGGGAGAAAAAAAAATGTACTCGTCGAGAATTGATAAGACTCGACGGGACTGAGAAACATGCAAATGTTTGAATGAAATCATGGAGCATTATCACGATACGATGCGGTGTTTCGGGGGAAAACGTCTCACGGGAAAATCGTTTCTCTCCGTTGCCTTGCAGAATTCTTTTAGTCTCTCTCTCTCTCTCTCTCTCTCTCTCTCTCGTCAGTGCTTGCGGCAGCTGTCAGGAACGATGCCTGCGGACCAGCCGCCGATCGATAATTCAACATTCTCACGAGGCGAAATCCAAAGAGAAGAAAACGAATGGACATGGCAGTCAGGGGTTGGAGAGGGATCGTAGAGGGATGCATGGAAAACAGTGTGCTCTCTCGCCGCGTACTAATTTGCATCACAGATACATACACACATGCACACGCACACACAGAGCAGGAGAATCTCCTCGTTTTTCGACAGGGTGGCCACGTATCAACATCGGGGTATCTAATGGTGAACGAGGGGCGGAACTCGTCGAGGCTGGGGTGATAATGCTCTCGAACGATGCGCCGTCCTCGAACGAGCCTCCGCTTCGCCCGTTTCGGACGAAATTAAATATTTCATCTCGAGGATGAAACTCATCTGTGCCTTCCTCTTACGGGGGTGGAAGTTCGAAGATCGATCGCGGTCAACGGCCGACATCATTTTTCTCCGTGGTATTATTCCGAGTCGAAGTTGTCGTACAGGATGCTGGCGCGTCAAGATTACGTACGTGCCGAGAATTCTAGGATATCGAGATGGTATCGAAACCTACGAATTCTTCCTGTTGTCTGTCTCTGTTGTTCGCCTATTTACCGCCCTTTGTATAGAGGAGAGACTTTAATTTCCCGGGAATCGACCGAGCATACTATCGTCGTCGTCGTCGTTCCAAATAAGAGAAGAAAAAATAGCCATCGATAGCGATTCCTCTCCCTGTTGCGAGTGCTTATCGCACGCTCGAACGCGTCTCGCAACACGCAATTTCTGTTCTCGTTTCTCGGCCGATTGCTCCAAATACTAACTACACGCGCAAGTGTGATCTGAGCGTCTCTCGTGAGCGTCTGTGCTCGGTGATAACGCATCGATCGATAGATAAATCGAATTAGGCTCATACAGGCTCTACTCTATTGGTTCCATGGCTTCTCAATTTCCTCTTAATTGTCTCGTTTGAACTCGCCGGTATTGAAACCCTGGCACACACCGTTATTCCGATGGTATATCACATCATCGACGAAAAGCTGAACAGTTTCTAATTTCCAGAGTTCCAGGCAGGAAGAAGCCAGGAACTGGCGAAAGTTTCGCGAAACTTTCGGAACAAAAAGCCGATTCTCTCGAAACCCGGGACCCGGTTTCCCATCCCCTCGTCGAAAGTAACAATTATCAGAACTCGCGAGCTCTTTTGACTCGATTTTAAAACGACCAGCGGAAGATTACCGTGGCGTAATTATTTCGCTATTCTCTCGTCGCTTGAAAAAAGCGGGTAGCAACGGGCTTACGTTTACGAAAACGTCAACTTCATTCCATGTCCATATAACTTCGTTGCTTACCTTCCGCCGTGGATCGCCCTGACAGGCAAATCTCGTCGCAGGAATAATCAAGTTGTCTGCGAAAAGGATTAATTAAACCTCGGCGTTACATCGCGTTCACGCGATAATCTTACGCCGCATCGGATCGTTAAATTCTACCGAGGCCATGCCTGACGTAACTCGCGTTACTACAACACGTATCGATCCTGCAGGGTATCGTAACAGGTTGAGAGTAGCACACGTGGTCGAATAAACAACTTTCGTCGAATGACACAACTTTGCAACTTTTAGCTATTCTTCCGATATTCGCAGCCGTATCGGCGGCCGGAATCTCTAACGATATTCAATCAGATCAATATGTATGAACCGTGGTTCCGGTCACTTGAACGTCCCGACCGGACACACAGGTACGTGCAAATTTTCAAGAGGCTGCGGATAGGTCTCTGACCTAGGCGAACTGCAACGCGCACATCGGTCGCAGTGAATATTCCATTCGTAGTCGCAGGAAGTAGCGGGGAGGGTTATATATGCGCATAGGCTCAAACGGGGTTGCGGCTGTTCCGACCAGCGGTTGTCGAGGGTTGTTTAGCTATCAGGGACGAACTGAATCTCTCTGGCCACTCGATGCGGAGTCCGTGGTTCCGCGTTATCGTCGTCTCTCGTCGTGAAAATAATCACGCGTATTAACTCGTCGTTGCACGCGAGATGACCGGACGGTAGATTGTTTCCTCAGTCCTTTTTTGTAGACGCGCTCACGTACATAGCTGTGTAACGTTACAGCCTGGACAGGTTTAATATTTCCAAGGTTTAAAGGATTATTTCAGAAATGGAAACGTTTTACTCTCGAGCTTATGAGCAGGCTGTCCCCGACGATAACGTAAATTTCAAGGACGTGCGAACATCGTACGCGAGTAATAGAATTAACGCGTTAATTTCGTTGATTATGCTTGATCGCCCGTAGGATCGGCTGACGGTCGGTTGCGGTTACTCCAGTGTGTTTGACTCTCCGGAGGGATGTTGTCGAGCTTGTTCCTCGCTCAGGGACGCATTCTTACGCGAAAGAACCGTGTTTTCACGACGCGTCGAACTGCAACTTAATTCGAAATTAATTCGAACGAAATTAATAGCGACTGAGAAATTAATTTGGCAAGTGCTCGGCTCTTTTAGGTACGAACGAACATGTGGCTACCGCGTTGGCAAACGCCCGAAACGTTGGCAAACGTTACTGGATGTTTCGATGTCTCGAGCGGCTACCCAACGCTTCGCGTTTTTTGGATGTCTCCCGCTCGAAACTGATCCAAATAATCTGCGAACTAATCCATTTCCGCTCTTCTCCGAGTCTCCGTCCTCTGGCAATCCATCGCGATTGAAAAAAAGATACGAGACATCGCCTAGCCTGTCTACCACGTAAATATGTATCATGGCAAACAGTATACAACAGTACACAACAGTCAGCGTAGAAAGGAAGGGGGTGAGAGAATAGCAATATGGAGGAGAGAGGAGAGGAGAACTCGCAGGATCGGACGCGAACGTTCGCCCCTGAGCGGCGGTGTTGCGGGGGTTGCGAGCCGTGTCAGGATCGAGGGTAGGTAGCCGACGAACCGAGGGAGGCCGATAGATAGGGATGAAGGGAGAGAGGCTCAACGAGGGGCGAGTCGTGCCGGGGAGAGGACGCCGGGCGTCGCGGCGCAGGCTGCCGCACCCAGCAAAGCGCCTGCTCCCCTTGAACCGGCAAAACGTATACCTGACGCAACCGAGGAGACGACGAACGCGCGTCGTTCTCGCGACACACGCTGTTGCTAGGCGCTTGTTTCCGAGCCACGACTCCGCTTAACCGGGTATCCGTCCCGGTCTGTCCAAACGACGCCGTCCATCCGCCTGCGTTTCGCGGACTTCCGACACCGAACCGACAAGGTCACCACGCGTATCGCGTTCCACGGAATTTGCTAATACGAATACTCGGTGTTTTGCGACGCGACGCGGTACACCGACCTTTGCCCTTCGCGTCCTGCGCGTCCTCCTAGCATCCTGCGATCGCTTGCGCGGCTTCTACGTACCTTTTGTCGGAAGTTTTCGTCACAGTTGTGCGTGTGAACTTGAGTGAAATTTCGAGGAGTAACAACAAGGGAGAGTAACGAGGTGAGATAGGAACCGACGAAGGTAACCAGGTACTCGCCGAAGAGAGAAGTTGTTAAGCACGGTGTGGTGTGGAAAACACAGGGATCGTCGTGTCAGGATTCGCGGGTCGTATCGGCACGTACGCGGCAGGAAGTAGCCGAAGGTGAAGTACGGAACTAGTGGGTGGGTGACGAGGAGAGGAGGAAGATTTCGAAGCGCCGTGTCAAGGTTGCACGACCTTGATTCGGTCAGCGACACGAGCCACGGCTACGTTTCGCAAAATCGAGCGCACGCCGGAATTTATGCGCGGTGTCGCGTCGTCATTAGCCGCTTCGAATTTTCACAAGGAACCTCGCGTCCAATGATTGTTTTTCTTTTTTCTCTCCTCCCTCCCTCCCCCTTCCCCCCTCCCCCCTTCCCTAATTCAAATTTCTTCTAATCGCTTATAACTGGGCATCGACGAGCGAAATTTTACAAAATCGTCAGACGATAACCACGTCTCGGGAAACGGTTTTATTTCCCTGTCCAGGGAAACGTCCAGTTGCACGGTTCCAAGCGGGTGTAACGTTACATCGTCCCAGGGACGCCTTCTCTTCCGCGATGCTCTTTTAAGCCGGAAAATGCGCTCGAGAATATTTATGAACTATTACGAGGCCGTCCGTGATAAAATACGCCTCGCTCCCCCAGGCTGTTTCGTTTCCTTACGCTCGAACGTGGATTAATCTAATAGTCGTTCGATCCTGCAGGACCCCCTCTGGAATTCCATTAGCACGACCACTCTCTTATCTGTAAATACACATGTGCATCGAAGGGAAAGAAAGGCGATTTTCGCCAACGCGTTGAGAGATACGTTCTTCAGCATCGGCGAGAACGGTCGCCGGGAGTTCGCCGACTAATTACCGTACCAACGGGAATAACACTGCGGTAGTCGGCCCTGCGGAGACTGCAGACAGACGTGGGTGGTGTCCATCTTGAAATAGATTGCATACCTTACCGGGAGTCGTGCGAGCTTTTTCACGAATTGAACCTCTCTCTCCGTCCGTTCGCCGTACAGTCCAACGTAAATATTCGTTTCTCCAAATTTATTCGTTGCTTCTCCGTGTATGAGCCATTTATTTCGAAAGCAGTGAGCACAAGTCACTTTGTTCTCAAATCGGGAAACTGGAAGGGTGCCTAGAAAAATTGATGCCAACTTTCGAGAAGATTTACTTCCATTTCTTGCCTCTTATTATTATTTTTATTTATATTTTTTCTTATCTTTTTTTTTCTCTCCGGTCCTTTATTTCGAAATAAACGTCTCGCGTGTATCTTCATTTGATTTCTCCACTTATTCTCCACGATGTGAATTCAAATTTCTTAAACTCATGATCCATTCATTTCTTCGATTCGTCTTCTCTATCTCGACGTCGTTTCCCGATTGAAATGAGATGTTAAGTTTCGAGAAACTCTGGAAAATGGAGTTACCGTAGTTTCGCGGGACGATCAATCGGTGGATTAGAGCCAACACTTCCTTGTTTGCGTTCCGTGTTTTTTTTTTTTTTTCGGCGGAATTTACGCGACAGGACTGTATGGTCACCGCGGCCAAGCTTAGGCGGTGCCTCTGCCTTTGGGATAGGTTAGGTTCGTCCTCGTGAATGTACGCGAGATCCCTATCTGTTTTGGAAGTTGCTCGCAAATCGGGCAACCGATTGGAGTTCCCGACTATCGGCAAGACGAGGCAACGGTTCAGATAAGAAGAACGTCCATTAAGTCGGCTTTTCCGCTTCAGCCGGCGCAGTGGGGAAAAACTCGGGGAAAGAGTTCATTTGGAGGCAACTATCTTGCGCGCGGATAATTGTTTTCAAATCGGGTCGATGATTGTTCGCAGTTGCTAGGCAACAATCGGGAGAAGAATCGTTCGGCGACGAGCAAACCTGAAATCCGTCGAAGCCGTGGATGATATACGAGTAAGATCTCTTAATCGAAGAGAGAGAATAAACGTGATAAAGTTTCTGCTACATAGCCGGTGCGTGTATTTCCGGTAAACGATATCAATTCGAAACGCGACGATGCAACGAACGCGCCAGAAAATGGGAGAAACATCGCCTGTGAATGAGAAAGCAGCATCGCGATTCTATTGAATCCCTCGCTCTAAATCCTGCCGACGTCGGGATCGACCGTCGTTTCTCTCCTCGAGAATTTGTTTTCCTCCACCCTTTCGACTCAACTCGCTCGATAAAATCGCGGATGTCGTTGCGATAGCGAAAGAAGCAACAGTGAAAGAAGAAAAGCCGAGACTTCCGTCCTGAAGATTTGTTTCCGCGATGGAGTGTTCTTCGCCTCGCCGCACCGATGAAAATAGTGACTAGTGGTGGGTGGTGATCAGTGACCCACCGTTTCGAATGAAGTGGTTTTAGGATGATGGTGGAGCGCGTCGAGGACCATCTCTTCATGTATCGACGTCCCGTTTACCGGGTCTTCCAGTACCTCGAAACCACCGAGTAAGTACCACGACGAGGAAGCGGTCTCCCGTGACGCCGGGACCAAATGTTTACACTTGTGTTACCCGTTTTATTGTAACGTGTGATCGTGTTTTGAATCCGTCTTCGACGAGACGACGAAAACTTTGTACATCGGTTTTTTTTTTTTTTTTTTTTTTGTGGAGAGGAAAGGAGGGAGAGATAGAAATGGCAACGAAAGATGCGCGGGCAACGATAAAATCGTATTTTATCTGGTATGGAAACGAATCGAATCGAATTTCCATTGAAAAGCTTGCCTGGGGGGTTCGGAATAGTTCTGGCTCGTTTCTGCTTAGGGTATCCAGCTGTTCAGAATCTTCAGAACCACGAAACAGGCGTTTAAACAAAGGGGTTGGCTCGTTTGAAGAGAAGCCAATGGCAATTTGCGTGGATAAAGCCTTTGAGAGTCTCTCTTCTTCCAATTTATGAATGGAGGGAAATGCCGCGAGGAAGGTTCAAGTAGGAATGAAGAAGATAGAGGAGGAACGAAAGCAGTTTCGCGTGAAAACATTTTTCTTCTTCTTCTTTTTTTTTTTTATTTTTTTTTTTTCTTCGTAGACCGCGTTGCATCGATGGGAACGGGTAACCATGGTGAGATCGCCGTCATCGACCAAAGTAACCGTTTCTAATTGGCGCTATTAACCAAGCTTCAACAGCGCCGGTGCGCCGCTTCTATCGTCTTGCAGTCGCAAACTTTCGGATTCTTCCAAGACTAAATTATCTCTGCTGCCCACGCATACTGGCCAACATGACAAAAGAATCGTATCACGTCGTTTTATCGACGCTTTTGCGTCTCTGTTTTCTTTTGTCGTTCGATAATAACCATCTTTTCGCCGCGTGTTTCCTACGATTAACAGTCTTCCGGCGGGTTATTTGAAATGACAGTTGCCTGCATGAAATATGTGTTATTCATCGAAACTCGTCATTATAGAAGTTTTATAAATAATCGTGCAATTTCATTATTACAAGAATCGAACAATATGACCGATTTCAGACTTTCGTTATTTTACAAGTGCTTTTAAAAATACGAATATACTTCGAACAGAATTAATATTAATTTCTGTTTGGACAGAAACATAATCTATTTATTTCAACGTCGTTTATTTTAATGTCATTTAAATTATGGTGACTTGTACGTAGAATATTTTGATACTGTTCTAGTCTGTTTTTGTTCACCAACCAAAGGCAGCAAGTATATATGTGACGTTCGCCGTAAAAATGTTAACTTCATAACTGGGTGAGATGAAATTTTTCGTCGTGTCAAGAAAACAGTTCTATTGAGTACGATTGTTCGATGTGACGTTTCTAAAAATATCATGTACAAGGCGTAAAGTAAAAAAAAAAAAAGCTTATAGAATAGTATTTAACTTTAGAATCGCTTGTTTTCAATGTCAATCCGAAAAGCGTAGTTCTTGTATACACATTGTTTCTCTATTCGCTGCGCCATAGTAATCATTTGAAATACGAGTTGATTCGTGACAATGAAAATGACTGGAAAGAATATACGTCCAGTAATAGTGATAATGATTATATGATTCCATCGAGCAATAAACTATACTTACTTTGATAGGTTCATTTGGCCGATTGAGTTTCGTCACTGATTTCAATAAGCTTGAAACATGATTAAATTTTTTTTTTTTTTGTTCTTACACACGTAACAGCCACTTGACCTTAGTTTCAGAGATATTCGCAAAAATATTTTTCAAGGATTTGACGTAAGGAAATCGGAATTTAAATTCTAATTTATTAAGAATATTTCCGATCAGCAAAAACTGACACAAATCAATAATAAAAAAAAAAAGAAAATCTTTGTAAAGAAGAATTATCGGTATTGATTTGGTGAAAGCCGGATGACAATATTACGTACAACACTTTGCAGTATGTCGCAAAAATAAGTGATAATTACTGAAAAGAATCGTCGATGGAACCGATGAAAGAAAATAAGACAGAAACATAAGTTAAACTTAATGCAGCTAAAGTAGATATCTCGAAAATGAAAGCAATTAAAGGAAAAAAAATCACTCGGTTACCCTGATAACAAAATTCAAGGTCATTAAAATCAGTGAAGTGAATTATTCTCGGTAATTATCGGCCAACTTAGCAAGCCTTAAATTAAAAATACTTTTATATCGACTTTTTTTCGACAAAGTATGATAACAGTACATAATAACATATAATAATAATTAATGTACAAGGTGATCTAATAAGAATTGAATACGTTGTCTTTGGAGATATAAAAAAATTTTATTCAACAAAAATCGTGCAATATAGAAAGGGCTATAATATATTAATAACAATGTTTTTGTAGTTGATAGAGTTTCAGAGATTTCAAGATCGGCACATCCACTTTTTTCAGGGATTACACTATGGGCACAAAGTATATTATGGACATCGTGTGCAAATAATTATCTGTTCCAAACATAATAGAAAACTCCGTTTATCTAAACCAAAAATTTCACTCAATATCCGGTGTATGAGTTCTTACTAGTCGAATCCATTTTTCTAAATCTAATATTTCTGTTATGTGAACTTCATTTGTATAAACTATTTGTCCGCCGACGAGTTTATATAATCAAAATTCTACCGTACACCACAGCAGATAAATAAACATTTATCCTTTGAAAGGTTGAAGCGATACTTGTCGCGGGCCATTCTTCTCTTTCTTCGATCATGCAGAGATCTTGCAAGAAGCTTCATGCCCGATCAAATTGCAGTAGAAAATTCACCTCGCGGGATAGTTAGAAAGAAGTCACGTGATCTGGGAAATGAGAAAAGTTTGACCAGGATTCCAGTCAGAACGTCGTTGATCAGACCGTAGCTAAGAAGTTTCGGAAGACGTCTGCGACGCTTTTCGCAAGTGCTCTCACTGCTGTCTGAATCTACTTTTGTTAGTTTCGAATCGCGTTCGTTTGCTGCGGAAGCTAATTAAACATCGATATCCACTGCGAAAGTAATTCCTTCGATCCACCGGAATGATCAACATTTCTTCACGGAGAAAGTTACACTGGATTTTCGATACTGTCCTGAATAATACGAATAAAAACGAAATTCAAGTCGCACTGTATCGGACAAATATACTATTGCGGGCAAGAAGTATCTCAGTGACAAAAATTGATTATATTTATTAAAAAAAGCAATCCCTTATGTATTGCAATTATTGCAAGACTGTTTATAATATTTCTTTTTAATAATTATTTATTACTCTCTTGATAGTTTTCATTGAGAAGAAATATTAAACTTGTGTTACGTATTTTTTATACCATAGAACAGTATTTGTTTTTGCTCGAAAAAGGGCCTGTAACTTTTCTTACATTCAATGATACAATTCTATATCTAAGTCTAATCTCTTGCATATCTTTTATTTACTTTTCTTAATAATTATTTGCCACTGATCAACAAGTATTAGTCGTATGTTACAAGCTAAAAAAAAAAAAAAAGCAAAGTCACAAAGCTAAATGTATAGGTGACACGAAGAAAGAAAGAAGGAAATAGCATCGTGACGAAGCGAATATTTAAGCATTAAAATAAATGTGAATCTCGAAAAAAATTTTTTCGTTGCTCATGTAGGATCAGTCCCGGGATATTTCATAGTGGCACGAACGAACGTTTCATTGTCCGAGAGCTCGTTTGAAAAACGAGTCAACTTTTCCGTGCGGTCGAGGTTCAACGAGCCTTTAAGCCTGGAGTGTCGTAATTTTAGAATCTAGAAGGACCACCGTCGTTCTGACTGGCTTAGCAGGACTTACGGGTAGCGAGTTTTCGTGGCGAAACGTCAGTCTTTGATTTTACGACTTGTGTACCTAGACTGGTCGTCGAATCAGTCTGAAATCAATCGTCACCGTTCTAACAAATCGTCAATCGTGTCTAGCAGACATAACCACGCGTTTCTCGAAAGCAAAGGAGGAACATAAAATTGACATAAAAATTTCTCATCGACTCGAGCAAAGAGCAAAAGACTGCCACAGTGATATTTCACAGCAAGTGTCCGTGTCCGTGTCCATTCCTTCTGCCTGACATTCTGCGATTTCTCACTAGTTTGGAGTTTCTCGCTCACGTTCATGCATATTCTCCCCCCTCCCCCGGAATATGTACCGTGGACGATGTCCATTCTGCTATGAATTAATGATCACCAACGGTTTAACCATTATCTCCGAAATTATTCCTACCGATTACCTTGCTACCGTAAAAACGTTCTCAGACGTTTCCTTCCGGTTCCAGTTACTTCCGCGGATGATAGCTATCCACAGGTCGATGGGTAAATAATCTATCGCTTTTCAGAGGTTATTCCTTCGCCAATATTCTCTTCCTCGCCGTACATTCGCTTCGCCGTAATGAAATTCGAACTTGGAACGATTCCCTTTAACCCTATAAACAAGGTGACAGAGGAAAATTCAATTCCTCGAGGAAAATAAACGCGAAGATAGCAACGAATAAACTGCAGCAGTGAAAAGGGAAAATGGCGCGAATGTGCGTCGAATAAAAAAGAGAGGAAGGGAAAGATGGTGTGTTCTACAGGTTACAGAATGTGGAAATGTACCACGTATGTGTTTGCCAACTGTATACGTATACGGGGATCGTACCGAAGTCGCAATGCAGATGCAACTCGTATCCCATCTGCTTGACTATGCACTGTTGTCGTGCATTAGGGCTATAATATAATATCGTTTCATCTAGAATAGAATCATCGATCTGATAGAGATGCTGCGCATATTATAAATTCCACGTACTAAATTAGATTCCACGTGTTAAATTAGCGTACGGAATAAATGCATCCGGATTTCAGAAAACTGCTGTATTCTTCCGCCTTGATGAAACACTTTGACGATAAAGACCCTCACACCGTTAAAGTGTTGACCCTTGTGAAGTTGTATACGTTGAAACGATCGAATACACGCCGTGGATGATTTATTCCTGCAAACTATTGTTTAACATCCTCTATCCTTCGCCTAAATGCCATTAAACACCGCTCGCTCGTTGTCCCGTAGAGAACCTTTCACGCCGCGGCCTGATCGCGTTGCGAGACCTGCCCGATATTGCCGACGCTTTGCAATCCTCGTCTTGGACGCGATTTACGCGTTTCCTTGTAGCTTGTCATGTTGTCATGATTTCCTCTCTTTCTCATCCCGGTGGAATACGTGGGCACGTATCGAGACTCTGAGAAACAAGGTTAATTTGCATAAGACCGCCGCGTCATCCTCTCTCTTTCGTTCCGGGGAAGATCGAAGACACCCCTTAACCTTGAAAGTCGATTAGACGGAAATAAAAAAGGAAGGGGAAAAAAAGAAAACAAGAGACGAGATCTCGGTGAAGGTTCGACGAAGGTGGAAATATCGAACGATCGGCGTCTCCAGGCAGTCTGTTGACGCGATCGCGCGCCGACCTGGAACAGCCGATCACCCTGTTTATTTGCGCCGCAGGAATTGCGCTAGCGACGCGATTTTTCATCGGCGTCCCACGCGTTAATGCCGCGCGAAACACGGACGTAGGAGAGAAGGAACGGCTCGATAGGGAAAGAGAGGAGAAAAGAGAGAGAGAGAGAACGGACAGGTTGTCTGTTCAACTCGTCGATCAGTTTCTATCCGACGTCGAGGCGGCGTGTACACGTACAACGCAAAGACGTATCCACGACGGGTTTCGAAGGGTGGGCTTTCCGGTCGGTTTTCGAAGTGTGTGAAGAGAAAAAAAAAAAGAAAAGGCGAGGACTGAGAATAATCGAGCTTCGTTCTTTCACGGTGGACAATTTTTCGACGCTCCATGTTCGAATTGAAAGTCGTGACGGCGCTGCTCGATGTACGCCGAGTTTCCCGTCGGGGTTGAAAAATTGGCGAGGGCCTACCAGGCAGACCAACGACTCCGGGACGTTGAACCAGCTAGCGGGAAATTAAAATCGTACGCGATGTCTGGCTCCTCGCCCCCTCCATCCCGGTGCCACGGTTGTATTTCGAGACGCGGAGACCATGCAGTCTGCCCCGACCAGATGTAATTCAATTTCGTGAAACGAGAGCCGATGCGATCGTTTCGACACAGTTCCTCCGCGTCTCGATTCGCTGGCGTCGATCACGAGGATCAAGTGGACACCGAGATTCCAACCAACCGATCTCTCGGAAGCATCGAGTTACCATCGAACGAACGAAGGACTTTGAGACAGAGAGAGACTATGACGAGAAGACGACCGGATCGAGCAGAGATCGCCAGGATATTGGTAAAACGAAACACGGTATTATCCAAGAAGTTTCAACCAAGCCAACTGCAACAATCGCTTGCTACTCGATGACGCGTTAGTCGACAGACATTCCACAAAGGTGTCGCATCGACCGATGATATATTTTCCTCGATAATTGTTCGATGAATTGTACGTGATTGATCGAGAGATACCGGAAGGATAATGCTGGAGCTGATAGAACGAAAGGCCAGCGGGATCTCTTGGCCAAGTTACCGCCGCGGCCGAAACCTGGAATCCTTGGGCAAAGATCCGAGGAGGGTGTTCTTCCTCCGACGAGATAGAGCGTGTCCTCGAGAGAAACGATGGAGAAGAGAGAACGGTGGTTTGCTGTGCTCGCTGGGGCAGCTGGGATGCAGCGAGTCCTACACCCCCGACACACTGGGCACGTGGAAATTTCACAGGGTGTCTCGTCCGAGGTAAACCTTAGAAAGAAGAGTCGAGCGTTACTCGAGAGAAGAAACCTTAGAAGAAACGAGTTGGAGAGAACAGTAGGAAGGAACGCCTTGCGAAGAAAAAGTGCATCATCGAGAGTTTTGCTCGTTCCTTCCTCGTCGAAATTTCGTCTTCCGCGATAATTAAGATTCCTTCGTGCAAACGGGAGCCGCCACCGTTATGAGTCGTCTTGTTTCCGTGAAGCAGTTTCCTTAGCGACGAGATCGAACGCGACGATTTGTATTCGCTCTCGCGTTCTCCCGTGGCAACGTGTATGTTTCGCGGCTCGTAGCGAGCGGCCGAGGCACGCGAACCTCGTTACGGCTGTGACGATGCAAAAGCGCAATAGAGAAAGTAATAGTGAAAGGTAAAGTGCGTGGGCGACAGTCGCAGGTGCGTGGTGGTCTGCTTGCGCCGATTTGAGTCGCTCCACGTCGGGTCAGGGACGCACTTCGCGTATTCTCTCTCTCTCTCTCTCTCTTTCTATCTCTGTCTCTCCCTTCCTCTGTTGCATTTTCCTCCCTTTTTTCTATAAACTACCCTTTGCAACGAGAAACTTTCTTAACTCCCTCTCGGCGGGATATTTGAAATGAAACAGTTGCCTGTAAGAAATGTGTATCATTTATTGGAACTATCGTCGTAGAAATTTCGTAATGATTTATTTATTTTAACACTGTAACAATTGGGCCCATCGATATGACTGACTTCACAGTGCTTAAAAGATACGGTCAAAATTAATGTTGCTTTCTGTTTGAACAGAAGCATCATTGTATAAATCTGTTCATTGCAGTGGTCGTCTAAATTATTTAAATGATTTATATGTAGAATATTTTGACACGGTCATTCCAGTGTTCACTGATATTTCTATTTATTAATATTTTTGTTTAACCAATGAAAGCATATATATATATGTGTGTGTGTGTGTAACACCCAGTGTAAATGTATTAATAGCGGTCGTCGCTGTCCTTCCCCGATTTCTAGGCGTGACACGTCGTTCTAAAAAGCAAGAATGTTCTTCAAACGGTGATCGATCAATTCGGTGAAACAATTCTCCTCTTAGAACGGAAAAAAGATACCTTTCGCGAAACATAAAATTATTTCAAGCATAATTACCTCTGCTTCTCGTAAAAAGCGACTCGCCGATTTAGTGGCTATTTCATCACTTACCTCCGACCTCGTGACATTCAGCAGCAAACAATAATAAAGTCGCGCTTTGTAACCAACGGGTCGGAAGTTATTTAATATGTTGCGCACAATTGAATTAATTCGCTCGATTTGGCAAAGCCGCGGAAACGCGGGCAGGGGGGAGGGGGGGGGGACGAAATGAATATTCATCGCATGGAATATATATATATATATATATAAAACGAAGGAAAATTCGCCTCTAGCCTTACCGATCGTCCCTCGATTATGTCCCGATTCCCCGCAGAAAGATTCTCCCGGCCGATATATGTATATATATATATCACGGCGGCATTTAACAATTACACCGGTTGCGCAACGCGCTCCGTTCGTTGTTACGTTGCTCTAAAGTGCAACGATCATTGAAAGGCTCGCTCGCGCCGACGATCGTTCGCCGATCGGCCCGCGCCTGGGTTTCCGTAAATACGAGGCGCACGAACCGCACCGCGGCCTCTGTAACGAATAATTAATTCGCGCTTTACCGACCAACGAACAGCTGTCGCAGTTAATGAATCCCCTTTCGCTTCTATTCTTCTCGATAGAAATTCACCGTTACTTAATTTAATTACTTCGATCGAGCGAGTTAATTCAATTAGCCATTTAGACAAGAGCAAGAGACAGGTGCAATCCTCGCGTACGAAGAGCGTTATCGTTGTATACGTGCTTCTAATCCTATTTTCTAGCTACCACCATTTTCTCAAACTTCTTAACTGGAACGACCCGGTTACCGATCCCGGAGCGATCCTTTACGCGATTCAGCGTGCCAGCCGAATAGTTGGTGGTTCTCGGTCTAAGTGCTTCGTCCCTGACCGACGGCATTCCTTAGCCGGACGACGCTCGGTAATATACATTTGCATTAATAGCAGCAACGCGAAACACACGAGCTCCGGCTCAGCTGAAACCACTCGGCGAGCCGCTTTCGCGCGTTCGCTTTTTCACGGAGGGCCCGGCGAATTCGTCGCGAGCCTCCGACGAAGATTTCACGTTCTACGAACGCGCAAAGGAATTACGTCACCGATGTAAGCCAGAGACGCGAGAAGCCAATAGATAATAGAAAATTGAAACTTGTTCTCGCGTTGAGTTAGGCGCGCACCGGCGGTATATAAAAACCTGAAACTAGCACGCTGAAAGCTGGAAAATTGATTTTTTAATCGATCCCGATAAAATTTAACCGTTTGTAAATACGCGGCCCCTCTCGGGCGATCCAGTTTCGGGCCAGTTT
Organism: Tetragonula carbonaria; assembly: GCA_032399595.1. Taxonomy (NCBI): domain Eukaryota; kingdom Metazoa; phylum Arthropoda; class Insecta; order Hymenoptera; family Apidae; genus Tetragonula; species Tetragonula carbonaria. The sequence goes on from JAUCRC010000007.1 coordinate 11,583,389, forward strand.
TCGTAGAATTCTCACCGGCACGTTACTCTTTCATCCGGTCGTTCAATAGCCACGTAACTCGGTGACTGAATGATAACCAAGTGAAATCATCTTAATAACGCGAGAACGTCGTGCATGAACGTCTGTGTACGATCGTGTCGGCTCTTGCGAAACAACACAGGTCTCGGCGTGAATTCGAAGTTCTTTCAGAACATTCTCACGGGGGGGAGAATGTTCGCGTTAAGCTGCTCGGTCCGCTTGAAAAGAGTCGCCGGAACTCCGGTTTCAGAATCGAGACCGGAGACTTCCGTCAATGCCCTGCCTCTCCTCCCCTTTCCTCTCCTCTCCACTACAAATGCACACGTTCCAAGCAGTCTGAATCGGTAACTATGTAAGTGCAACGCGCGTGCAAACGCGTCCTAAAAAGGGGTTGGTATCAAACTCGGACGGTTGAATGGGGACGCGGTTGCGTACAAACACGTGGCAGAGCTCCTCTTTTCAAAAGGCTCCCATCGTCGTTCACGCTACGCGAATTTCCCATCGCGGCCAACGTTCGGCTAAATCTAACCGCGCTGTCGTCTTTGATCCAAGCGGAGGGTTAACTCGTCCCTCTGTCCGTGGTTGTTCCTTTGCATGGGAAAAAATTTCAGAAAAAAACCCACACCGAGTTTCACGCGGATTCTTCGTGTATATTTTAGAAAATATCCGGGATAAGCTATTTTGTTAAAATGCCTACCTACGATTTGTAATTCAGACAAGGTGGTGTCATTCGTGAAATTTCTTCCCAGAAAAAAACGGTGATTGTACGGTGATTCGCCAGCCATCGATATATATCCGGAAATTATCGTGCAAATTTTAATCAGCGCTGATAAGAGCTGTCGTCAACGTGTCTAATCGTTCGGACATTCCCGAGTGATTCGGATATTCGGATATAAGCATGAAGCTGTAGTAAAACAGAATGATGACCAGTGACCGGTATCGTCGGTGTTCTGCTTTTGTAATATCGAAAAATACCAAAATGATTTTCGACTGTGCGCGGTAGAAACAAGTTGGGACGATTACTCGACGAACGAAGTCGTAATTATTCGATCACATTCGCACGGAAAATCGTTGCCGGAGAAGCGTCGAGAAACGTTTGCACTGTGGCGTAACAACTATGCCATGGACTTTTAATTGAAGTAGAGACTTTAATAATAAAAAAGCGAGGAAGAGGGGACTGTGGCAATTTTAAAAGTTCTCCGTAATTGAACGTTCCAGCAGGGAGTTTCGCACGATGTTTAAAGTACAAGTTTCTTTGCTTGTTGCGTATTATCCATGCCTCGTCGACAAGGAAACTCACGTCGGGAAAAGGTTTCAAAAGAAATTCTTTCCTCTATGGTTCGATGAATAATTAATCGTCTCGACCCGAAGCTTGCACGTTAGTTGACTAGTGCGAGCCGAGATTTCACGAGATAATGCATAATTGACGTGGGCCATTGCCGCTTCGTCGACTAAGCCGGCTCTTTTCTTCTTTTTTTTTTTTTTTTTTTTACCAGACCCTTTTTTTATTCTTTTTTCTCTTTCGTGCAGCCATGAGGGGATGAGCACTGGCGTAGGAGGAGATGGAGCTGGTGGAGGCGGCGGCGTGCAGGGAAGCGGCGGCGGAAGAAACACGCCGCCCCATGGATCGCCCACCCCCATGGATAAAGCGACTCTAAAGGTCCATCTACCTAACGGTAAATTTCTACGCCGACACTACCTCCAGCAAAGTGCCGCTCGAAATAATTAGGGGGCCGTTTCGGTAAAATTTATTGTATATTCAGAAGGAAAGAAAACGGAGGAGGGTTCTTTTCCCCGTAAAAGGAACACGAAATTGCCTCAAATATCGCTATTCGTATATCGCCATTCGTGTTTTCTTTTTCGCGATGAAAATTATCATTGGACTTCTTCTAGGTGGTTTCAACGTTGTTAAATTCGGTGACGCGATCGACGTGAGGGGTATCATCTCTTTGGTAACTAGTCGACTAGCAGTCGGCACCAGGCATTATAGAAACCTGTACGCCATGAGACTGCATCACCCTGGATCGGGGGAGAGCTATTGGCTACATCAAGACACAACCATGTATCAGGTACCTGCGGCATCTGTCTCTTTTAAACGAATTTATTTCTATTATTGTCGTTGTTGTTATTACGAATAGTAGATTTGAGAAATAAAGTTCGTTATCGCCAGGTTCAAGAAAAATATGAAAAGAAACATCCTCACTGCGAATGGAGGTACGAATTGAGGGTACGATATTTGCCGCAAAATCTGAACGACCTGTACGAGAAGGATAAAGTGACCTTCTTCTACTACTACGACCAGGTATTTACTTCTGAAAACTCAATTTCACAAACAAATCGAACAAGATTTAATATACACCTTTATCCTTGTAGGTCCGAAACGATTATCTCTGCGCGAATCACGCGGCTCTCGATCAAGACGTGGCGGTGCAGCTATGTTGCCTTGAGATTCGCTACTTCTTCAAAGACATGCCACAGATCGCCCTCGACAAGAAGAGCAATCTCGAGTACCTAGAAAGAGAGGTGAGGCACGTTGTTCCTACGAAAGTTGCTGGTTTCTTCGCGAGTTTCCCAGTAAGAACTTCGCGTTTCATTCGCAGGTCGGCCTGCACAAGTTCTTGCCGCGATCCGTGTTAAATGGAATGAAACCAAAGGCACTACGCAAGTTAATACAACAGCACTTCAAAAAGGTTGCCGCATTGTCTGAGCTGGAATGTATGTTCAAGTTCTTCGATCTTTTACGCGCCCATTACAGATTCGATCAAGAGAGATTTATATGCGCTTTGGGGGTGAGTTACTTTTGCTCTCTCTCTCTCTCTCTCTCTATGTATTAATTTCTATGTAGTTTTCATATAAAATTATTCCTTTCTTGTCTTCGTTCTGCGTTACAGTCAAGCTGGTCTATACCTGTAGAACTAGTCATTGGACCAGATTTGGGTATATCTCACATGGCACACAGAGGAGGAACGGTGGTAAATATCTGATTGATGCGTCAATTAAATTCGTCAAAGATGTTACGATATTTTATTGGCAACATTAAATCTTCCATAGCCAATGAGAATGGCCGAGTTCTCTCAAATACAGTCTATACAAACACTGGTATCAGACTGTAAGGAACACGCAAAAGCGTGTATTAAATTAAGAGTAGCTGGGGCGGCGGAAACGCTTAGTATAACTTGCTCGAGCCTAGACCAAGCAGAGAGTCTGGCGGATTTAATCGACGGGTACTGTAGGCTAGTTACTGGAAGCAATACCTCGTTATGGAACAGGAAAGGTACGGCAATGTTTATATAAAATTTGTTAACCAGCCGTAAAGACTGGCATGCTGCAAAGAAATTGTTATCACTTGCCATTTAAATTTCAACTTGTTTGTTTCTTTATCTTGATATTTATCCTCTTAGTATGTTGGCATCTTCAAGCTAACAATCTCGATGTTGATGCAACGAACATTTCCTTTAGCTTTTACCGGCATTCGTGATAGCATTCGACCAACTATAGAAACTTGTTTTATTTATAAACGTAAGCAAAACGTTTAGTTTCATTGTACTTTTATAATGAAATCATGTATATCACATCCCCCATATATCTCGCACGAATCCTTTTTTTTACGTTGTATAAAAGGTACTAAGTTACAATCGTTTACACTTCCAAGCTGCATCGTGGAAAAACTATCCCTGTCCATGCAAAGGTTTGTAGTTTTGAATGATCCCGTAGTTTACTGTCTCGTTTAGAATAATTGCACGAGGACCACGACTGATATATTCGCGATCATTGATTGTATGCTTCGCCTTAAAAATAGATGCTCATCCACCAAAGTATAGACAAGATGGTTCCAATAGTCCAGAGAAAAACGTAAGCAAAACGGGAACTATATTGTCGGAGGATTACGCGGAAATCGTGGACGAAGAGGGAGATTATTCAACGCCAGCCAGTAAGTGTAATAATTTTTACAAAAAGAAAAAAAAACAAAAAAGTTTGTTGTATTGTTCTGTGTGTTAGCGTAAAAGATAATTCAAAACTTTGATCGTTGATAATTTTAGCGAGAGACTATGAAATAGTTAGGAATCAAGTGGAATTAGGCGAAATCATTGGAGAGGGACAGTTCGGCAATGTACATAAAGGTTCATATAAAGGACGGGACAATCAAGTAATACCTGTAGCAGTTAAAACTTGTAAAGTCGACGCAGATCTTGCAACATCGGAAAAATTCCTCGAGGAAGCCTGTAAGGAAAACTGTTCAATCGGTGGAGTGATAAACGGCGGATGACGCTTGATTAACGCTCAATGTAAAATTTCAGACATAATGCAACAATTCGAGCATCCTCATATCATAAGACTAATAGGCGTGTGTTCCGAGGCACCAATTTGGTTAGTGATGGAATTAGCCAAATTAGGGGAAATGCGAGCTTATCTACAGTCGAACAAACACCGTCTGGATCTCGCCACTCTTTTACTTTATACATTTCAATTGAGCACTGCCTTATCGTATCTTGAGAGCAAAAAATTTGTACACAGGTAATTAACAAAGAAGAATCATATCATATTGAAGAATATAATATTCTATATATAGAACTGTATAATTTACTGGCGATCATTTATCGTAAATATTTATTAACTTTTTTTTTATAGAGATATTGCCGCAAGAAACGTACTAGTCTCTGCACACAATTCCGTAAAATTAGCAGACTTTGGTCTTAGTAGATGGGTGGAAGATCAAAGTTATTATACTGCGAGTAGATGTAAGTTACCGATTAAATGGATGGCGCCAGAGAGTATTAATTTTCGAAGATTTACAACATCGTCTGACGTTTGGATGTTCGGTAAGTGTTGTATGAATGAAAACTCACGTTTCTTTCATATTCGATAATAATACGAAGTGTCTCCGTTTTACTTGTTCAGGTGTGTGCATGTGGGAAATTTTGATGTTAGGTGTAAAACCGTTTCAAGGTGTAAAAAATAACGAAGTGATTCGCAAATTAGAAAACGGGGAAAGACTTGCATTACCGAATCATTGTCCTCCACGATTATATTCTTTGATGTCTCAGTGCTGGAGTTATGAACCTAGTAAACGACCGACGTTCAAAGAAATCAGAGAAACCTTGCAGTACGTAGATCTTGGTTGTTCATCTTTCTTATTTTCATTGTCGACAGTTTTTGTCAGATTAAAGATTACGATATTGCAGTGAAATTTTATTGGAAGAGAAACACCAGCAGCAAGAAACAATGAAACGGGAGAACAGAAGAGTGCAAGCCATGTCTTGGGGTACGTGAAATAAAAGAACAACATTTTATTTATTAAAGCGCTGGAGAAACTCTTTGTTGGACACGGAGCAGATAATCTTTCGTCATTTAGGCGCAGACGATGTACCGCCACCGAAACCTTCGAGGCAACCGCAAAACACGACGGATCAATCTCAGCTAACCGCCGCAGCACCAGTTTCGACATATATCGTGGCGCAAAGCCCCGAGGTTCTTGCGCAACTTCTCAAGGATAATCAAACTAGGGGGGTATGTCCCTCCGTCTACACAACACCAGCCTCGCCTTTCAATACCTTAGCCGTGCAATTTCAAGACGAAGAGCAAGTCTTAACTACCGCCTTAGTTTCAGATCTACCCTTTTTCGATCCAGCCATCTCAGAACCTTCTGCATCCCATGATACTCATTCAGGAGATTCTACTTTGTCCGACGCTAATTTAGATTCCCTTGATTCCTCTGACACGCCTCTCATGTCCAGCCTTAACATCTCAGACACGACACAAGCTCAGTCCCCCGCTGCCAATAGAAAGCAGCAGAAGGTTAAAGAGATGCAAAATTTGTACGCGGTTAGTTCAAAAGTCGTTGGTAACGTTACTGGAGACTTGTACTCTCCCGTTCAAAAATTCACAACGTCCAATGCTATCCCCGTTACAACTAGCGTAGCCACCTGTGGCGAAATATACGGGCCTGTCGCTAATTTCACGCAGAGTTCTGCCATCATTGGCAATCTTAGCCAGAGTCCCAGTATAGGTGGTAATTTCGGTGAAAATCCTGGAAACTTTGGCCCCAGTAGCTTGAACAGTATCGTAGGATTGGCCAATCAAAATCAATCGAATTTCAGCCAGTTCTCTGCTAATAATACGAATCAGACGTTCGGTGTTGCTCCGGTGAGCCAAAATTCTAGTTGCATACAGAATCCTGCCACTGCCGTCGTATATCCCCGTGTACCGATTGTTAGTTCGACTAGTGTTGCTATTCCCGCATCCAATACGGAATGTTTGTACGGGCCGGTACTGAAATTCCGAGCGCAAAACATCCAGAACCAAAATGTCGTCTCCGACTTGAAACCCGTGAACGTGTCGGTTGGATCTGCCATGCCAAATGCGAGAAGCAATTTAGCACACACTTCGGCTGCAGGACAAAATCTACAGCCGATGCACGCTCAGAACTATCAACAAATCTATTCGAACATTAGCCATCCAGGGACGCAGCCAATGTACATGTCACAGTCACAGAATGTGCAAAACATCCAAAAACAGAATCCCATTCATCAACCTGTTTCTTACATCCCGGCGCAATATACGAATCAGCAGAATCAAGCGACTGGCGCTAACCC